>QAOA01006013.1:1091419-1185858 GCA_003255065.1 Cercis canadensis
AAAAGTAAAAAAAAAAAAAAAAATTACCGTAGTAAAGGAAATTTTTTTCAAAAGTGCCGTAGATGTATAAATAAGATGCAAATATATAATATTGAGAAGAATGACTCACATGTTTGGTTAAAATAATGATTGAAAACATTTCAAGAAATGGACTGAAAATTAAAAATATTAAAAAAATTAGCATTTCTAATAAATGACCAATGGCTTCTCAGCAAAACCAAAAAAAAAAAAAAAAAAAANAAAAAAAAAAAAAACCAAATGAGCAATAACATTTTTATCAACTTTTCTATTTTTTTTTTAAAAAAAATCTTTTTCACCGTATCTCTTCTTCCTCACTCCTAGTTCTCTTCCTCACGCACTGTTGCAGCAATACTCTGATTTCCCTAACGCATCACAAGCACTTTTACAGGCATCGCCGCCGTCCACCCTCAATTCCAACGGACACTACCGGTTGAGATCCGCCACACACCCGATGCTCAATCATGCACCTATCAACTTCTAGTTTTTTTTTTTTTTTCTCATCATGTTGGGTTGAGAAATATAGTTCTAGAAACTGACTCGTGATGTGCTCTGAATTTAATTGAGAAGGAGCTGGGGAATTGGCATCCTTGCTATAGGAGATTCGAGGGCTTATGAGTCGTGCTTGGCGAAGAAAATTGGTGTGCCGACAAGCTGGCTAAGCATGGCCATGGTGGAGATTTTTTTGGCGAAAGTGTTTCATCAACCTATTGTTATAGTTTGGGATTGTTTGTTAGAGGACGCACTTGGGGTGACAATGCCTTTAGGTGGTGTGGTGTAGTTGTGTTGTCTATTTTGCTTGGGGCGTTTTAGCCTCATAGCTTACCAAAAAAAAAAACACCACCACCGTTGCCCCTTTATTTCTCCAGCAACTTTAATGCAACTTCACCCATAATTTCAATATGTCTCTCTGTTAATTCTTTTGCTTATTGTCAGTTTTCAATCTTTCTTTCTAAGTCTTCCTCTTCCCTTTTCTGCAGTCCCCTCTCCTTCAACAAGCTTAGCAGTGTCCAGTAAAATCCAACCCATTTGTATTTAGTACTCAATCAATTTATTTCCCTGAAGCAAGACGAGGAAGGAGCAGGGGAGAAGAGGAAGTGGGTGACATGTTTGTCAATGTCCATTGAAAATAGATATAGAAAACAATTTTTAATTTCAAAAATTAAACAGAAGTGAAAATAAGAAAACAAAAATGTATTTCAAGAAATAAAAACTAAAAATAAAAATAAGAAATATTTTTAAAAGCAAAAAGGCCGTAATATTTCATTAAATTTCACCAATATCATACAAAAGTATATGTTAAGAGAATTACTCATTTCGTCTTCGGGCTGTATGTGAATGAACGCTCAAAAATTCAAAATCCCTTTAGCGCCTCAGATAACAGCACCTGAAGGATAGAAAGAAGTTCGAAGTTTTTCAAACAATACAACCAGTATACAGGGTATCTAGTCTAGCCTTTCAAAATTGGCGTATTCAAATTAAGTCCCATCTATTATTCTTCATCCCCTTCGTCGTCTTCTTCAGACGCCTCTTTTAACCACTGTGACGAAGGAAACATGACAACAAGAGAGAATCATTAAAAATAAGTGTTGCCAAACACAAAATAACGAGGAAAATGCATTAAATATGAGCCAAGTGATCTCTGAGTTTATAAAAAGATATTTAAACTCACTTGAATAAATTTCTCGGCTTCCTTGACAAAAATTTTATCTGACTCATCTGCCTCTCTCTTCTCATCTTCCCAACTTAAAATAGCATCTTCTTGTATGATATCTTTATCATACATGTAGGACAAAATCTGTAAGAGAAAACAAGTCACGACACAGGTGAAAAAACTATCCAAATTTGTGGTTGAGATTAAGGAAAAGAAAATGTTGCTATAATAACAGAACAAAAAAGACACCAGAGAAAGTTTTGTTCAAAGCTTTTCCGCAGGGGTGCTGGTTTCACATTCACTTGAGGTTGAGGCGGACTATTCAGGAAATTAGTAACATAACGCACCCATTCATTATAAACAGAAAGTAAAATAATAAACTAGAACCATGCTTAGCAGGGGAAAAAAATCTGAGAAGATATAGAACAATTCAATTTCAATATATCACATGGAGTAGTATGCAAACAGTGGGGAAGGATAAGGTTAATATGCTTTGCTCAAAACGCAGCTAGACAAACAGGCATGTGAGAATATAAGAAATTCCAGTAACCTTTCCTTCAGTATTAAAATCCACTTCTTGACTTTAACCCCAAAAAAATAAGAAAATCATGACATTGTGAGCATCAGTGGAACTAGACAGCATGGCAGTTCACAACTTATACAAATGAAACATATAATTTTCTTCTGTCATTTTCATAAGAAAAATAAGCTTATATAAATTTGTAGTTGGTGACATTAAAATAAAATCTATTTAAATAAAACCTAAGGATGAAGATGCATAAATAAACCTAATTCACAAAGGATAATCATACCTTTGTGAACAATGGAGCAAACTCCTTCGCAGATTCCAAACACATTTCTTCAAATTTTAGTATTACTTCAATCTGGAGTAAAAAAGAAAAAATGAGGAGAGGCATACCGTTGAACAATGGGCATCTCATTGGTAAACATCAAGTAAATAGCTGTACTGTATTTGGATCACCAAAAATTACCAACAGAAGCAGGAGACGATTTTATACCACAAAGAACATAATTCAAAGTATCTCATAATACCACCAATAAAACTAATGTATAACAATTCAAGATTCAGCAAAATTAACCAAATGCTAGAATGTCTGAAAGACAGATTTTTTTTCTCTCTCTCTCTAATAAGTATAATTTTCAAAGGGCATTGCAATGCAACTGTCAAATAGAATAATGACCAAGTTTAGGGAAGGCTAACAGAGAAACCAACAGTGGTTTCTATTGATATTGCATGAGAAATTCTTTTCTTCAACTTAGAAGAACTAAAGAGTTGGGATAGTCCATTTCAAGTTACATATTTAAATCAAGACCAAAAGGCCAAATGCACCATGTATGCTGACAAAGTCACTTAATTAGTATGAGGAGAAAGCAAGACTCGTGCTCCGAGTATTTATTTGCAAAACATGTACTTCAGCAGATATACTGCATAAAAAAACAGCATTGAAAGTTCAATTTTGGGAAAGGTAGTTTTTTTCCTGATGCCTTACAAATTGGCATAGGATAATGAAGGTATCACAGGCAAAAAGAGCAAATTCTCCAATCAGCTTCAGTAAAAAAAAAAATGATTGGTAATTTTCTAATAAAAAACCAAACAAGTGAACGTTCTAACACATGTCAGTCGGGTAAGATGTTAGAGGTAAAGAAGAAAGGATTAACAGATCTAAACCTGCTCATCCATGCCAGTTAGGTAGGATGTTAGAAGCTTTTTCCATTTTGTAAATACTCCCTCAACATTCTGATACAAATTATCTGCAAAAATTAATCCCAAACAATAAATAGAACATTAAGCAACCTTAGAGAACACAAAAAATGATAACAATTGTAATATAATAAGAAAGTCAAACTCCAGTAAAAAAGTAAGATCTGAATAGCAAGACGTTAATATGACTTTATCAAGTCTCCATGTACTCAGGTGTAATTCAAGACGACTAAAGAAACATATCAGCATATTCCTCCACAGTTACAATAAAAGATGACAACCCAAATCATAGCCATCCAAAGTTAACCTGACAATTCTGTGGATTTTGTTACATTGTATCTAGGACAAGACCAAGAAGCCAAGTCTTCTAAGTATGTTTGTAGTTCCTAAGTTAAATTTTAGATATCACTTTTATTTAAATAGGAAAGTACTGCCTATAAAGAAACAAATGGAAAAGATAAAAAAGAAACAGATACCAAAAAAAAAAAAACTCACCAGCGGAACTATGGGGGGTGTCTAAAGCGTATTTCACAATGGAATAAAATATAGCTCCAGCACAATCTGCAGCTTCTTTATTATAGGACAACCTGCCATTTAAAGAATTAGAAAGGTCAGATTGCTATAAAGTATAAACTAATGCACATTAAATGCAAATATAAAGCATCATCATGTATAAGCAATCCCAGCATGTATTGAGAACATTGATGGTAAAAAACTAATTAGAAATAAATTTTAGAAAGAAGTACAATAAGATATCACACCTTCTAGACATAATGGAGTGCCACTTGTCATACAGATTTACAAAATAAAAACGGTAGTTGGACTGTCTAGTAAATCCATGCTTCATCATCTATCTTCAAGGGTAAACCAATCCTCCTAGACCTATTATTAACTGCTTTCCTTGACATTCATATATAACTCACGGATCAATATTCTATGTTACACCTAGATCTTTTCCAACCTTTTCAAATTCCAATTCCTCCTCTATGAACAATTGCAGAAACAATTTAATAAATTCTTCAATTTAAGAGACCACATAAAAAAAATTAACAGGATGGACCAGAGCAAAATAGCTGGCTGATAGAATACAAAATTCTTTAAGTGCAACATAGACAGATAGGAAGTGTACCAAAACAAAGCAGAGTAGAAGGGGGACACAAAAACTGAATGGAACTCAAGAATTTCTTGGCACTAGCATCTGATGAAACCACCCAAGTATGCAGAAAATTTCAAAAGACAAGTTTATCACATTCAAAATTATGACTAACATCTGAATGACAAAGGTATGCCAAATATAAAAAAGAAATCAATTTGCTGCATGAAAATCAGATGAGGTGGAATACGTCTCCTACAGTCTATATTCAGCTAATGAAGGATAAAAAACAACATACCTCAGAGAGTTGACTTCTAGGATTACATGGTCTTCTTGTATGTTTTCATGCACAGCCCTCAGAAAAGTTGCCTCAACCTGCAAATGATAATGGATTACTTTCTGATATCTATAAAGTGCATGTGTAATAAGTTTACAGGTTAACATCCTCACCTCCTTCTCAAAGTATAAAGAGTCTGCATTATCATCATCATCATCGTCTGAATCATCTTTCAGCTCTTCAGGGTGTGGGAGAATACGATCATCATCAGTCTTTTCCAGATCATCTTCCTCTCCCATAAGTTTCATTGCCTCATAAGTTTTATTTTCAGGAATAGGCGCCACCGAATGCTTCCATTCTTCTTCATGTCCTTCACAATTTTCCCAAATATAACCAACCCCACCCATACCTAGCTGATCAATAAAAGAAACTGAAATAAGAAAAATCCCAAAATTGAATAGAATCTGAATTAATAAGATCTCCATGTAACAAAACTAAAAAATTCTTCACCTATTGCTTCTAAATACAGAATTCTCCAAGAGACAAAAAAATGTATAGTAAGTTGCTTGAGCAGGCCTAGACCCAAGTCTCCAGTTATATTCCTCACACACTTTACCACAAATAATTGAAACAACAGAGCATATATAGTATACCTAGAAGCTTTTGAGTTCTAAGGAGAAAGGCATTTTTCATATGACAACTTGAAATTAACTATAAGTTATCAGCTTCATCTACAAACTCATCAAGCAAGGAAAGCCAGGGATTATATCACAAATTATAATTATGGTATTGGGAGTAATATTGGTTAGTAGGTGGTAGTGGAGGCAATCAGGTCAGTCCAATTAGAAAGTGGCATAGTGATCATGGAACTGGACCCACAATCAGGGTAGTGCTGGCAAAGGCAACAGTTGCAGGGTCCAATGACAATGAAATTGTGATGGCTTTGGTTGACATACTTAGTAGGTGGCTCTAAAGGTTTAATAAGATTTTGCAATTCCATGCATAACTGTTAAAAGGGAGATAGAAATAATTCACGGCTAATGGTTATCAAACAGTTCTTATAGTCTTAGATTTACATTCCAATATTTTTACCAAATAATCTAGTAATACCATAAAAAAAAAACTGCATGCATCTAAACTTTATTTTCACCATTTTTCACAAATAAGTCAAGAAACACGTGACAGAACTAGGGAAACTGCTAAATTTAAAATTTTCAGGAACCAACCTCCGATGCAGATTGTGTCTCTAATACTTTGGATGCAATCTCTACATGTGAGTTATCCACTGTGCTTGTGATTGCTGCATACAAAAGAACTTGTGTTGATAAAAAATATCAATTGAAAGGTTTTACATCTGTAATTGCATCTGACCTATCAATACATGTGGAATTATCACATGAAATATTTTCAGGGGAGAAAATACTAGGTGGGCAAGTGATGATATGAGATAAATCAATGAACTTATTATTCTACACGAATATCTCAACCAGATCTAATGCTAAGCAGTTGCATTAGGACCTATCTCTAAACAATCTAGACAGCTAAAGGGAAGACCGGGAAGTAATAAGTTACATGAGAAGTTGGCAATACCACTGGTACTATCGGCATATTCCAGCTCCTCATCACTATCTTCCTTAACTGGTTGCTGTAATAAAGATACTTTTGAGTATGGAGGAACAACAAACTCCTGTCCAATTACAACCTGGAAAGCACAAAATGCCTAAATGCATCAGAAGCTATAAACAATAAATAATTCACAAAAGACAAATTCTCTTCAATTCCATCTTGCAATTTTAACTGAAATAAATCAGATGCAAGTTGACACGCTACCTAGAAAAGCAAAAGGACATGAAAATAAGTAAATCACAGGATTTATACATCCCATACATAAGCAATAATGTTACAGCAAATAGTGCGAACAAGAAACTAAGGGCTTCAGTTACTCTCTGTTTAATCTCACCACTGGGGAAATCCACTCTCTCTCTCTCTCTCCCTCCGAACTTCGGTACATAGTATATAAGGGCCCTCGGGGACAAAACAAAGGGAAATCCCCTAGTTTAATCTCACCAAAGGGGAAATCCACTCTCTCTCTCTCCAAACTTCAGTACATAATATATAAGGGGCCTCAGGGACAAAACAAAGGGAAAAATATCCAAAGCTCCCATACAAGAGCAAGAAAAAAACCGTGCAGAAAATCTGGAATAGAGCATTTAGCCCCATACAAAGGATGAATAGCAATTATGAAAAATGTGCTTCAATTCATCATTTGTATGATCTCCTTCACCAAAGTTTTTCCCATTTACCTCAAGCCAGATATTTCACAAGAAACCACAAGACAGCACCCTCCATAACAGTCCTCCCCTTCTCCTACTTCTTTCCACCTCCCCAACCTCAGAGCTGCAAGATTGCAGCAGGGATTACTCAATTCATAGAAGATCTAGGTGTATACCGTGCTTTTTCAATTGTTAACTCAAAGTTTTACAAAGAAAAAAAATCTGCATTTGATTACACCTTATGGAACCTCCAGCTCCAGCATCAAGGAAAGCCTTAATTTGATATGATCAGGATTATTAAATTTCATGACAGCATAAATATTGTGGTGATGCATAATAGTTTTAAAACAAGTCCAAGCATATGAGAAACATGAAAAACAAAAGCCTACTACTCAAATGGTATTGATGCTACAAAGACACAAACCTTGAAAGACAAAACCACACCAGGTTCCACAACAGCTCCAGACTTCATAGTCACTCCATCACATACAATTACATGCCTAAGCTTACAGCCATCTTCAATGGTGACATTGTCCCATATGTAGGATCCCTCTATATGAACATTTGACCCAATTGTACATCCTTCTCCGATCACAGAATTTGAAATTTTAGTGTTGTCCCCAATTTTAGTGCCAAATCCGATAACAGTAAATGGGCCAATAACAGCAGACCGTGATTGTGATATTTCTGAAAGGAGAAAAGAGAATTTACCAAAACACAACAGAAAAATAAGTAAATTAATAAATAAAGAAGGAAATCAGGTCAAACTTACCAAGTTATGACTGAAAATTCAAAAGCAACAACCATAATATGATAATTATTTGATTATTAAAATATCCCAAAAGTTCAAGCCTTAGGAAATCAACAAAGTATAACAGGCTAACATACTATCTTGAACACTGATTAAAACTAGTACATATGAACATATGCTATTATCATGTTATCACCCCATTACCAGCAGGTCCAGCACACACAACTGCAAAGTACATTTACACATCAATTTCATCCTTACCCGATGCACGATACATCCCCTGTCGTTCAAGTTTAGTAGCTGAATTACCGAAAAACTTAACATCCGACACCAATGGATATGTCCATCTATGAATTATATCCTTGCTAACAGTGTCATAGCTTCGGAAATTATCAATCCTTGCAGCATAGCTTGAGTAAATTTCATGAACAAATATTTTGTATCCCATTATCTGAAAGGAATACATTGTTAGAATGCCAAAATCAAGAGGATATAAGTTACTAAGAACATAATGACATTGCCAGGAATGAGGAAGGAACAAAGAATCTTTAATTGCATAAAATAGAGTTTTAACAAAGTAAGGTGAGCCAATTCTTTTTGATAAAACAGTAGAGTGATCAATTAAGCATCTGGAAGAGAAATCACATCATCAACAAGCAATCCCTTGACAAAATGGCGACGTAAGTGTTGATAGTCAAAATTGTCTGTAAATAGGCTAAGGACTTCCGGTGAGCAGATGTCAATGTAACAATCCTGCAGAAAAGACAGAATTGATATCAGAAAATTTTTATAAGTTCAGGGCACAGGTATATGTCCAAACAAAAGAGTAATAAACAAATCAAGTAAACAACAATTATGGCCAAAAAAAAAAAAGAAGTCAACAACCACAATTATAAATAATATATTCACGTATTAGTTGAGAATCAACTGAATATAAACATAAATTTAAGACTTCATTTATGAGGAATCAATATATCATTTCTTTACACAACCCAATAATGATTGAAAAATCATAGAAACTCACTAAGTGCAGTATTTCCTTCGATAGTCAAGTAATATTTTGTTACATAGACACACATATTACCAATGAACTTTCTTTCTAAAAAGTTTTTTCTTTCACTATTTGTTACTGTTAAGCATCAGAAACCCAATTCCGTTCTGAGGAAGAAAATTTCTGAAGTCTAAGGGTTGAACCTGCTTGTCATGGTGCAGAGTTATGGAAGGATTATCAACGTGCACTGACTTGTCAAGATGTATAGTCCCTTTTGAACGGTCTGCCTTCTCTTCATAGTACAAAAGTTGCTTGGTGCTAGGATCAATTGCCAAAAAAAGTTCATCTGTACCAAGTCGAGATTGATGGATAACTGGATTAGGTTTGGATCGTTTAATAACCATAGTCATTACAGCATTATTATCTTTCTTCCTCCGCTCCTTATGCTCTTGAAGTGCCTGAGTAAGTGACATGTTGCTTACAGTATCTCCACTGATAAGGACAAAATCTCCATGTATCTTCCAAACAACAAAAGATCCATAAGTATCACTATATTAAACTAGGTCCCGATGGATTACTCTGACCATAAAAGAAACTAGGTTAACAATCACTACTTATAGCATGACACTTCGTCATTTTGTAAACAGCAGCTGGTATTTTTAATCATGCACTATATCACAAAAATAATTAAGTATGAAGATCATCAAGATGAAGTATGCAGAAATCTTGATAACAAAGCTCTAGTACTTCAAAAACAGACAAGCAATGTGTGAAAAGATGATATGCTTTTGATGTCTACCCTCCAAATCATAAAAAACATCGCAACAATTTTATCTAGGTTGGTAGGTAGATGGTCTAACATTCTAGAAGGTGCCTCTTCTGTAAACCAATTCTAACAATAACCTTTATGTCTAGTAATAGACAGCTCAAAACCTCATAACAAGTGGTTGGAGCACAGAGAAGTTATCCTGGATTTTGTTTTGTATTGAACATTACTGCCTTCATGGAAACATATTCAGGGACATGTGCTTCTTCAGCTTCTCAAATATTCAGTGCAGTACTTGACTTAACTCAAACAATTATATAATGCTGTTTGACAGTGTCTGTAGATATAGAAACCCATAAAAAATAAGTGAAAATAAGATTGATGTTGACCCTAAGACATAAAACCTCCCCATCCTTCTCAAAATCTCTTTCCTGTTAAGGTAATGGATTCTGGTGTCTTTGTTGTAACCACAATTCTGCCTCAGGCCAACATCACAATGCAAAGCAACACATGTTTTTAGTGTAAATCATTCATTTCTATAACAGATACCAGACTAGAAGACATACCACATTGCGCTCATAAATCAAGCGAAGAGCATCTCCAGCGCTGACAGAGTTATGTGACTCTATCATGGTCACGGTAAAATTTGGTTGAGAGAGCCATTCAGATTTCTCCAAATAATCAATCACTTGCTTAGAATGAGCGCAACAAAAAATGAAAACCTCTTCAACACCCGCAGATTCGAGCCACGCCAAGGTGTAATTAATCATTGGAACATTCACTAGTGGTAATAGTACCTTGAATACCAGAAAAATAAATTATTGAATAGAGCAAAGTATTTCTTCCTCGAGGCTGAAATATGGACACAAACAATTAAAATTTCCAGATTACACTTTCTTTTATATAAATTGTAAACTTGTAAGTAACCAAACATTATAGCGACATTTTTGCAGTTGATCACATTATGGACTGGGTAATCAACGAGGGAGAGAAGAAAGTACNTAAATAGAGCAAAGTATTTCTTCCTCGAGGCTGAAATATGGACACAAACAATTAAAATTCCAGATTACACTTTCTTTTATATAAATTGTAAACTTGTAAGTAACCAAACATTATAGCGACATTTTTGCAGTTGATCACATTATGGACTGGGTAATCAACGAGGGAGAGAAGAAGGTACTTTACTTTGGGGCGTTCGAGCGTGATGGGTCTGAACTTGGTAGTAAAGCTGTCGGCCAAGAGGATGGCCTGCAAGGGGACACGGGCCAATTCCTCCGAGTCCTCTGAAACCCTAGCCGCATTTTTCTTTGGTGCACCCATATCCTCTTCGTGCTTCTCTCACCTTCGTCGTCAGAGGCTATAGTATACCACCTGATGTTGAATGAAGCAGTTGTGATGTAGCACAAGAAGGAGGAAAAGAACCTAACAACCACAATAACAAAATACTCGGAAGGGTTTTCTTGCTATCAATTCATCAAAAGCTGCAAAACAAGACAACTAATATGCTTTAGCAACTCCAATAATCTAAATTCTACTAGAACAAGTAATGCAAATAGGAATAGCTAGCCAATCCTAATGCAAATAGGAATAAAATCCTAAGCTGTAGCAAGAAAAGGAAATTTTCTACGTTAAAAATACAAAAAGAGAGAGAGAAGAAGAACAGCTCACCTGAATTCCTATATGGTGCTGCGTACTGGGTAGTGGAGTGTCTGATTCGACGAGAAAGTAGGAAACTGAAGTACACCGTTTTTCCATGACCAAAAAAAAATTAAGTAGACGGTTTTTCTGAAGAGTGAAGACATAAGAGTTTTTTATTTTAACTTTTTTCTCCGTAATTTATCTTTTGGGCTTGGACCTGCTTTATGTTAGAAAACTAGCAAAATGGGTCCTGATCCAACAGAAAATCCAAAAACCAGTAGATTTGGGCCGAATTTCACTTGTAATGCAACCTGAGCTAATTTTCCTTTGGGACAAATTAGAATACTATAACTATATCTTGTTCGCTGTTTATTAACCAAAAAAAAACACAAACATTGTTCAATCGAAAAAAGGTAAAGCTCTAATAGCCAATAGGGACACAGATTTCGCTTATTGATGAGAAAAATGAAACATGAAATTCAAGATTACTAATCATATCATAGATTGAAAAAAATAAATTAAAACGACATGATAATCTTTTTACNCAATTTGACCAAAATAATACAAGTGGACAATGTATTTACCTATATTGTGCACATTTGAAAGTATTTACCTCAAATGGGCAGTTTTGATTTTTTTAATAATTTTCGAGTTTAAGTTAATCACGGTTTATCATGTCTAAAACCGTGAATCAACTGAACACGGTTCAGGAAATTTTCACCAAAGCGTGATCACTGTTCATCCATATTTCTCAAATATTCAAGTCACGGTTTTGTAGCTTTGTGGTCACGATGTTCCTCCTTAAGGTCAATGTTTTCATTCCTCTCTTAGTCACGGTTTGGCATGCAGTTGGAGGCATAATTTTTCTATTTTTGGGTCACGGTTTGGAATGGTTTTTTGCTGCTAAGGTCATGGTTTGGGAAGTGCAAAGGTCACGGTTTTGGTGCTTGGCTGGTCACGGTTTTGGTGTTTGGTTGGTCACGGTTTTGGAACTCTTTGGTCACGGTTTGGGAAGTCTTTGACTCACGGTTTTGGGGCAATTGACCAACGGTTTGTATCTCTTGAAGGTCACGATTTGGTTGCTTCACTGGTCAGGGTTTTACGGCTTTTTGTTTGACTCACAGTTTGGATGCATTGGAGGTCACGGTTTTGCATGCTTTTGTGGTTAGGGTTTTGCATGCTTTGACTCACGGTTTTGCAGCATTTTGTGGTAACGGTTTTGTGCATATGTAGTCACGATTTTGGTGCAATTGAAGTGACGGTTTTACAAGTATTTGAGTCACGTTTTTTTTACCTATTTGAAGTCATTTTTTGAACAAAGACGTGATGTCAATAATAGGGAAAACCGTGACCCCTTGTCCTAAAAGCGTGGCTTATTTGGTTAAGGCGTGTTCATCGAAGACGTTTAAGCGTGTTCACTTTTTACAGTAAAGCGTGTTTTACCTGAATAGGATTTTTCGGAAAAGCGTGAAGGAGTCTATAAATACCAACTCCTGAATCATTTGTTATTGCAAAATTGGTGTGAAAGCTGAAAGTTGGTGCGAGAGATTGACGTGAAGCTCAGGAGTGTTGTGAAAATTTTGAAGAAATTTGAACTTCTGAAGGTATTTATATTTTATATTCTTAATTTTAGATATATTTTAACTGTAATATATATTTAAATGTTAGAGTATTAAATATTAGTAAATTTTTTTTAATAATAATTATTTATTGATTAAATTAAAATTAAAGTTTAGATAATTGTGTATGTTAATTGAGTTAAATTTTATAAGTATAAAGATGTGCAATTATTTATAGAGTAATTGTGATATTATTACATATAGTTATTGATAGAATGCTAGTTAGTATAAAGATATGCAATTATTTATAGAGCAGATGTGATATTATTTATAGAGTAGTTGTGATATTATTACGTATAATTATTGATAGAAATTTTGTTAGTATAAAAATGCAATAATATTTATAAACTAATTGTGACTGAAACAAATATTTTAGGAAGAAGATGCACATATTAATACACCATAATGGTCGAATATATAATGGACCCCAATGTGTGATGTGTGAGGGAGCTTCAATCTATGGGTTAAACTTGAAGAACACTTGTGGATTAGATAGATTAAAGTTTCATATCCACAATAAGATGAGACTTGAAGCAAATCAAATAGTTGAGAAGATAATTTATAGATTTTCAGTTTCAGTTAATCCATTATTTTATCTTGCATTTGAATTGGGATCTGATGGAGATGTTGAGATGATGTATGAGAGTAATGCCAAACATTCTACTTTAGGTCCAATTGAGATATATGTGGACATTACGACCATGAATGTTGGTGGAGATGGAGGCCAAGCTGAAACTGTTGTAATTGGCTCAAGTTCATTTCCTTGTTCGAATCATTCTTATAGTCAAGTGGGAATAGAAGCTGACTCTTATTATCAACCAGAAGTTGGTTCACATGCAATTTATTATGGTTTGGGTACTTCTAGTCAAACGCATATGGTAGAAGGAGGCTATCGCTATGAAAATAACGACCCTTGGCTAAGTTCAGATGTTCGAGGTGGTGACATTGAAGTGAATGAAGTTATATTAAGCCAACGTGGAGGTGAGCAAGAAAATATTAGTAGGGGCAATTCACCAGGTGATCCTCTAATTGACAGTAATGATGATGAAGATGTTGATTGCAGATCAGATAATGGAGAATCAAGTGGTGATAATGCAGGGGAAGACGTTCCAGATCTTAATGTGGAGGCATTGATGCAAGACCCAATAGCTGCAAGGGCGGAACATGTTGCACCAATACAGACGATAATTGCACCGCATTATGGAAATATTGATTGGGGAGCAATGCAAATAGTTGACGATAATGACCAAGTAACAGGGTACAGTGAATAGCAGAAAGGGGATGAATTCATGATCGGGCAGAAATTCAAAACAAAAGATGATCTCCAATTAGCTATAAAACAATACTCTCTTCATGCAAACCAACGTTTTCATGTGAAGGAGTCCAAACCGAATAAATTGAGTTTGATATGTTCAAACAATGTTGATGGATGTCATTGGAAACTTCGGTCATGCTTACGTACCAGGAGCAAAGTATGGGAGATTAGAAAGTATAATGGGCCTCATACTTGCACAAATGCAATCTTGTCACAGGATCATGACAAACTAGACATTCAGGTGATTGCAGCTGCCATTACTGGAATGGTTCAAGAGAATGCTGGTGTGCCTATAAAAATGATACAGGAGCGCATAAAAGGCATGTACTCATATCAAATATCATACCGAAAAGCGTGAAAAGCAAGAGAAAGAGTGATCGCTATTGTGTATGGTGATTGGAAGCAAAGTTATGATTTATTGCCTAGGTGGATGACCGCACTTCAAATGCATGCACCAGGAACGGTGGTTCAATGGTGTCTTGATGACCGATGGATGGGTAAGTCATCTGATGACCCTACGTTAAAGAGATTTAAGCGTGTCTTCTGGGCATTCAAGTTATGCATTGATGCATTTAAATTCTGCAAGCCAGTTGTCCAGATTGATGGAATTTTTCTGTATGGAAAATACAGTGGAACTCTACTCATCGCCACCACACAAGATGGCAGTAGGTCACCACTACCTTTAGCTTATGCAATTGTAGAAGGTGAGACAAAAGATGTATGGTCATGGTTTTTAACCCATGTCAGGCAGTACGTGGTTAGGAACATTCCAAATCTGGCTTTAATCTCAGACCGTCATGTTAGCATCTTAGCTGCAATTGAAGATGAACAAGTTGGTTGGCGTCCACCATTGGGACATCATTTTTTCTGCTTGCGTCACGTGGTGAGCAATTGGAACAATGCTTTTAAAAATATTGACGTGAAACATCAAATCTACAGAGCTGGTGAGAATCTTAGTTTGTCAACTAAATTAAATATTATACAACTAAATGTTTAATTTTTTTAAATGTCTTTCACAGGTGTTCAGTTTGAGTCTAAGAAGTTCAACGACTTAATGACAGACATCAAAATCGCCTGTTCCGATGAGCGTGCATAGAAGTATATAAGTGATATTGATCCTGAGAAATGGACGTAACATAGTGATACTAATGGGAGACGATTTGACTTAATGACAACCAATCTAGCTGAAAATGTGAACGGCACGTTGAAGGGGGTTCGTAGTATGCCTATCACAGCCCTTGTAAGAGCTACATACTACAGAATGAACCGTATTTTTATTGAAATGCGAGAAATGACTCATGCAAGGTTAGCGAGTAGACAAATGTGGACAGATGATGCAGATCAGAAGATGCGAGACAATGGTCAGTATGTTTCTTCACATCGAACAACTTTATTTGATAGAGATACTGGATCTTTTGAAGTAGATGAGACATTTGACTTGAGCGGAAGGGCGAGCGGGCGAATTTTTCCCCTAAACTTAAGAGATAAATGGTGTGGGTGTGGTCGATTTCAAGCACTTCATATTCCTTGTTCACACGCGATAGCTGCTTGTGCTTCTATTAGAGTCGATGCATGGGGTTACGTGAATCAAGTATATTCGACGCATAACTTAGTTAATGCGTACGGTGGCAAGTTTACACCAATTGGTGAAGAACTAGAATGGCCAACGATACAGGGTTTGACTATCATCCCTAACTCCTCGAAACTACGGGCCAAAGGTAGACCCAAGTCAACTCGCATACGTAACGAAATGGATTGGGGCGAAAGCTCACGGAGTGCATTACGATGCGGGCTGTGTCGCATGGAAGGACATAACTGGCGTAGCTGTCCAAACAGAAGACAAGATCAACCATAATTAAGACTGTCATATTATTTTATCTGAACTTAGTTAATCATTACTTATATTTATCTCATATGAATGTTTATATTCAAGTTAGTTCTTAGTAACCATATTTTCGACATTAGGTACATTATTTATTATAATCTGAAGTGCTTTAACTTATATTGTTTTCACAAAAGATAGGAACTACACACATATTATCAAATATTATCAAATCTACAAGCCTACACACATATTACATATTACAATATTAAAAATAGAAAGGTAACTACATGTTATCAAATCTACTACTAGTGAAGCACGTCCTAAGGTGTTTGTCACGAGTCGGCCGTCTTCGTTGACCCCTAGGTTGGGGAGCTGGAAGAGGCGTCGGCTGCGGAGGATCATCATACACGTCCGTAAAAAGGTAATCATATACATCATCTAATCTCAATCCGGCAGGATCAGCACCTATGTTTCCTCGATCAATATGAGGACTCCCAATGGGAGTAGCCAAAGGTTCGGCATACATGTCACCCAAAGCAGCTCGTGATGTCCTTACCGTCAGGTCTAGACACACATCAAGATCTACACCAAGCGCTGATTGGGGAAGACTAATGTTAGTGTCAAACATGTTGTGCTGAGGTGAAGGCATGGCCACGTTACATGCAATTTCAGACGAACTGGCCTTAGGCCCATCAAACTGAGAACGGTCCCTCGACATAGAGCGTAATACCGGGCTCCGATGCGATGGCCCCACCATATCAGTGGCCTCCTCTACTGGCCTGTAGTAATCAGAAAAATGTGACATGCCCTCACGCTGATTATGTGTCATATCCTCCGACTGATCATGTGTCATACAATCTCCTTCAGGCTGACCCTGACTCATGTGAGGACCCTGAGTCTGCCCCATCGGGGCCCACTGGGCAAACTGTGTTCCCCAACTAAGATTAACTAACCCGTACTTAGCAAATAGTTGAGTCATATCACCCTGAAATGAAGAATACTGATCTGCAGTCCAATATGGAGGTGTGATAAATGATTCCCCATGAAATGGTTGGCTCGGTTGAAAGGGATGTGCTGGATGGTAAGGTTGTTGGAACCCAGGCATCCCCTGAAACTGGGAGCTATGCTCAAAAACAAGGGGCAGCTGCAAGGAAACGTCCTCATACTGCTGTTGCTGATGATGATATGTAGGTACAGAACAAGGGGGAGGCTGCGCCTCAGTCTGAACGGGAAGAGTCTGCTGTGGGACCGGAGCATGAGGCTGGGGAGGAGGCATATGGGCCTGTACATAATATGTCATCTGAGGTTAATGTTCATTTAAAATTGAAGCGCAAAATATACGTTATACAGACATGCAACTGACCTGGTCACCAGGCATGAGGTTATTCGGACTCATCCACCTACGCGTGATCCGGAGATACCAAGGCATGTAATCTGCAGTGACTCCCATATCCCCAGAACACAACACGATGTTATTGCGTCGCAATCTCCACGCCTCGCAATACGCCTCATGGTACTGTGTCCATACTCTATCCTGGTTCCCTCTCATGGTAATCCTCTCTAATCGAGAGGAATACGGTTCAGGGGCAATGGGTATGCCCTGACAACCTCCGAACTGCCGTAACACTCTATCCGGATAGTGCATCTCGACCACGCTAAAGCATACTAATGGGACCCGCGCCGCCCATATGTCACGTCCAGCTCGGCAGTAAGGTGGCAGCTGCGCTCCGCAATAAGGTTGCCACATAATCTATGATTTACAAAAAAAAACACAAAGAAAAAAAATTTAAATTAAAACTTCATTTAAAACATATAAAAGTGGATTACATCAATTGTAAGAAGTAGTAATAATGACTTATCTTACATCATTAACATTCAGACGATCAAAATATTGTCGATACCCTGCTAAATCATTGTCCACATCCATGTCTCTATAACTGAGGGGGTGTTTCCACCTAATATATTAATTTAAATTAACAAAATATCGACATCAATTACGTGACAACTTAATTAAGATATACACATTGTAATTTATTTTGCACATATACAAATAACAATATAGTTAAACCACAAACCTGCATGCAAGTGGTCCGCGAGGTCTTCTACCTTGCCGCGGAAGAAGAGGAGAAATTTTAGGAAATCTCTCATAAGCCCACACCTCTAGCAAGAACGCACAGCCTGCAAACTCCACTGTGCGGCCAAGAGACAACCTGCATAGGGACCTATAAAGGTTCACCAACACTGCAGATCCCCAACTAATACGACCTGCAGCATCTTAATCCTCCAACAACTTTAAGTACATAAGGTGCACATAGTTACCAGTGGCGTCAGGGAGCAACCATCCCCCAAGCATCCGCAATATATGTGCTCTCGCGTGATACTGTATCTCCAACTCGGTAGCATTGTCTGGTAGTACAGCAAATGTGTCTTGCAACCAAGTCATCCTTACTCTACCACCATACAAAGCATCCTCATCTGGCACAGCACCAAACAACTCCTGTGTTAGCTCCTGCCAGTCATGCTCACTACAACCACTGACAATGTTACCATCAACAGGAAGTCCCAATAAAATCTCAACATCCTGTAAAGTAACAGTGAACTCCCCTTTTGTCATGTGGAATGTGCGTGTTTCTGGTCGTCATCGTTCAATCAAGGCAGACAGCAACTCCCTATTAACTTTTAGAGGGGTCACTAATGCAGCCCCTCCTAAACCTGCTCTGCGAATATAGGGCATCAATCTATCATCATCCGGTGGCTCAACTATACGGTTACGCGATTTTATAAGTCTCTCCACCTGCAATAATTTTGTTAACAGATTAACCATAATTCTAAAAAATTGCTCAAATATCCAAACAAAGCAGAAATTAAACAAATATATAAATCAAGCATAAAAAATTTACAACTATAAACACTAAACCTTATACCTTATACCCTATACCTCTAAGCTAAACCTTAAACCCAAACCATATCTATAATCCGCATAACCTAAAACATGAAATCTTATATCCAAACTCGATACCTCAAATTCGAAACCACATTTCCATTCACAAAACTACAAAACATCAAACCTAACTCTATATCCCATTGTCATATCCTAAACCTTAAACATGAAACCCTTGATTATTTTTTATAACCCTAAACTCTGATCCCCAAAATTAAAACTCAAAACCCTAACTGAAAACCCAATAACATTTCTCTTTCTAAAATCCCAAACCCTAACTAAACCCCTTAAATCAAATACCCCATGCGAAAATTCCCAACCTTAATTAAAAACCCTAAATTGCTCAAATCTAAAGTCTTAACCTAAGAGACAAATTCCTTTTACCCATAGGTGCTTCAATAAAAAAGTTCTTGAAATCTAACACTCTAACTGGTATGTGAACATACAAAAATGGTGAGAAAGCTATTGGTGTGGAAATTGATTTCAAGGATGTTTTACTAACAGTTGACTAATGTTAGTTATCCTGAAACCGACCTTGGGCGTTGCACCTAATTACTTACATTCAAAATGTTTGTAATTTATAAGATGACATACGTCTAGGCCCAACATCCTTGGAATCAATCTTCACACCAATAACTTTTAACTTATTTTTTTATGTACATATATTAAAATATAACTAAAACATCAAGGGTGAAATATCTGTTAAAAATATATTCTCATCAATGAACCTAAAATTTGCCAAAGAGGGCATTACAGTTCAAAACCTTTTTACTCGAATTGAAACACCTATTAGTTCAAGTATTTATTGTTATTATTGTTACTCTTGCCAGTGCTCGACATCGTTCGGTCCCGTAATATTTTCGAAAATAATACAGCTTGCAAAATGCGGCTTCCCAATCACTCCCCCATACAAGATCAACAGAGAATATAAAATAAAAATTGGGGTTTGGCCACTCCACACATTTTTCTTTAAAAATTCGACACTGTGATTACAATAATTGGACAGTCATTCTTTAAAAAAGAAAATAAACATTTGACACTCAAGTGGTTTTTCAGGTAAAATTCGGTATCCTCCTTGCAAATTCGACATTCAATATAAAAATTTGTAAACTATCACATTTATGAAAAACGTTTCCAAAACAACAATATTCAAGGAGTTGTCTTAGCAAAATCAACTAACTAACCATAATTCAAATAAATCAATATATTAAGGATAATCCAAATAAATAAACTAACAGATATTCTACAGATTAATCATAATTACAAAAAATAAGCTAATTAAGCAAAAAAAAAAATTCATATATGAGACATAATTCACAAAATTAACTAACTAATTGAGCAATTAACATAAACTTTCTTATAATTAGCATAATTTTAAGTAAATAATATGCTTACTCCATTGTTCCACGTCCCGATTGAAATGTGCTGTCCTTGCTCAGTCAACACACTACCATCTACAGGACCTAGCAATATATCATGGTTTTCTGTCATTTTAAACTCAGAATACTTAGTTAAAGATCACCAGGATTAAGAAAATGGGACCACAAAATCACAAATACTCTTGGAAGATATACAAAAAAGGGACCACAAACCAAAACCGTGAAGGAGAAAGAATGGAGGAATGAGCCGGCGGTGGGGGAGGAGTGAAAGTGAGGGGAAGAAAGGGAAATGGGGAAGAAGAAATGTCATTTTCAAAGGAAGGAGAGAGTCACGCTTTAGGGAAAAAATGACTAAAATCGTGACAAGAAAGAGAGCAAAAACATGACCAAAACCACTTCCCAAACCATGACATTCAAGAGATACAAACCGTTGGTCAATTGCCCAAAAACCGTGAGTCAAAGACTTCCCAAACCGTGACCAACCAAGCACCAAAACCGTGACCTTTGCACTTCCCAAACCGTGACCTTAGCAGCAAAAAACCATTCCAAACCGTGACCCAAAAATAGAAAAATTATGCCTCCAACTGCATGCCAAACCGTGACTAAGAGAGGAATGAAAACCGTGACCTTAAGGAGGAACACCGTGACCACAAAGCTACAAAACCGTGACTTGAATAGTCGAGAATATGGATGAACAGTGATCACGCTTTGGTGAAAAATTCCTGAACCGTGTTCAGTTGATTCACGGTTTTAGACATGATAAACTGTGATTAACTTAAATTCGAAAATTATTAAAAAAATCAAAACTGCCCCTTTGAGGTAAACACTTTCAAATGTGTACTATATAGGTAAATACTTTGTCCACTTGTATTATTTTGGTCAAATTGCCCTCTAATAGCCAATAGGGACACAAATTTTGCTTATTGATGAGAAAAATGAAACATGAAATTCAAGATTACTAATCATATCATAGATTGAAAAAAATAAATTAAAACGACATGATAATCTTTTTACTCATTTTTTCTATTCGAATCCTCTTGTTAAATAGTCACTATTTAGATAAAAAATACCTTTTACCCAAAAAAAAAGATAACAGCAAAACGATGTAATCCTTACATTGTCAAAATTCCAACAGAACTAATATTTGTTTGCAGATGAAATATATATCCTTTAAGATTTTATCATTTTTTAACTAAATGTTATTAGTATCCATAAACACATATGGGGCCACCGCGCGACATGCAAATATATTCTAAAACAATTGGTGCACAATTGTTATTAAAATTATAATTCCATAAAATTTGCTTAAACAGGTATTTGATTGACAACTTATGTTAATTTTATTGGTCAAATACTGTGTGTCAATTGTTGTTCTCTTAAACAGGTATTTGATTGACAACTTATGTTAATTTTATTGGTCAAACACTGTGTGTCAATTGTTGTATTTGAACAACTTGTGGCACCGAAGTCTCATCCAAAATATTATTGTAAAGTATAGAAACGAACAAAATATCTAGTTGTTCCAATCAAATAAAAAGAGGGACCTAGATAATTTGTTATATGGCAGAGAGCTAAAATGGACAGTTCGGAGACACAGATTTGAAATTCTGAAGATAGAGAAAANTGAACAACTTGTGACACCGAAGTCTCATCCAAAATATTATTGTAAAGTATAGAAACGAACAAAATATCTAGTTGTTCCAATCAAATAAAAAGAGGGACCTAGATAATTTGTTATATGGCAGAGAGCTAAAATGGACAGTTCGGAGACACAGATTTGAAATTCTGAAGATAGAGAAAAACACAGCAAATGGGTTTCAATTGCAACAAATAAAAAATTGAGGAAAAAAAAACAATTTATGTTCCTTTTGATATGAATGAAACCTTTAATCAATTATAGGCCCAAATCAAATAGAAAGAGAAAACAAAATTATTATTTTGATATTTTCGGACGTGGTGCCTACTTTCTCTTCAGCTTACCCATGATAATATTCCAAAACAATGAGATAATGTGGCACGTTTATGAGTGCTGCAGCCCACAAACCACTCGATTTCAAATTTTCAATTATATATACATATGACTTGGGTTTGATTTATAATATTTTCAGGAAAACAATAAAAATCCTTTGGCGTTAGCTTTTTTTCTTAATTTTTCATATATAAAGAAGTGTTATGATTTTTCATATTATACTTTAAACTATTATGATAAATATTTTGTTGGTTGTATTATTATGAAAAATATGAAGAAAATATTTAAATATAGTAATAAGAGATCAAGCGCACAACCAAGACACTAAATTTCAAATCAACTTTATAAACAATCTTAAAAGTCATCACATGACTAATTAAAAAATCATTCACAATTAACATCAAAGTTAATATCAACATATTTAAGATTATAAAAAATAAAAAATTTATTTTTAATTATGATTTTAGAAAATACTCACAAAAAGTTCAAAAGAAATATTTAATTTTGAAAAAATTGTAGTTACTTATCGCATGAAGGAAAAAAAAAAAAAGGCAGCTAGAGTTTGAGAGAAAAGCTCTCCCTTATCTCTAAAAACTCACTCATCTCTATAACTTTTATTCGGCAAGGTTCGGCTTCTCTACTATCCTCAGGTGTAGTTTTTTTTTTTTGTTTTCAGTAAGTCCGCCATTTTCTTGTTTCTCCTATTCTCTTTATTGTAAGGTTTTCGTCTCATTATCTTGTTCCTTTTCTTGTGCTTCGTTTTGGGGCTGTCGCCCTCACTTTTTGCGACGGTAGCTTTATTTATTTATTTTATTCAATTGTTTGTGTTTTTTTAGGTGTTTTCGTTTGTTCTTTCAATAAATTGTTCTAATCTATTAGTTGTGTTTTACATGCTCTCATTGTTTAAAGGTAAATATGGTGTTCTAGGGGTTGATCTGTCATATTAAATTTCTTATTTGAGTAGATCTCAAAATTTTTATATCATATTTTATGTGTTTTGTAAAAATAATACTTCAAGTAAACTGAGTGTTTAACTTTGTTACTTGTTTTTCTCCACCGTGAAAGATATTTTGTCGTTGATTATCATTGGACTTTGTTTTACCAAAACCTAGAGTCATGCATTTATTTATCTTTTAGTACAAGTAGAAAAAATGTATAAGTTTATTTTAAAATATTAACTTTTTGAATTTCATAAAATATTGTACTAAGAATTTTATATAGTGTTATTTATTATTGTGTAAATGTTAGTTAACTTAATGCAATGAAGTTATATTTTTAATAAAAAAAAGACAAAAAAACCTCTTAAGGAATTATTTATACTATAAAAAAGAAGTAGGACTGTAGATTAATAAAATTGGAAAACATAATATAAATAGATGAAAACAAATTAGAAAAAAAGGTAGCGCACTCTGAGATAGATTCCCGTGACTTGCAGTCGGAATCCGAGTTGGGTGTGGACAGTTAGTTTATTCATGAGATTTCCGTTGCTTAACACTAACAGTCCATCTGCTTTTTGGCCCAAAAAGTAATAATAATTAATAAGAATCATGTGCATTTTAGTATCCAAAGAGCAGAGAGAGATCGAATCTGGTACCTGGACAGCTCCTTTACGTAACAATCTTCTCTGTGCAAATCATTATTTGTTCCCTTCGTAAAGTTGTTGCACTTTTTTTTAGCAAACCTTTATGAAATTATGTTTAACAAAAAAACAATGAATTGTAATTTAACAATAAAAAAATTTAGATAATTTTCAAAACATTAAAATTTTAAGTCCCGTGTCTCATTACATAACCAAAAAAATAATAATATTAAAAGTGATTTATTTATTGCGTTACAAATGTACTAAATGATTCTATTTTTCTTGGAGATTAATTTATTGGAAGGCTTTAAAAAATGACTATAATTCAATAGAAGTAAGAGATTGCACTTGTCCTATTTCTATCAATTGACAACTGTATTAGGCAGATGCAAGACACATAACTCCACTTATAGGCTGATGTGAGTTTCCGTACAAAAAATGGAAACAAATACTAGTAGCAAAGGAAATGATGGAAACGTAAAACAACAAACGAGTACCACCAAAGTTTATGTGAAGGAAAATCAAGGATGTAGGATGTGACTTACTGCTTGAGGCAAGTCTTAAATGTTTATAGATTTATACATATCTTAGCCAAGAAAACAAGTCTTAAATATGCACGTGATAATGACTTTACTACACTGATAATTACCACACAAAAAGNAAAAAAAAAAAAAAAAAAAAAAAACTAATCTAACCTGTTTTCCTCCCTCTTATTTTATTTTCTTGATTTGGAACAACTTGAGGCCTTGAACACAATTTTTTATTTTTATATTTTTAATAAACCATTGTAATTATAGGTCCCACTATATAATTGAAGAAAGAAAGACCAAGACCAGGTCATTATTATTAGACTTTTTTTTTTTGGGGTAAACGAAGATAGATTCATGAATAAATCATTATTATTAGACTTAAGGGCAATAGATTAGGGACCAATCTCGTCGCATATTGCGGGTTAAGGAAAGGTTTTGAAACATCTCCGTAGAATGAATGACACCAGTGACATCACTGGCAACGCTGCTATATCTTCGTCTCGTCCCACCAAAATCTGCTGAGGGAGCTGATTAACCATCCGATTGGCATACCTAAATAGGATCAAATTCGGAATTCGGTTTAATCTGGATACGTTTGTAGAGAAGTGAGACTAATTTCTATTTTGATTTGTTTTCTCTTCTCTTTTTGGCCTGTCTCCGTCTCTGTACACCCGCACCACACGGTTCTCACACTTTTCTCTCTCTCTCCCGCTTTCACCGATTTTCTTTAATCTTCTCTATATTTCCAGAGCTTTCCTCGCTTATTGTCTCTCACTTTGAATCAAAATATCTGCAAAATTTTCCTTCAGTTTCTCCGCGGTTCTTTCCATTTTCCACCATCTTCCCTGTGCTTCGCATTTAATTTTACACAGCAGCTGTTTCTCCATCTTTGCCTCTATACAAATTCCAGTTATTGGAGCTCATTTATTTGCAGAGCAGAAAATTTTCCAATTTCTTTAGAATTCGAACCAGAGATTCATTCGTTAGCTTTCTCTGTTCGAATTCTGTCGACTTTGGATCCATTATTCTTCCCATAGACACTTGCTTTAATGGTTTCTTTTGGCATGCTGCTACAGAACGTTTTGGTGAGCATTTTGCTATATTTTGTGCAGCTATGTGGTTGGGTTCAAATTTTTTCTCGAGGAATTCGATCCTCTATGTAGGGGCTTCTTACCAGTAGCGTAAAGGATGAGCCTTACTATGTAATTTCCTTGATTCACCCCCCGCCCCCAACCCCCCTCTTACTTACCGACTTTGCATTCTGTATTTTTTATAACTAATAACAGCCTCTCTTCCATGCTTCGGGTTTTACTTTCACATTTTCTGCGAATTTGTTTTCATTTGCTTTTTATCAAATGTTGTGCATGCCAACGTTTGTCCATTCTGTTTCAAAATGGTTTCTCGATTTTCCCATCTCAATTTTAGATCATATTCATTTTTCTACTGAAAGAGAAACATATTAGGGGGTGGAAAAAGGTCCTAGGTGGTCCCAGAAATTGCTCCTAAACATTTGGAAAGCTTTTCTTCGTTATCGAACATTTGACATGCAGGTTTTTGTTGTAATTGCAGAGATTCTCTTGTTGATTAGATCCGAAGGTTCTTAAGATGGACAGCTCGGAGACTTAGATTTGAAGATTCAGTGTGTTAAAGTGATTTCGAACTTGGAAACTAAACAATTATCTTAATTTCGGTGCAACCTGGTTCTGCAATTGTTTGTTATAGAGGTGGACAAAAAATGGCTTTTGAATTAAGCGATGTAGTTGCAAAATTGCAAATGCTAGGCACCTCCGACCATGCCTCCGTGGTCTCTATAAATCTATTTGTGGCACTCCTTTGTGCTTGTATTGTGATTGGCCATCTTCTTGAGGAGAATCGGTGGATGAATGAATCTACCACTGCCCTTTTGATTGTAAGCGTTAACTTTCCAATAGCGCTTTTTTTTTTTCTTCTTGGACCATATTGCCAATAGCTTCGATGCCAATGAATTACGGCAAAAAAAAAAAACAAAGCAATAATAAGTACTGTGAGAGTTCCTGTTTCTACTGGATAATGATTGAATTTTATATGGACTTTTCTTAGGGTCTTTGCACTGGTGTAGTAATTTTGCTGATCAGTGGCGGTAAAAGCTCGCATCTTCTTGTCTTCAGTGAAGATATTTTCTTTATATACCTTCTGCCACCTATCATATTTAATGCCGGGTAAACCTTTTGCACCATCTTTTATCCGATTAAGAATTTTATTTGACTGTGCAATTGTCATTGTTTAATTAAAACTTAAAACTTGATGGCCGTTCCACTTGCTCTATATCTCATATATGATACTCAGAAAGTGGTCTAAAGGCCCATACATGCCCTGATCTGATTATGGTTCCAACCTTCCATGTGCCAGTGAAGAATTCCATGCATTTGTTGATACCAAATTGGTGTGTTGGTCTTTTTAGACTGTATGGAAGGTTAGGAATCGTCAGGATTAGTCAACTTCAGCATATTAGGCTTTCAGAATACTTTAGAATGTTTAATGAATAATGCACATAATGTCAATGGTTTTTCCCCCTCAAATCAGTATCTTTCAGCAGAACCTTGACGAGATTTGTAGTGAGATCTAATATTGTTTTGGTTTCTTTTTTCCCCGATTAACAGTTGTGCCCATAATTAGAACAAGACATAATTAATGTTACATAACTAATTGCAGAGAAATTTTAGGAGCATATGGCATCCGTGGAGTCTGGGTATTTTAAATGTGGCTGGTACTCTGTTCATTTGCTTTTAAGTATTGGCTTTTATAAAATTGATTTAGGATTTTTTAGTCTTATGTTTGTGGACTTAATGTTAAAAAATTTACAGTTTAAATAATGTCCCTATTATTTAACTTACGTGATTAAATTGTCATAAAGCAGCTATGTGTTAAAAAAGACTTGAGAGTCATTGTTTACCTCCATCATTTAAATCCTGTCTGTCTGGACGATTCAGAAAAAGATTTTATTTTTAAATTTAATATCATTGTGTGTATGGTGGATTGCACATATTGTTTTGTTATGAATTTTTCCTGGAGAATTCTAAAAAAAGTTATTTTAAACGTTATCATCGTCAGTATGGTGGATTGCAATCATTGTTTGTTATGAATTTGTTCTATGTATCTATTCCAGGTTTCAGGTGAAAAAGAAGCAGTTTTTTGTTAACTTCATGACTATCATGCTGTTTGGTGCTGTTGGTACATTAATATCTTGTGCCATCATAACTTTGGGTATGTGTTACGTTTATATGAATTAATTTTATGCTGGGTTTTAGCTTCTGATCTAGGACATGACAAAATAAATAAATAATTTGATAACACAGACCATTCTTAGTTTGTTAGTAAACTAGCTTTGTTAAACTGAAGCTTTATAGTTAAAAAGCATGTATGAAGTGAAAATTAGATAAAAATTGCAAGTAAATTGGCCATACAAGAAATTTTTTGGTACTGAACTAAATTTGATTCATTGTTTCAGGTGCTACCCAAGTTTTTAAAAGGATGGATATTGGTCCACTGGATATTGGAGATTTTCTAGGTACCATATTTGTCATTCTTGTCCATTTGTCAACTTGTCATTCGGTTTGTCACTCACCATTTTTCAAAAAATTTCAGCGATTGGTGCTATATTTGCTGCAACAGATTCTGTGTGCACATTGCAGGTTTGGAACTATATATAACTTTTTGCAATCTTCCCAGCAGCATCTAAGTAATGAACTTATAAATGATGATGCAGGTGCTAAATCAAGATGAGACACCTTTACTCTACAGTCTTGTATTCGGGGAAGGTGTTGTGAATGATGCTACATCAGTAGTGCTTTTCAATGCAATCAAAAGCTTTGACCTCAACCAAGTTGATCTAAGAATTGCTTTGCATTTTCTTGGAAACTTCTTATATTTGTTCATCTCAAGCACACTGCTCGGAGTTTTGGCAAGTTTCTTGCTCACTCTGACTCTCTCATGTATACATCGCAAACATGCTCACAAACACTATCTGTATCAACACTGAGTATGCACATGCATGTTAATATTGTGCCTGGTTTTCTGCTCTGGTATAACATATCTCTATTACCTTGCAGACGGGTCTGCTTAGTGCTTACATAATCAAGAAGCTGTATATTGGCAGGTATTTTTTGAACAGAATTTTCGTTTCCTCATCATGTCCTGTTCAGCAATTTTTTTGATGGTATTCTATTGTCTTATATTGTATGTTTGCTTTGTTTATGATGAAACCTGAGTAGTGGACAATTGGATAATACTAGAAATGGTTAGACAAACTCAATTGGATATATGGTTTATGAACCAGACAGCAAGTCTACAGTTGATGAGATTATTATACACCTGCTTTGATTGTTTGAAGTAACCATCCATCTTAGTTGGTTTGTTCCCTGTCGAAGCCAGTGAAATGGGGTTCTTTAATTGTTGGTTCTAGATATAATTCTGTCCACTCCCAGTTGAAGCGTAAATTATTTCATGTCACATAAATTAAATAGCCGCATGATGAAAATGTGATATCAAATGGTTGTTAGTAGTATGAAATTTGAGAGATACCGGGGAAGTGGGAAGCTGATATAACTAATAAAATGCCTACTTCATTCCTGAATAAATAATGAAATCTCGTAATTCTTTGGGTTCTGTGAACATGCATATATATTGAGTATGAAAAATTTCAGATCTGGTTTAACAAATTTCTCAAATCCAGGCATTCAACAGATCGTGAGGTTGCTCTTATGATGTTAATGGCCTACCTTTCATACATGCTGGCTGAAGTAAGATTTAAAGAACTTTATTAATGTTTTCCTGAAGGTTTGTCTATCCAAGTTTGATGGTTAACATCAGTCATATGCCCATAATGCTGATATATCTACATCTTCTGCAGTTATGCTATCTTAGTGGCATTCTCACTGTATTTTTTTGTGGCATTGTGATGTCTCATTACACTTGGCATAATGTGACTGAAAGTTCACGTATAACTACCAAGTATGTCTTCGTAACATATTATAAGCTATATGAATCTGTTTGTGAGGTAGCAAAACCGTCCAATCCTATATATGTCTAACTAATTGATATTTTCCATTAACCATCACAGGCACGCTTTTGCAACCTTGTCATTTGTTGCTGAGACCTTTATCTTCCTTTATGTCGGTATGGATGCCTTGGACATAGAAAAGTGGAGATTCGTCAGCAATAGGTATGTCCTATGTTTTCTCAGTCTAGTGAATGGTCATTCACACATGCTTTACAGAAACAACTGATGTTATGTAGTTTTGTATGTATTACTTGGTGACTGGAGAGATCTTTTATATTGGTATTTTATCTTTTAAGCTTTCTTCTTCTACTTGAGGACATTTTGTGCTCCATTTCCCAATCTTATTTTTCTCAATAAAACTTCCTTTTCTTATAATAATAAAAACAATTCATGTGCCTCACTTGATTTCTTCTTCTGCAGCCCTGGAACATCAGTAGCAGTGAGTTCCATATTGTTGAGTCTAGTTCTTGCTGGAAGAGCAGCTTTTGTTTTCCCTTTATCCTTCTTGTCCAATTTGACTAAAAAGTCACCACAGCAGAAACTCTCCATCAGGCAGCAAGTATGGCTGCATTTCTGTAACATCATAATTATCTTCTTTTTTGTGTATATTTTTTAATGGATTTCTTGTGCTTCAAAATATGCTGACAAGTTTCTCATTCTAGGTGATCATATGGTGGGCTGGCCTCATGAGAGGTGCTGTTTCAATGGCACTCGCTTATAATAAGGTATGTGCAACTTTGGGCCCAAGAAGCTATTCTTCTTGCAAAATTAAATTGATCATCACTGAAGCTCTTAAATGGAAAAATTTCTTCTGATGAAAACTTACACTCTTTTATATGCAGTTCACCATGTCAGGGTATACTCAATTGCGGTCCAATTCAATTATGATCACCAGCACGATCACTGTTGTTCTTTTCAGCACAATGGTAAGATATCTGCTGCTTTGTGGTTTCTGATGTCCTTACACAGTGTTATTAGTTTCTTTTTATTGGAGGTTATCTTGCCTTACTTTCTGCATCACTTGATCACTACAGTGTGTTGGATTAATTTAATGATTAAATCTATATTTGAATGATGTAGCATAATTTTTCCATTTAATATGCTATTAGTTACCTCAGATTAGCTGACTCTAATTGTGGTAACGAGGAATAGTGCTTCTTGTTGAAATTATTGCTATTAAGTTTGCACTAAATGAATTGCTCTGCTTTGTCAATCTACATGATTGAATTGCATCTTTGCCTCATGATCACCAAAGGATTATTTAGCTCTTCTACAGATCAGTGATGTGGTTTAATATCATAGAAAGATTTCTTTTGAGATTGTAATGACGCATCTTAACTACAATTTGTCAGGTGTTTGGTTTGATGACTAAACCTCTCATAAAGCTATTGCTGCCACATTCAAAACACACAAGCAGCACGGTTTCGACAGATCCATCTACCCCAAAATCATTCACAGTGCCGCTACTTGGAGCTGCACAAGATTCTGAAGTTGACCTTCCTGATATTACTCGTCCAACCAGCTTTCGTGCACTACTAGCCACTCCAACACACACTGTTCATCGCTACTGGCGTAAGTTTGATGATGCAATCATGCGTCCAGTTTTTGGTGGCCGGGGTTTTGTTCCTGTAGTTCCGGCCTCACCCACTGAACGCAATGGCCATCAGTGGCAATAGAAGAAAGCCAAGAAATATTTAAAATGTATTGTTAGCTGTGTATATTTTGTGGAGATAAGCATTGCGTGTATAAGAACCACTAGTATAAAATATTAAAATTTTGTTGAAATATTCGGGTGAGAAGGTTGTGTACGATAGGTCATCATCTCTACACGTTTCCTGTTTTTCTAAATATTGATCATTGGGTTCTCAAACCCACTGATATCAGAAAATGGCACTAAATATTTAAGCAATGGAAGAAAATTGATATTTGCCTCCCGGACTCAACTCCATACTTGCCAGCAATACAGAAATGGCAAAATACTATTATCACTTCCTTGCCTTACTGTGCTTGTCAGGTAAGCCTTTTTCATTCTTTGATATTTGTAAAATATTTATATTTTAGATGTTGCCCTCCCTATAAAGTACGAATAAATTGGTTCTTCTCACTCTCGCTGTTCCAATTATTTAACCTTCGAACCAACAGCTGTTAAGAATTAAGTGGTATGAAGGAGAGCTCCAAGAACTCGATTTCAGTTACCAGAAGTTCCATTTTAAATTAATAGTTATGCAGTAGAAAGGATCCCATGCATGAAGTAACCCCAACATATGTATTTCTTTCCCTAAGTATAAGTCGTTATTATGAAATCAACATTTTTTTAACAATTTTATCTAAAAGGCCAATGCTGTAATTATTTCGGAAAGACTCTAACGGTCGAAACCAAACCAGATGATGGAGTAACACCTGAAAATCTCCACATACAATAAGCTCTTGTAGCTGTTTGCCCTTAATACAATGTTGCAGGAATTTAATTTAGGAAATTGACGACCCATTAGCATACTAGCTGTCGGTTTCAATATCTGAGAATTATTCACCTTTTACCAACATTTCCAAATGGGAGAGAAGACGACAAAGTCCAACCTTACATCCTATATCATCAGCGTTCTAAGTTCCTAACGTATTATAATTATGTAGACGCCAAAAAGGTGTTATAATTATGAGGCCCTTTTTTTGCCAAAACAAGGGCCCGATTGGGTTATAATTATTGATAAAACATGAAGAAATAAAAGAAGCTACCAAGCGAAAATTTAGACAAACTACTAGATTGAACAAGCAATGGAGTGGCGACATACTATAATTATTAGGGAAGATTGGAGCAGAACGGTTCCAAGATTACAGACAGATCTAACAAACAATACAGGAGATAGACCGAAATTTATTCCAAAATAGTTGTAAAGCTCCTTCATACGGTCACACACGTACTCAGCTCCAAGTCACCCAAGGATCGAGAGTGGTGGTTCATCCTTGCAAACCAATAATACCTAAACGAACATTGCCATAGATGAGTAATACCGTCAGTATAACTAGATAATACATAAAAAATGGGGACATACTGTTGTGTAATGTACTCAATAGACAGTAAGAGAACAAGATTTACAAACATGAAATGAGACAGTAGATTTGCATCCAAAATTAGCTGAAAATGGTTGATGGTTGATAAAATCTTGAGATCTTTGGAGTGAAGTTATTTTTAACATCACAAAATATACAGCATGCCAAAATAAGATGTTTAGACGACTATGCTTACCACAAGCTACTCTGCCACCAGCATTTCCAGTAGTTTTGCTGAGCTCATGGCCACCTACATATAAAAGAACAGGAAAATAAGCGAAGAAAGAAATAAAACTTTACAATGAAACGGACAATAGTGTGACAACAGAAGATTAAATATCCATGGCTGGTGCGTGGAACAACACAATATTCAATTGAGGCAGAGAAGAAGACTAGTACAAACATAAAGCTCCAATGACTAGGCTAGCCAGGGATATGGTTGGCTAATTAACATGATAGCAAGCCATGCGTCAAATGGAGAAAAAGGAGGCTCTGGCATAAGTTTTTACTTTCCTCCCATTGCCATTCCAATACAATCAATGGCCTATTGTGTCCCAATTGACACATGTGAATTTATGTACATTGTCATGGACATCTTACTCAAACTTCATAAGCCCCAAAATCAATATTGTTTTTTCTATTAACCCATAGCAAGAGACAAACTAGATATGAAACTTGAAAGAGTACAACCAAATGACCAGTTACAAATGGCTCACTCTACTTAATAGAGGTCATCCATATTAGAAACAGCAGCAGATTAGAGGGTGAGTACCTTTCCCAAGATCATCGGGATCTCCATGGACAACAACAGCCCTTCCTATGATTGAGTGTGGTCCAGTGAGAGGAATCTGCAAACATTATCTAACTAATTAAAAACATAGACTTCAGGTTTTAGTGAAACTACATAAGAAATCCATCAGAAGACTCGAGTCTGAGTTGAATAACAAACCTGTTTGTCAGTAATAGCGAAGCTAGCAGTTCCTGGATTATTAAATGAGATTGAAACCATGTTAAGAACAAAAGAAGCAGAGTATAATCGGGAAAAACAAAAAAAAAAGGTACTTTTTAGGATGAACTGTCACCAGAAAGAAAAGCATATAATCTTGATAAGCGGAGGATTTAAATAATTAAAGCCATACCATCGTCACCAACATTAACATTTCCTAGATCACCAGCATGACGGTTCTCATCCTCAGGGGCACCATGCTCCTTGCCAGCAGGGTTAAAATGTGGTCCTGTAAAAATATTCAAGAGATTAAGCCCTACGCTTTATTATGCCAGAAACCATAAAGTAGAAGGTCAAAAGTCCAATAAGGAAAATATCTCTTTTTCATTCAAGTAAAGTCTTCACAATATCAAAAAATGATAAGGTTATTTATTATGCCAGAAAACATAAAGTAGAAGGTCAAAAGTTCAATAAGGAAAAGATCTATTTTTTATTCAAGTAAAGTCTTCACAATATCAAAAAATGACTAAGGTTATTTATTGTCCATAGACCATACCAGTTGACATGCAACCGTTTGTGGTGTCCCCAAGGGCATGGACATGGAAGCCATGGAGGCCCGGCTTAAGGCCAGAAAGACTTCCAGTTACAGTGGTTGGACCTGGACAATTCAAAAAAATAGGGAATTTGATTGACACAGGAGAGCAGAAATAATTCTTCTTATAAAAAAAGTTCCAGGAACATTAAGTGCCATTTTTAATTTACCATCTCCTTCCTGGTTGAAGTAGATAGTTCCAGCGACACCCTCACTGCTGCTAAGAACTGCCACAGCCTTCACCATTGTTTATGTGATCTGAACAAAACAGCTATTTAGAATTTGTACATAAGACAAGCCAGGTGAGCGACACAAAAAAATATGAAGAGCTCAAACAATGCAACATTTTCAATCAAATATACACTGCTTACATGAAAATCCATGGAGAAGGGGGAAAAAATAAAAAATAAACCACACAAACTTTAGGTTTTCGACCAGGTCATAACATGTTCAATAACTTGAATGGAAATCAACCAATGTCAGCAAACACCAATTTCACTTCCACTTAATATTTACACAGCAGAAGAACTGATCAGTGTCTAACACCAAACTACACTTGCAACTAACTTGTATTACAACTTTCTTAACTACTTCCAGCATAAAGAACTATAACTCACAGAATTCAGGCTTTTTGGGTTGTGGACAGTTTAACCATCAGCAAAGATAGTACTAGTAACATAACCGTGAGTTTCCTTTCATTTCTTAAAACAAAACAAAAGTCAACAGGAAAATTGTTATTCATCCCAGTGACCCAGCTTTAGTTGCATCCATAGTCCACTCGATACCGTCGGAGAAAATAAACTTCATTCTCATAAAATTTCTGAAACATGAATATGGAGTCGCTAAAGTTGAAGCTACAGTAAGACCAGTAGATCTGATTTTTGCTCCGTTCCTTCAACACTTCTCCCATCCAAATTAATCAAAGTTAAAAAAAAATAAAAATATAAGGGATGAAGTTAAAAAATTACAGGCATCATCTTAGAGCAACAACTGATGCGATCTGTGGAAGGTCGTAAATAAGATGAGAGAAAATCAAGCATGCGATTTTGAATTCTGAACTCTACAGCAGTCAAATTCCCTATATTCTGGTTTATTATCACACAGGATAACAGAAACAGATTCACGATATGGGAAAAAGGGAAAAAAAATTATTTTCTTTGCAGGAAGCAGATCAAATCGTGGAAGCAAATCAACCTTTCTTCCGTTGTCAAGAATCGAAGGGGAAGAAGGAACGGAAGCTTACCTCAGTGCACCCCCTCGACTAGACGCTAGAACGAGAAGAGAATGCAAAGCAAATTGAAAGAACAATCTAGAATCCGATAGTTATAAGTAGTGGGAATCGGTGGATTTTTTTATAGTGAAGTGTGTGACCACGAAAGGATCACTAGCGAAGTGAGCAACGAAACAATCAATGATCGACTTCTAGTGCTTTCCTGTTAATCACCCTCACCTACCTTGCTGCGTTGCCAACTTCGGGGGGTAAAATGGTAACTTCAAATTAATGAAAGCAGAGGTAAAGGAACAATGATCCTTGGTTAGTTTTCATTTACTTCTCACCTGCCCCTATTTTGCGGACTTGCGATCACCAGTTTCCCCAATCCAACGGCTCCAGCCATATTTTATAAATCCAACGATTTGTCATTTACCTTTTCAGCCTTTTGCAAGCTTACCTAGGTTTTTGGACCCAGATCTGGTAGAACAATCCAGAGGTAAAATACAATTCATGCCGCCTGACTATTAGAAACTTACAATTTAATTTAGTAAGTAGCAAACAATATTTTAATTATATTGAATATTATTATCAAAGCCTATCATCAATTATTTTGACACGTATCTTTTTTTATCTAATTTGAAGTAGCAATTCACATAAGGCCGCGTCTAGAGTACAAATGGGGGAAAATGGGTAGTGGTGCAAATGACACTCAATTGTCATTGGATCATCCACATGGTCTAATCAATGGCTCTGATGTTTTGACCAGTTACTTGGTTATCAGGTCTTTTTAATAATAACATAATAGCTAAATATTTTTGTTAAATTATAGATTGACCCATTTTTTTCTCAAGAAACTGAAACCCAGGTCTCATCGTTCTGTGAACAACAGGGTGTGAACAGAGGACCTGTTCAGTGTCGAAAAAGATGGGGCAATCTTCTCAGCGATTTCAAGAAAATCCAGAAATGGGAGTCAGATATAAAGGTGGAGGCTGAATCGTTCTGGGTGATGAGAAACGATGAAAGGAGAGAAAGGAAGTTGCCAGGTTTCTTTGATAGGGAGGTGTTCAATGTGTTAGACGGAAAGGTATCTACGGCTGCGGCTTTTCCCTTGGCACGGATCAAAACGACATCAAGAGCAAAGAATGCTGATGGAGAAGATGATGATGGTGAACATGAGGAGGAGGCTGAGGCCATTGTTGACAGTGAGAAAAAGGGTTGGACTTGGAGCACAGAGGACAAGAAAATAAGGTATTTGAAATTATTTTCACAAGTTAAAAAATGTAGCTCATGAAAATTAGTATGCGAAAGCTGAAAAGAGCAGGTGTTTGACTTGTTTCTATGATATTTCTGGTAAAAAATAACCGTAATGAAAATCAAGACCTTCAGCCCTTGCCATGGCAAATGCGAAAGACCCAAATGTTTGTTTTCCCTGCTCCGCCGCGGCGAAGTCATCTCTCCACGACTCCACCGTCAACCACCATTAACCGTGCAGAAAAAGAGTGAGACACAGACTGAGAAGTGGGAACTCCCTTCGAGCCCAACCCAGCAGCAGCTCCGACGCCGACGCTCAAATTGCTTGGTAGATTTTTGAACTGAGCCAATTAGCAAGTAGATTAATTCTGAGCCCATTCGATTGCTAGTTGATGTAGTCTTTTCATTTTGGTAATTGTAAATTTTGGATTCATGGTTTTCAATTATGAATTTGATGTTAAAATTGAACTAAACACTTTGGTCCGAGGAATGAAAATGAAAATATTAGGGAGGAGAGAGAGGGAGAGAGAGAAGGAAGAGGATGTATATTTTTGGTTAATAGAGAAATAAATGTAAATACATAAATTTTTTTGGGTCAAAATATAATTAATCATTTATAGTTAATATTAAGTCATCAAATCTGGAGTGTACATGTGGCTTCATCTCAGCCATTGAGTGTCATTTGCACCACTACCTATTTTCTTCCCTTTGTACTCTAGATGCGGCCTTCATAAAACAAAAAAAAGAAGTAACAATTATTTTGGTCAAAAAGCAATGACCAATAGATTTGACAATAGCTATTAAAAATTATTTATCTGAATGATTTAGTAATTATCAATGTATTTTAGTTTATGTCTTCCGATCATCACACTTTTCTTATTCAAATACAAGATATTTAAAAATAACTTATACGTTGTTATATTTTTCAATGCACATTATTTTTTAAGTTTAATTGTAATTTTGGTCTTCTCATTTTAATAACTTAAACTTTTTTGTTCTTTTTATTTAAAAATGAATAATTTAATCATTTTATATTTATAAATGTGTAATTTTGGTCATTTTATTTTTAAACTAAAATTTCTTAGGTTTATTTTAAGCTGTAAAGTTTTTTTTATTCATAATCTCACTATTCAGATTGAATAATTACGTTTTCTGAACATCTTCACAAAATTTCAACTTGATCTAACTATGAATGAATCTAAACTTTTGGTTAGAAAAAAACTTATAGTTTTGGTATTTTAGGTTGAGTTTCATCTTTGGATCGAGCTGAAATTTTGTAAAGATATTTGCAAGACGTAACTCTTCAAATTGAATTGTAAAATTGTGAATTAGAGAATTTTACATATTTAAATTAGACTTGAAAAATGATGAAATGACTAAAATTATATATTTTATAAATATAGAATGACTAAGTTGTTAATTTTTAAATAAGAGGGAGTAAAAATTTTAAATTGTTAAAATAGAAAGATCAAAATTATAATTAAACTTAATTTATTTCCCATACAATTACATTAATTATAGTCGGTGGAAAATATTTTAATATGATCAAGGTATATGATTAATGGTTAATTAACAAAAATGATGTTTTATAAATTATTAACCTAAATAAATTTTATTTTCAAATTATTTACATAAATAAAATACAACATTACAAAACGACAAAAATGATCCCATCAATTCTCGTCTAGCGGGATATTTTTTTAAATTCTTACATGTCTCTTAAAATGAGTATTGATTTCACTACTTGCTAGATGACAGAATCATTTGACAAGATGGCGAGATTAATTTTATCAATACTATATATAAATAAGTTGAAAACAGTTTGTAAACATTTTGTTGGTCAATTAACTTACGATTAAGTTTATCAATACTGTTACCAAATAAAAAAGAAAAGTCCCACAAGGGCAGCTGCCAGCTGGAATATGACCCAGGGATATCGCAGCATTACCCTCGCGAGTATTTTTTGGCGATTGTGCACCTAAAGTGTTTGGGTTAGATTCTTGGAGCTTAATCTAAGGACAGCTGGGACTGGGAGGCAGAATAAGCAGGTGTTGGATCGGATCAGAAACTTGTTTTTTTAAAGATTGGCAGATTCGACTGTGTCATACATATCGTGAAAGGAATCCTTGTGCAGATTAGATGGCGAACGTTAGTGTGACAAATGAACTGGGCGCTAACATTCATGCAGCACCTCTTCATGAACTGTTTTCGTTAATGGTTGCCGATAAACTTGGGGTTTCTTGCCCGTGATGTTAATGTGTAATCTCTTCCTTTCTCTGCAGCCTTTGGCCCCGTTCATCAAAAATAAAAATAAAAATTCAATCTAATACTGACAAACGCAACGATGACAGTGATGGAAAATTTTTCTACTCTTATCATTTTCAAAAAATAGAAAAGAAAAATAAAACTAGATCGAGCGAAACCAGACAAAAATGTTTAAATACACAAGTTTTAAATGGTAAATTTTAACTTCATATTCAGACTTTTTTATTCGATTTTTTTTTTTTTTTATCAAACTTAGATTTTACTATATGTATAGCTTAAAGACTGTTAAACTCCCAAAATTGTATAAACATTATATCTCAAACTTTATTCTTTTATGGTTAGAAAAATCAAACTTTATTCATCAACAGAATTAGAACCAGGTCTGTCAGGGGGAAAAAAAGATATGTGCAGAACAGAATTAGAACCAGTGAAAAGGGACCCTTGAGGTGGGGGATTATTCCTTATGGAGAATCGGGTAGAAAGAAGGGAGCAGAACTGTAAACATATGGAGGAAACCTTATACCATAAATAAATACATTTGAATAGCCATTGTAATAGTTTTTCACATTAACTCGCTTGGGTTAAGATATATACGTCATTCATTCACTTGAATAAAGGCAATATTTTTGTGAAAATATTGATTAAGGAACACAATCAATTTTAACTGTCTATGAAGAGTCAGAATGACTTCGTAGTTTGGGCTTCCCAATGTCTTGCTCGAACTCTTTGCGAGATTCTTCCCACAGCTGGATTTCAATACCCAACTTCTTGAGCTCGGTAAGGCCACGCTCAACTGCAAAATAGATGAAGACAAGATTTTCAAATCCGAACACGAAGCACAAATTTGCAACACAAAGTCAATGTTTACATACTTGTAATATAATGTGAAAATAGTAACATGATTCACCCCCCCTCCCCCCAAGAGAACATGAACTGCTTTTGGGCATTCAGTAATCGCAAAAAGAATTTTCCATCTCAAACCAATACTAAAACACAAGGTTAACTGACCACAAGATGGATTATAGTGGATAGGAGGAAAGAGATGGAGTATACCATCAACTGCATCATGTGAAGAAGGAGGGTTGGAATTTTGGTTGATCCAGTACTGCAAACGCTCATCTGCTATGTCTGGTTCTATGCCATGCTTTTTTGCTCTTCTCCAAATATATGTAAGCCAAGCCTTAAAGAAACATGCCAGACAATAAACCACAAAGTTAACAAGTGCAGAGGATCTGGACAACCGACAAGAACAAACATAAAATACATATTAAAATGTCTAGAAAAGTTGTAATAATGGACGCTGAGTTCAATGACTATTTGCCTAGGTTTTCTTCCAAGTAACTCGCAGAAACGCATTTTCAACCTTGTTCAATCTGATCCAGAGGCCTGAGCCTGAGCAAAGTATATAAGAAATATACAGTTAGGCTTTCTGGGTAGCAAGCGAATTGCTTTGTTCTTTCTTCCTTATCCCTTTTGGCCCCACTCCAAATAACAGATATTGCTAACTTTACAATCAAAGGCTTGCTTCTTGTATTGTCCCCTTTGAGATACAATCAATTAATTCTCCTGGTTTTTAGCCTTTACTTTTTAGTATTCTTACAAGATTATAACAAACCAGTTAAAACTGGAAGCCTGAATGAGTGGCCTAATGTATTTTCCCTTTTCCTAGAAGAAGAGCGAGAAGAACAAGGGGGAGGAGATTATCTGTCTAAGAAATAACATGATGAATTAAACTCTTAAGGACAGTAAATCAAAATCTCTATGAAAACAGATATACCTGCTTAAATGACACATCTTCAGCCTCCTCCTTGCTCAATTCTGAAAGCAAATGATTTCTCTTTAAACGACATATGAAATATCATTCTTAACAAAGAAGATGAATTCTTTGAAATGTCATTGTAGTTCATATAATAGCGTCAGTGTGAAGTAAGATAAGTTAGACACATGTGACAATTATAAGGGTGATTACCAAGGTTGACAAGTACTTTAAGAAAATAAATTAAAAAGAAAAAAAGAGTTGCTCGCGGGCTTGTTCCTGGCAGGCAAGTTGCAAAACAGAGCCGAAGACTCTATTAAGCCTCTACCAGCATTTCATCTCAACTTTTTACCATACCATCATGGTACATGTAAAGTGTGATACTGGAACACGGTGAACTTACCAAATGCATCATAGTGCCCCTCCGTTGGTATTTTGAAGTCATCTACACCAAAGACCAAGACACAAGGAGAAAGTAAGTCGGAGCCAGAACACTCATTTGACAATTTTTTAAGAGAATGAGAATAACCCACCGATAATAGGAAATCATCTGAAATTTCCACAATCTTTTACAACTTATCAAATAAAGAATATAAAAATTTATGATTAACGGCTTCAAAAAAGTAATGACCATATGATACTCGTCATTCTGCACGTAATCAATCTGGATATTTAGCAAGATAAAGAGAAATAACTTATTTGATATTGGTAAAAAAGTATTTCTTAGATCAGAAAAAACTGAATTTGAAGCACCTAAAGTCAAACTTCTTCACAATACACTGATTGTTTTATGGTCAATATTCAAAATACATATGTCATATGAAAGATGTCAACTGCATTTGCAGATAAAGTATCACTTTGGGAATTATAAGACTTTGCACCTGAGAAACCAATTTTCAGTGAATTTGGCCGCCTATGTTGAGCCATTGCAAGCACCAATGCTTCTTCTACCTTCAAAAGATGTAGAAAAGTGAAGGCTAGTCCCAAGAATCTTATTTTTTTCTCGGCTACTAAGAACTGCTTCTTTTTTCTCAAAAAAAAAATTCGTGCTAAAGCTATTAAATAATAGTGACAAACTGACAATGCTACTTAAACAGCACGAGTCTTGGATTCATTATTTCCACAACTTGTATATTCATAAAAGAATACGCTTGGATCTCAAATTCCAAGATTTCACATAGTTGAGAGATTCTATCAACCCTCGGCTTATTGCTAGATTAAAGAAAAGATTAGAGAGTAGTCTAGACAAAAAGAATTACATTATCTGAGTAATATTTTAACTGTGATAGAAAGAGAGAAGAGGTGTCATTGAGGTACTGTATCGGTGTATCGATTGTGGATAAAAATACAATACATTAGATTTAAATGAGATGTTATACATAGAATCAAAAGCAGATTTAATACCAACTATCCTTTGGAACAATTTCCTGCAGAGCTCCAATCACCACATATAGCCATTGATCAATTAAATAAATTATACACAATAAAGGACATGAACATCCCTCCAAATTTAAAGATAAGGATGTGATAGTAACCTTTAGTGAAGCCAATTCCCGCAAACCTTGCTCAACAAAAAGCATGTTCTCAATATTTCCCTCCCCAGAAAGTCCTTTCAGGTCACATGGATTTTCTGCTTCCTCTAAATCATTGTCAACTGTTTAGAACAAAGACTAAAGAAAGTTAACCACTCAAAAGTTATTGTCAAGAGGTACATAAAGTAAATTGTAATATGCAGAAAGATGAGGGAAAAAAACAGAATATAAAAAGTGAACAACCAACACAAACAAAAACAAAAAGAGAAACTTCAAAAGTAATGCCACCTGTCTCCTCTTTAGCTTTCTGTCCAGCAGCTAATACAACTTCAACAGGGTTCGGGGCAAAGGAAGACCAGTATTTGGATCGCGCTCCAGCAATCTCAGCATGAATACCTGCCATATATTCTAGTTTAGTCCGGGTAATTACATCTCCACATTGAATACACAAACTCTGAAAACGCCTTCTGTGCCCTGAAGATTAGACATGCATGCAGCAATGCTACAAACGTAGAGAGAGAAAATGTTTTCGGATAACCCATACAGACCTTAACAACTTATCCTGAATTATCCTGGGTCAAGACGTTTACACTGTTAGATTGCTTAGCATTTAGGCTCAGATCATACATTCGTAAAAAGGAATTTATAATGAAACTATTTGCAGATGGTGCAGGCCTTCAAATTTAAACAAAATCAAATAATGATATTTATGTTGAATGGGAAAAAATAATTTACCATGTTGAACACATAATTCCCAATACCGAGCAAGCCAGCACCTCTTTAAAATGATCTCTTCCTAAGAGAAAAAGCTGAAAATTACTTAACTATGACATAGAGAAGAAAAAAATTGAAATGAAAAATGGTTTATTAGAATTAAAATCTAACCAATTCTTCTGGGGTAAGTATCATTCGTTGAGTCATAAGCCGTAGTGAATTCAATTCATTCTCAGTTTCATGCAGCTGCTCCAATGCAGACGTTGCCTCATCCCTAGCAATCTAATCCAAAATTCAAGAAATGTAAATTAATTACTTGCATAAACACTATGCTACCATCCATTAAAATTGGCAGAAGGATTTAAACAAAAAGCATAAAACGTACAAGCTAAGTGCTGGATACCTCAGCTTCCGCCCGAAGGGCTGCAACGTCTTGAGTTGTACCTCCATGGGTCTGTGCAGCAACTCTCAGAGCAGCCTGAAAAAGGGAAACGATTTTCGTATCAATTGCCTAATCACAATTTTTGTGAGAAGCTTCGATGAGTACGATTAGGTCATTTTCCTAATTCTTTTTCCCTTATTGCGTTCGCTCGGCGATTCTACTTATGATCTCGTAGGTAAGTCATGCAAACGGTTCTCGTTCGTTCATAAATTAAACACAACCTGTTCAGCATATCCCAACGAAATCATTTTTTCAGATCATAAATATGGTTTAGTTACAATTACGGGAAAGCAATACCAGTTCAGTAAATAAGTTCTGCATCTCTAAGCTTAAAGGGACATACACTTATAATTTATTAATATTAAGATAGAATATCCCCAATTGAGAGTATATATAATGTCTATGCGTATTCGCTGGCCAATTATATGCCAGGAATAGATGTGTTACTACGAGGAACAGAAAATGGAAGCCTGTCCGAGAGAGTGAGAGATGGAGGAGAAGAAGAAAGAGAAGCACCTCTCTTTGCTGCAGCGCTGCCTCCTTTCTAAAGAATAAAACAAACAACAAGGTTAGAATACAAAACGGACAAGGGAAAATAAACTTAGCTGATTTGTTGCTCTGCTTTAAGTTCACATTCGCTATGGTCTTGTCTGTCAACGTCAGTTAATTTTTCTAATGCAGACGATAAATTTCTTGGAAAAAAACGCAGAAGCATTAACTTGTAGATAAGACTCCTTTGAGTTTTCAATATGTGCATTGAAATGTATGCACATAAACTGTGCAAATCAAACTTAATCTACGAAAGAGTCATTAATTGACAAAATTTAAAATGATTTAGCAACAGAAAAGTTGATAGAATTTTCATATTTTTAACATTGTCTAAATGGAATGAATTCTAAGCCAACCAAAATTGTTTGTCATTTTCCAGGAAAACTTTATATCATACCACCGCCAGTGTCAATGCTAAACTTGCCTGCTTAAAAGGCGAGCCTCTAAGGTTGTACCTTCTCCGAGATTAGCAACCTAAAAGGATATGAAAAGTAAGAAATGAGCAATCCTAATGTTCACATATCGCACCCATACGATTCTAGAATATAGAAAATAGATTTTAATTTTTAGAACTATACATCAACATATCGATATATGATAAGAGACTATGTTTTCAAAATAAAGATTATTCCAAAACCTTCGATTACATGTGCTTGGATGGCACATAAACATCACATGTATACTAGTGTACTAGATCAACAAAGAAGTAAACATGAGTCAAACTACAAATACACCTTGGCTGCTCCCCGAAATGTAATTACCTGTTGCTCTAGTTGCCGAGCTCTTGATTCAGCTTCCTCACACCTCTCCTCTGCAAGTCGAAGCTGGGGATACACATAAAAAAAAAAAGGAGTGGCATATATATACAAAATTATTTAACATAATGGAAATTGTGCAATTATCTGCTATCTCATACGATATCATCACTTAATCCCGCACAGAAGCAAATCCACATGCACTAAGTTGATTAGATCATATATCCATCACAAATTTATATATTCAATCCAAAAAAAAGAGGCTGTTTTAGCAGTTATCCAAATATAACCCAGCTAAATGTGCTAAGTTAAATTTACATTCTTTCTATTACAAAGTTACATCTTAAAAAACTCAACTACAATCTCAAAATCACACCACATAAAAGGAGAATGAGCTACTGAGTTTGTTGTATTTGTCTCACCTTTTCAAGCAAACTTTCATTTTCTTCTTGTAGCATGTCAAGCTGCAAGGAAATTCACATCTCATTAGTTGATTCCTGAAAGTTATGCAAGGCCCAGCCAGTTGAAGATAACCAAATGTAAGTGTAGTAAAATTGAAGGGTGTTGTAAAATTCACATCTCGTTGTTTGTTTTACTTGTGACATTCAAGCAAAACTGCCAAAATATTAAAAGCAAAAATAGTATTAGCTGGAATCCCCATACCTCATCCTCAAGAGCAGTAGCAGGACACAGGTTCATACTTCCTCTTGAGTTCATACTCCCCATATCAAGTGACAATCTATGTATTCATCAGAAGTGCAGAGGATTAGATATGGAGCATATGCATTAAAGTAATTGTTGGATCTTAATGTCATCCCTAACTTTTGTGGCATGTATTTTGAATCAAATCCAAAATGTTGAAAATGATTTATTATCTGGTTTCCTCTACTGTATATTGGAACACAGCAAGCGTATTGATCCATTTATGTTGTCAGACAACAGCCTAAATCTAGAAGATAAATTCAGTCTGAATGTTAGACGATAAGAAAGATTCCTCAATGTGTATTCTTGGAAAGGAGTGGTTAAAGCAAAGAACACGACACCAGCATACCTCTTGTCTTTTCTAATATCCATTGGAACCTCCGAAGGATTAAGAGATGAGGTTGGCCTGAGCGATAAAGGTACAGGTGGTACCATGGAAACTGCCTTACCTCCTGCATTAGGACGGGCAGCTGCACGAGCAGATGGAGGTTGATCATTCATATTACTGGGTTGAGGTGACCGAGTAATTATTATAGTACGAGCAGAGGGAGAGAGTTCCAGAGGTCGGCTGGCTGCCTTTGAACGGGCAGACGGTGGTTGCTCCACATAATTGACAGACATAACTGTTTGAGCACCACCAGATGGAGCTCTAGCAGATGGTGATTGTTCAACAGAACTTGCAGAGGAAGATGATCGACCACCTGATGGGGCTTTTGCGGATGGAGGTTGCTCTTGAGCAGTACGAAGTGACTAATAGAAACAACATAAAAGAAGTTTCAACTTCCAAGTAAGTCAATTATCACATTCAAAGCGAAGTCAATTATGCCTATGGCATTGAAGCCAATTACCACGGGGGACTGCGATCTTGCAGATGGAGTTTGTTCTTGAGCAGTCCTAACTGACTAATAGAAACAACATAGAATACAAGTAATATAAGCAAACCAGCAAATACAGATAATCATCTCTAAATGCCATGAAGCTAATTACCATTGGGGACCGTGATCTTGCAGATGGAGTTTGTTCTTGAGCAGCCCTAACTGACTAATAGAAACAACATATAGGTTTTAGTTTTAGAGTAGTTCATTTCACATTCCAAAGAAATAAGCAATCAAATAAATACTCATCACAGAGGTCATGAAGCAGATTACCATCGGGGACCGTGATCGTGCAGATGGAGTTTGTTTTTGAGGAGCCCGAACTGACTAATAGGAACAAATTGAAGTTTCAGGTTTTGAGTAGTTGATTATGTTCAAAAGGAAAATAAGCACTGCAGTTATATAGAAAATCATATCGAAGGCCATGAAGCAAATTACCATGGGAGATCGCCCTTGCATTGCTCTTCCACCTGCAAGTCCAATGCCTCCAGTGGCACTAAGCGCATTATAGTCATAAGCAAGGTCGTCCTCATCATCGTCCTCGTCGGCTGATTGGTGTGCCATAACCTGTGCAAGCCTTTGAGCGGCAGCTTTGGCGGCGGTGTTCTGTGCTCTCCTCACATTCGACGTACCAATAGAACCTGCCCGCGCATGGCGATTCAGCGGCGACATCATCGGTGAGGATGGCGCCCCTGGCGTACCTGTGTTGCTCCTCTGCCTATCGTACCCTCTCATTCGATCCATCTCCTAATCAAAAAACAACACAGTGATTTAACAAAATTCATCGTTGTCGATCAAAAAAGAAAAAGAGAGGAATTCAAATATTTGAGGAACACACCGGTGGTTGATTCAGAAATAAATCAAATTGAACTAACACCGGATTGAAGTATAATATTTTATTTTCTAGTTTTGGGACCTTCTCAAATGGCAATTTATTTCAAATTCAAAATGTGCTTTCCGTGAAAAAAAATCCAAAAAGTTTCCATTAGTATTTCAATAATCAGAAGTTGGTGGTCTTGAATCGAATTTCGTCGCGGAATTCCGCATAATCGTTCCCTAATCGCTAACCAGCATTATCTTTCAGACCCATTAAGCAATTATTGGTATAATTTGTGAAAGTTGAAATGGTGATAAGAAGCTTGACCCTTGAAGTGTCCTCCTATAGTTGAGGGACGGAGGATCCGTTCGTTAAGGCACAGAGGAGGGAAAGAACACAACACGAAGTTGGAGGAGGTTGTGACGTGGATACAGCCACGAACAGTTGGAAAATGTAACGGTCTCCGAACTTCTTGTGATTAATGGGCCTGATGGACCCTTCTGGGCTGTGGCGTTCCTTCCCCTATTGACCGTTGAAAGTGAAAATATGTTAAGAAATGGAGAATTACCAAAACAAAAAATTAAGGAAGATTTGTTTCAAAAACAGAAAAGGAAGTGATAACTACCCAAACAAAAAATGACCATTTGACATCATATAATTACCACAAGTTAAAAGCTTCAACAAAGTGGTCATTGTCCGTGAGAATCACATAATGACCATTGGTCAATTTTTAGTTTTAGGGTATCACGATTTACGATTTGGATGTTAGGTTTATGGTTTATAGTTCATGGTTTAGGTTTATAGTTCAAGTATAGGTTTTAGGGTTTGAGTCTAAAGTTTAAGGTTTTAAGATTTAGGGCTTGTAGTTTAGAGTTTAGGTCTTAGGTTCAATGTCTAAAGGTTTACGTTTTGGGATTTAAAGTTAAGATTTTGGTGTTTAGAGGTAGGGTTTAGGAATTAAGTTCATAGTTTTAGGGTTTAGGATTTAAGATTACAATTTTAGGGTTTGGGCCTTAGGTTTAGTCTAGGATTTTGATTTATAGGGTTTTAGGTTAGGTTTAGCATTTGTATGTTTGGGGTTCATGGTTTGAGGTTTAGAGTTTAAGGCTTTGGGGTTGCAATTTAGGGTTTAGGGTTTGGCTTCTAGGGTTTTGGTTTTTTTAGGGTTTTGAGTTTTTGGTTTTAGGTTTAGGGGTATGTTCATTGTTTAAGATTTCAAGTGTTGGGTTTAAAGATAAAGGTTTAGGTTTATGGTTTATGGTTTAGAGTTAAGAGTTTAGGGTTTTAAGTTTGGGTTTAAGATTCAGGGCTTAAGGTTATGTTGAAAGGTTAAATGTTTAGGGTGTAGGGTAGGGTTTTAGGTTTATGTTACAACTTTTAGGATTTAGGATTTACAATTTAGGATTGAGGGTAAGGTTTCTTAGGTTTAGGATTTTAGTTTTTATGATTTTTTGTTTTAGGGTTCCTAATTTAGGCTTGAGGGTATATTCATGGTTTAGAGTTTTTGATTTAAAGTTTAGTGTTTGAGGTTTTTTTTTTCTAAATAGTCTTTTTTTTTTATATCAAATTCAACAATCTTATACAATGCATTATCAAACATAGGGTAGGATTACTACAGACTATATTACATGTTATACGGTGGCGTGCTAAACATTGTATAGTAAAAAAATTTATACATGGATTAGTTATACACTATCATATCGCAGAACCCGTATACTATACTATATTATCTATATACCTTTATCTTATTACCTATATGGTGTATCAAACAGGACTATAGTGTTTGGGTCTTAGATTCAGAGTTTTAAGGTTTGGATTTAAGGTATAAGTTTTGTGGTTTAGGTTTTTTGGCACTTTGACCAAATTAATGTAGTACACAAAGTTATTTACAAATCTATGGTACTTTTAAACATAATTACAAGAATAATGTAATTTTTTAAAACTGGAAAATTAAAAAAANAAAAAAAAAAAAAAAAAAAGCTGACACGGGCGGGCGGGGCCCACCGAACATGTCATTAGGTTGGTGGAGTTTCTTCAAGGGACATGCCATAGGCTGGTGGAGTTTCTTGCGGGCAGGGCCCACCGGACATGCCATTAGGCTGGTGGAGTTTCTTTAAAGAACATGTCATTTGGCTGTCGGCACGTCTCCAAAGGACATGTCATTTCTCTGACGGCACGTCTCCAAGGGACATGCCACAACTCTAACGGCGCATCCGTTTTTGTCTTCGTCCGGCCTCTGCTCNCAGCTTTTTTACAAAAAAAATTAGCATTTTTTTTACATAAAACATATTTTACATGTTAGTGTTTTTTTGTTTAAAACGCTATATTATTTTAACATTTTTTGATAATAACACGTAAGCGTTTTCTAAAAAAAAAAAAAATTACCCATTTTGATAAATAATTTTAAAATTAACCTAAAATCATAATTATTTTATTAAACTACATTATTTTTATAAATTTCATTATTGCCAATTATATATTCCTATTATTATTCTAATATTTATTTCCTCATAATAATAACCAACAATTATCATTAACCTTATACCACTCCTTATCATTTCTTATCTCCATCTCTCGCTTTCTATTTTTTTATTTCTCTAACGGTGCGTCCGTTTTTGTCTTCCTCCAGCCTCTGCTCTCATGTGAGTCCCATATCTATATTTGATGTTCTTGATCACTTTATTGAGATCAAGACGTAATTTTCGTTGTATCACCTCTTAAGGCTTTGTAGTCTAAGTTTGTGCTTCAACATTATGCATACAGGATTTGGACTTTCATACGTAATCCCTTGTTTTCCATTATATACTCGACCATTGTAATAAATGAATATCATCATTTTCCTCCTAAATTTTAAAAAAAAAATATCATATTTTATTTACAATAATATACAATAATCATAAATTTATTAAGCTAAATATAAATTTCAGGTACACATTTAGTTATAGTCAGTCATCTATAAAAAAATATCAACTACTAAATATTATCAAGCTAATGATAAAATATAAATTGAATATTATCATATATAATTACTATATAAATATTATCATACTTTATTTATACTAATACTATTAAATTAATAACAACAATAATTAAACCNATTGACTATAACTAAATGTGTACCTAAAATTTATATTTAGCTTAATAAATTTATGATTATTNTAAATTTATGATTATTGTATATTATTGTAAATAAAATATGATATTTTTTTTAAAAAAAATTTAGGAGGAAAATGCTGATCTTCATTTATTACAATGGTCGAGTATATAATGGAGAACAAAAGATTACATATGAAAATCCAAATCCTGTATGCATAATGTTGAAGCACAAACTTAGACTACAAAGTCTTAAAGAGGTGATACAACGAAAATTATGTCTTGATCCCAATAAAGTGATCAAGAACATCAAATATAGATTTTCTATGTCAGCTAACCCCTTATATTATGGTATCCTTGATATCGTGACTGATAATGATATAATGTGTATGTATGAAAGTCACTCACAACATGCCAATCTTGGAACAATAGAGGTTTTCGTGGAGATTGAAACTACAAAGCATGATGATAGTGATTTTCAGATCGTTGATGATTGTGGGTCAAGTTCCATACCTTGTTCGGTTCAGGTGCATAGTCAAACAGAATTAGAGAATAACTGCTGTTATCAGCCATATGTTGAGTCATTTGGGTTTCAGTATGGTATGCCTAGTTCAAGTTAAACTTTTCAACCACCAGATAGGCATGACTATGATTGTTATGACCAGTGGTTCAATTCAGATATTGGACAGTGGAGAGGCATCAAAGAGCAGAAAACTGATCTAAATATAGAAGGACACGAAGATGCACCATTTCTTAATTGTGCTAATTCTCCTATTGATCCTCTAATAGTGTCGAGTGATGATGAAGATTACAATCCAAAAGACGATAATGCATCTAGTGATGAAGAATATCAACATAGTTTGGATCTGAATGTACAACCAGAGGACGATGATGCATCTAGTGATGAAGAATATCAACATAATTTCGTGACAAATTCTTGATATCGCTCGTTTGAAATATTAGCAGATTGATAAGGCCAACCAGGCTGAGGTCTCCAACCTTGCTAAGGTCCTTCCTGCTGAGGTCCTCTATGTTGAGGTCCAGGCTGCTGATGAGGGGATTGCTGAGTTCCTCTTCCCTGCTGAGTACCCCAACCCTGTTGAAATCTCCAACCCTGCTGAGCTCCCCCCTATTGAGATCTTTCATGTTGAGGTCCAGGTTGCTGATGAAAGGTTTGCTGAGTACCCCAACCCTGCTGAGTTTAAGGATGAGAAAATACCTGCAACATGACTCGTTATTGATGACTACTTCTCCATTTGAAATAAAATAGTAATTTAAAGCGAACAAAAAAAAAAAAAAAACACAGTGACTATAATCAACTAACCTGTCCAGCGGCTATAACATTTTCAGGTCGCATCCACCGACGTGTTATCGAGAAGTACCATGTCATATAATCGGCGTCGACACCAAATGACTCGTCTAAAATAATAACATGATCGGCTCGCTCATCCCACCGGAAAATGGGCTGAAAATAGTGCAACGTCCACAGCGTAGCCTATTTTTCTCTCATATTAATATTGTGTAGCTTTACATCATAAAAAGTTATTTCCCGTGGAATGTGTTGTCTACTACCAAATTGACACATAACTCGATCTGGGTTATGATGCTCCACGATGTAAAAACATATCAATGACACCTTAGCAGCCCAAATCGCATGTCCCCTAGCATAATAGTCTGGCAGTAGTGTCATCAATGCCCTGCTATATGGCTGCCATACAATCTATTCTCATCAAACATCAATTACATGATTAATATTCCGTTCAACAAATTCATATGATAAATTGACATAAATTAGTTACTGGTAATAAGTATTCTTACATCATCAATTTTAAGTAGATCAAAGGCCCGTACCCCTGCTAGTCCGAGCCGTAAACAATACTAGTCCAATCTAAAAGAGATTTCCACCTAAAATATTTCAAATATTACACCACTTTTAATTACGTTTAATGCACTAAAAAATTTATGTATATTCATTATGTCTATTATACTTTAATTCTAAATAAATTATCAAAATATAATATAACTTAAAATTTTATTTATTGACCTACTCGCTAGTGGTCCAGTTAGATCATGATTAAGTCGTCTCGGAGCTATACGTGAAAATATCTCCCATGCTCAACACTGAACTAAAAAACAGCAACCTTCAAAGTTGTCAGCTTCCTCAAGATAAGCCATGCAGAGATTCCTGTAAACATGAGCAAGACAAGTTGATCCCCAGCTTCCTCCTAATTTTCCAACAATTTTAAATACATCACATGTACAGTATTTTCAGTACGATCAGACATAAGCCACATGCCAATGAGACGTAGTATATGTGCTCTGGCAAATTGTTGTACTATATCATCTGTAGCATCATGTGGGCATTGACTAAATGTCGGTGAAAGTCAGTTCAATTTCAGTCTCCCTCCAGCTATGGCTGAACCAGGTAGGATTACGCCCAGCAATTCACGACAAACATCATTCCATGCATATCCGGTATACTCAGTTACTGAATGTCCATCAACAGACAGACCAAGTATCACCTCTACATCTTATAAGGTGATAGTACACTCACCAACAGGCATGTGAAATGTATGTGTTTCTGGTCACCGTTCAATCAATGCACAAATTAATCCCACATCAATTAGGGCAGGTTCTATTTCTGCAACCCCACCAAAACATGTCATTCTCACATATTCCATAATACGATCATCCGGTCTATGTATTTTACTGTGAAATCGAGGTCGAAACACTATATCAACTTGTTTCAATTATTACTTAAAAAATTACAATATTTTACAAACAAAATTACAATAATCTATATGTCCAAAAATTCTATACATAATTACAAACAAAATGTATATAAAGCACTTACTCCAATATCCCAAACTTTTGTCGATATGTAATTTTTTTGTTTAGTCAATAACGTCGAATCTTGTGGTCCCGGTAATAAAAATTGATTCGTCATATTTGCTTTACAGTGTGTAGATAAAATAGCAGCAAAATAAAATAATCTCAACTTAAGACTATAACAATGAGAACAACAATGTAAGTGCGGAAGCAAGAACAAAGAGGAAGAAGAAAGAAATTTGAAACTAAGAGCCACAGAGGAGGAAGAAAGATATTTGAAACTAAGTCATGGAGGAAGAAGAAATAAATTTGATGGAGAAATGGGAGGAGTGCGGAGGAAGAGGGAAGAAAGGCAGTAAATTGCATGGACTGATCTGTCACGTGTCACGCTCCCATTGGGCCTNTGCTCCACGATGTAAAAACATATCAATGACACCTTAGCAGCCCAAATCGCATGCCCCCTAGCACAATAGTCTGGCAGTAGTGCCATCAATGCCCTGCTATATGGCTGCCATACAATTTATTCTCATCAAACATCAATTACATGATTAATATTTCGTTCAACAAATTCATATGATAAATTGACATAAATTAGTTACTAGTAATAAGTATTCTTACATCATCAATTTTAAGTAGATCAAAGGCCCGTACCCCTGCTAATCTGAGCCGTAAACAATACTAGTCCAATCTAAAAGAGATTTCCACCTAAAATATTTCAAATATTACACCACTTTTAATTACGTTTAATGCACTAAAAAATTTATGTATATTCATTATGTCTATTATACTTTAATTCTAAATAAATTATCAAAATATAATATAACTTAAAATTTTATTTACTGACCTACTCGCGAGTGGCCCAGTTAGATCACGATTAAGTCGTCTCGGAGCTATACGCGGAAATATCTCCCATGCTCAACAGTGGACTAAAAAACAGCAACCTTCAAAGTTGTCAGCTTCCTCAAGAGAAGCCATGAAGAGATTCCTGTAAACATGAGCAAGACAAGCTGATCCCCAGCTTCCTCCCAATTTTTCAACAATTTTAAATACATCACATGTACAGTATTTTCAGTACGATCAGGCATAAGCCACATGCCAAAGAGACGTAGTATATGTGCTCTGACAAATTGTTGTACTATATCATCTGTAGCATCATGTGGGCATTGACTAAATTTTAATGAAAGCCAGCTCAATTTCAGTCTCCCTCCAGCTATGGCTGAACCAGGTGGGATTACGCCCAGCAATTCACGACAAACATCATTCCATGCATATCCGGTATACTCAGTTACTGAATGTCCATCAACGGGCAGACCAAGTATCACCTCTACATCTTGTAAGGTGATAGTACACTCACCAACAGGCATGTGAAATGTATGTGTTTCTGGCCACCGTTCAATCAATGCACAAATTAATCCCATATCAATTATGGCAGGTTCTATTTCTGCAACCCCACCAAAACATGTCATTCTCACATATTCCATAATACGATCATCCGGTCTATGTATTTTACTGTGAAATCAAGGTCGAAACACTATATCAACCTGTTTCAATTATTACTTAAAAAATTACAATATTTTACAAACAAAATTACAATAATTTATATGTCCAAAAATTCTATACATAATTACAAACAAAATGTATATAAAGTACTTACTCCAATATCCCAAACTTTTGTCGATATGTAATTTTTTTGTTTAGTCAATAACGTCGAATCTTGTGGTCCCGGTAATAAAAATTGATTCGTCATATTTGCTTTACAGTGTGTAGATAAAATAGCAGCAAAATAAAATAATCTCAACTTAAGACTATAACAATGAGAACAACAATGTAAGTGCGGAAGCAAGAACAAAGAGGAAGAAGAAAGAAATTTGAAACTAAGAGCCACAAAGGAGGAAGAAAGATATTTGAAACTAAGTCATGGAGGAAGAAGAAATAAATTTGATGGAGAAATGGGAGGAGTGCGGAGGAAGAGGGAAGAAAGGCAGTAAATTGCATGGACTGATCTGCCACGTGTCACGCTCCCATTGGGCCTTTGAATTAACGGACTGGGAGAATGGGACAAAAGTGGACACGTCGTGGGGCCCACAGCATGTCTTGTTGTGACTTGCCGCGTGGCCACCGGCGTGTCCGGTGGGCCCCACGCGTGTCAGCTTTTTTTTTTTTTTTTTTTTTNGCGTGTCTTGTTGTGACTTGCCGCGTGGCCACCGGCGTGTCCAGTGAGCCCCACGCATGTCAGCTTTTTTTTTTTTTTTTTTTTTTTTNTTTTAAAAAATTGCATTATTCTTGTAATTATGTTTAAAAGTACACTAGATTGGTAAATAACTTTGTGTACTACGTTAATTTGGTCAAAGTGCCAGGTTTTTTCTGTAATTCTCCCCAAAAGAAAAATATTAAATTAAAAAATACCTTATTTTTGGGCTTGGCCTAAAGCAATTACTAAAATTACAGAAAATTTTCGCTTTTGTGCTTTAATTTGCCCCAAGTCCCAACGGGTAAAGAAAGTTACAAACTTCCAATATTCTCAGCTGACCCGCTACCGCTAAAGCAGAAAGGCGACCCTCGTCGTCGATGTTTGTGTGTTTCATGGTTCAGATATCCTAAGTCCTAACTCCTAAGTTCGCAATCTCCTACGATACACTTGGAAATTGATCTTATTCGTTTTGCCAGGATTCCGTTTTCTGCTGGTCATTTCTATTCAAATTAGGATTTAGGGTTTTTACCCAAAAAAATATAAATTAGGATTAGGGTTTTCCACTCTGATTCCAATCAACTGGGTTCAATTTCGTTTTAATGCAACAGCCTGTCTTCTGACCTAATGCGCAGAGCTCTCTTAGAAATGCTTCCACAGTCGGTGCTAACCCAAGACTCGAATTTGACTCTAATATCAGACAATTCCGGTTCCATATTCTACGATTGGCTATTTCAATGTCATGGGTTCTGGCATAATGCGCCCTTGATCGTAGCGTCGTTTCTTTTCGTCTTGTACTTGGCATTACAAGCCAGGCAGAGCTATTTGAAGCTCTCATATGGCCGCTCTTATGTTATGATATCTTATTACGGATGCCTCTGGCTTGTCAGCTTGCTCAATCTTGCTTGGTGCTCTTTCCAGGTTCGTTTTTCAAATTTAATGGCTACATGGTTTTCAAACCTTGGGTTCTTAGGAACGGTCAGTTGAGAGGTATAGATGAAGGGGACAGTGGGTCATATTCAAAAAATTTATTCTGTGGTGTAATTATGAAGTGATATTCATTTGTCTGTAATAATCTGTATATGACGTATTATGGTTTCATTGTAGTGAGACTAGTCGTCTAAGAATTCATAACTGCTACCCATTAAATTGGAACTTTATGTGAGTGTGCGGGTATTTTGCAGGCATAATTTGTTAGGATTAAATCTAGTTGACTGAGAACTTATGTCAATTTTCCCATTGTGCTCTTTCTAAACTTATAAACATCACTCTCGCCTCTTAACCTATCATAATCATTCTAGATGTCTTTCTTGCTGTATTATCTTCTTCATATTCTTCTTCTTGTTTTTTTCTCTTCTCCTTGAAATCAATGCATACACATTCAGTTAATGTTCAAATTTTGGTACAGCGGGAATTGGTTATAGACAATAGAATTCTTTAATCATATTAAAAGGACAAAAAAAGATTAGGAAATGCATGTAAATTATGAAATGAATTATTTCAATTTTCATATTGGCTATTTAGCTCAGGTGTTTCCGTGTTGGAAAGAAGTGCTGTAATTGTCAGCTGAAGGCCAAGTACTCACTTATTCACATTTTTAGAGAATTTTATGGAATAAAAGATGAGGCACTGAATGGTGCTTGCGAGAAATATTAGATATTACTCTGAATTTATTTTTGCAGTTATAATATGTCTAAATGCTACTACGGATTGCATGAATAATTCAATTTGGGTTGTTTGTGACTCAGAGCCTCTTGTATTAGTTTGTAATGATGTTCAACAATCAGTTTTATTGGGTATATAATTAGAAGGTCAAGAGAAGTGGAATTGAATATTTGTGTTACATTAGTTGATCTAGAGTAGATTATAACCAGAGGTCTTTTATTTCATATGAAGAATGAAGTGTTAATCCTACGTGCAATGGACTTTGATTTGTATATATGCTCTTTCTAGTTTGTTAGTATTGGTAAAATATGATACTTGAGAGGTAAATCCGCTTCAATGTTTATTGACTCAGGCTTGGGAGTGCACTCCTGGAAAAGACCTGGCATGGAACTTATTATCCTTGTTTACAACATCGGGAATGCTATTTCTGGAAGTAAGCTTGCTGGCTTTTTTACTTCAGGGAAATAATGCAGGTGGCTTTGAAGCATTGACACGAACTTTTGTTGTCTCAGGGCTCATTGTTGGTTTGGATATATTGTTAAAGGTATTTCTTTGATTTTCACCAGAAGCCTGCTTGTCCTTCTTATAGTTATGCTTTCATAATGAGACCCCTAAGTGGAAGAAAGCAAACTCTTTTTTTTTTTTTTTTAATAATACTTCATTGATAGTCTACAAGCATTTCTTTTAGGTGCAGAATAAATGTGGAAAGGTTTTGGATTTCTACTTGTCCAGAAAAAAAGTAGACAGGATCGTGGATTCCATATTACTTCTTGGCATGACTCTATTAAACTGATATTGCATCATGTTATAAATAAATCATTGCACCTGTTTTGTTTTCAGGCTGTTTATCTATTTGGGTTTGGGATTCCACTATTCATTGAAAGCAATGACCACACTAATAGTGTGAAGTGGAACTTGTGGGTTGTCCACAAACTGTTGCTTACTGCTGTTTATGGTTTCATATTGTTCTTGTATCATTCCAGGTGGAGGGAAAGGTTACCTGGTAAGTTATTTATGTGAATTGGTACATCATGTCTATCATTATTTTCATGATTGTTTAATTTCCTTTCCTTTTCTGCAGCAAGACCTGCATTCTACAAGTATGTTACTATCATGTTCTTCTTGAATGCAATCCAACTGTTTGCTTGTGGCCTTACTGGGAATGGCGCTGCTTTTGGTTTCTGGTTAGATTCTACTTAACTTTAAAGTGGGGAAAATTCTTTGAAGCCTTTTTCTCTGGCATCTTTCTCTAAAGCTTTGTGTTATACTTTTGTTCACAGGTTGTATTGTGCCACAATTGTCTGTTACAATGCCTTTTATCTTCCTCTTCTGTATATAACATTTTTGGCAGACTTTTTTCAGGTTATATCATCTGTCACTTGATACTCTTGCCTTCGTTTTCAAGCACAGGTTTTCTTGTTCCTGTGGTCTCACTATTGTTCTTAATGTCATGATACAGGAGGAAGATATGCATTTAGAGAATGTGTATTACTCTGAGATGAAAGATGCTGGTTTTTTTGATGCAGATTGGCAGTGATGTGGTATCAGTTTTTATGCAAGACATCCAGTTCACCGCATATGTAAATAAAGTAAATATGTAGTAAACGGCATTATCATATAGAAAAGTGGTAGACAGCACAATCCTCAAGTGGTTTATATGTTATTTTTAAGCTGACAAGTGACAGGTATTTTGTATGCTCTGGGTTGTTTTATTTCATTTTCGGATTTGATTTGGAAGGTACATTTAATTACATCGTAGAACTGTTTTATTAGGTTTCACAACTCATTCGTGCCCTGTGTTAGGTGCCAGCTACCTTTCTTTTCTGTAGCGGCAAGAGGGAAAAGGGGGGATAAAGAGGCATAGGAAAAAAAAATGATATGTGCAAGTTGGTTGGCATTCCTTTTTTGGTGCTTCTTTCTTTGTTGAGCATACGAATTCCTTTGATCCTCGCGGCGCCCAGCAGAAATACTGAATATATAGCACTTATTTGTTTAGTATTGATCCTAATTGTAGAATGACAAAAACTTCGATATAATTCTTTAGCTATTTGCTGTTTGGTTCTCAACTTGAAAAAAGATGCGTATTTATTTTAACTTTCGGGATCCTAATGCAGTCGCATTATCGCACTGTTGCAAGTTTCACCAATCATGACTATATACCATTTGTGACTTTCCTATCTAATCTAACAAATTTTCCCCAAGATGGCATGAAGATCTATTCGCCCCTGCCCCAATGAAAAATCTCTTATGATGTTATCCATTTTTATGAATCTATCATGTTTGCTGTAACTCTTGAGTACTTCAGTTAATTTGAAGTTTTGAGAGATTGGTTGCCTAGTGATCGATAACGGGGAGAAACAGGAGGAGACAATCAGCCGTTCCATGCTTTGGCTCTGTGATCAAAGAAACAGAGCATGAAAAAAAGTGACATCAAGGAAATGGAGAAAGTTTAATTGAGAGATCTGGAATGATGAGCTGTAAATGTTAATACAACTGTCATTTTTTAAGGGGAAACCTTACGGCAAACGCTTTGGAATTGCACCAAAGTTTTGATCATTGTGAAAACAGGCGGACTACTGGAAATGGAATTGATAGAATAGAAAAGTTCTGATTATTATGCAGCGGTATATACAGTCGCAGCTTCAGTTGCTAATTTCATTCACTTTTCTTTTTAGATTTACGAAACACAGGAAAACCGGGGTTCACAACCAGAATACTGAAGCCTCAAAAACTACCCCAAACTAAGAAGATGGATCAGGATGGGGACTATGGGTCCAAGCTTAGGAGATACTTCTGGTACATGTTTACGCTAAGGACTCTGTTTCTTGATGATCTCCTCAATAAGATCTGCAGCTTCCTGAACTGTTGTGATGGTCTGTGCACTATCTTCGTTAACACTAATACCAAATTCCTCCTCAAGTCCCATCACGATCTCAACCTAAAGACGAAGGAAAATATATGTCACAGTTATTAATTTATACTCATAGGAAGGCAGATATATGCAAGTTGTATTCGACAGTAGCATGTTAAATGATGGCATGATATTGTTGAGTACCGTGTCAAGGGAATCAGCTCCAAGAGCCGAAAATTTTGACTCCCCAGTAACATTAGAATCATCGGGTAAAGCCAGCTGCTTCTTTACTATTTTGCACACCTTTTCTACTGTCTCTGGTTTAGCCTGCTCAAGACATTTGACATTCGCTTGAAAACCACACGTATAAACAAAATGAAAATGAAAATGAAAAAAAGAGAGGTCCCGAGACTCTAAAAGGATCCATTACACGTGGAGGATTGGGGAGGGGGAGAGAGAGTAACTGATACTACAAGGTTCTCAGCCATTTGTACGACCACTATCACATTAGCCAAGTTTTAATAATAGATAGATCATATATTAGTATGAACTTGACATGTACTTAGCAATAGATCATCTATTTGTAATAAAACGCATGTGTACACTTTTCATCTCTTTAACCCTATAGAAACTACACATAAAACAGGTTCCAGATATCAGAAAATTGTTTAATTTACGTATTCTATTCAAAGGTTAGAGGCCTTCTCAACCTATCATCTGCATACCACCACATTAGTCAAGTTGTGATAATTGATAGATCATATATTTGTATGAACTTGAATTCTACATAGCAATAGATCAACTATTTGTAACAAAATGTATGTCTACACTTTTCAACAAATAAACCCTATAGAAACTTCATATAAAACAGGTTCCAGAAATCAGAAAATTGTTTAATTTACATATTCTATTAAAAGATTAGATGCCTTCTCGGCCTATCATCTGCATACTACCAAAAGTAGAATATTAAAGTTCTAGAGATTGGAGTTTCTTTAGTTAAACCATCTTTCATCTTACATATCATGGGAATCATATAGGTACCCATAACCTCCACGTTATAAAGAGGGCTTAAAAGTATACTCAGGTTATAAAATATGCATATAATTGCATTTGCATCTTTCACATCACAAATTCTGTGAACTGATAATTATCTCAGCTTGAAACTGGTAGACTTCATGAAATACTATCCATCTAAGGAAATTCCTATTAAGCATATTCTAAAGCAGTTTAAAATCGAGGGATTTGGTGTCCATGCAAGGGAAAGGTAAAACCTCTAGAAGAAGGTTAAAGGACTACGCAAATTACATACAGCGCAAGAAACACTAAGGCGAACTGAGCGTGGTCGCAAGTTAAAAGAAAGGTTGCTTTTCCCTTGGCTGGAAATTAAGCTGGAGTTCGGACCAGAAACCGAATGAAATGCCTGTTCAACAAATTCACTCATTAGAACTCAGTTAAAGAATTATTGTCAACAGAATGAAACAAGAAAACACATTTGTAAGAAACTAAAGCTGCTTCTATTATGAAAAGAATGTTTAAACTGATACTGAGCACTTTGTGGTGTGGGCCTGATGTGCAATGTAAACAAAATATGCAGTGTTTCACATATTTTTGTCCAAAATTTTCAGGTGCAATGGGCATTATTACTTAATGCATTGTCCGATAATGCAACCTATGACAAAGCTAAATGTGCAAAAGTAAAACCTCCAACCGAATAAGCAGATTTTATTAAAAGGAAGAAATGGCATGGCACCCTCATGGGGTCTCCGTTGCAAGATTAACCAATAATAAAAACTCAAGACACGTTCTTAAGTTGTATCCCTCTAAGACCTCCCATTTCTAACATAAACATAAGAAAATATCAGATCAACCAGAATTTTCCTTAAAACGAGTGGTACGCACGTCAATACACAGACATGCAGTCACCGTATGTCAATGCACGCCCGCATACAACATTTTGACAAATTAGAACAAAATAGCAACTAAAGTCAATTACTATAAGCTATTCTGATCCTAATAATAGAAATAATAAATCAAACAGAGAAATTACGTTACTCCTATGTAGAATTTATAACAAAACTTCTGTATATAAATGAGAACGAGAAAAAATGAAAAACAGAGACAGCAACCAATTGCATTCGGCGAAGGTTCTAAAAACAGGTCATATACAAAGTAAAGTGAAAAGCAAAGCAGCACTCAAAATTATAATCAGCACACATAGGAACAAGATGGAAAAGGTAAGGATACCAATCTCCGATTCAACCGAGGCAGGTGAGAGCGCATGGAGATTGATGCTCCGGTAACTGAATTTGTCGCCATCGAATGCTGGGAAGGGGCGAAGACGCAGAAAATAACAGAGAGAAAAGAGAGTGAGAGAAAGCGACGGAGAACACCAAGAGTGTGAAAGCAAGAGGGCGTTAAAGAATAAGAATCGACAGCCCCTTGCTTCGGCTTCGATCATTGACCAGGAAAGAGTTCTCGGTGTGAGCGAAGTAGTCGTCTTCTCGAATCTGGATCCATTTTGATAAGTTGGGCTGTAGTTTAGCCCAATCAAATTGGGCTGTGTCAGTGGACCTGGCTAGAGAGCCCAATCAAAGCCCAACTAAGACAAAAATGAAAACCACCTGAATTAGTACTTCATTGTGAGAGAGATAGGAAAAGGGTTAGGGATTGGGTGTTGCATGCTTGTTCTCTGTCACCATCTTATGTGACTGAGTTCTGATGAGTTGCCTAGTCTTTTATAGAGCTCCCACATGATGGTATAGTTTGTTTGTTTGTTCGTTTTCGTTTTGGTCTGCTCTTGAGGCTGAGGCTGAGGGATAGGTTTCGGAAGAATGGTAGTTTAAGAAATAAGGAGCCTTCAGAAATGGTTCTCCTTGTGGTCCATGGGCTTTCTCCGGTCACTTTCAAGTTCTCAACTAATATGTGGGGTTTCTATCATTTTCAGCCCTTCTCAAGTTAATGTCATAAACAGATATACATTATTGTCTCATAATGTTATCTACCCCTTATGTATGCATATGGCAAATATGGATTGTAAATAAAAGAAAATGGAATATTGGGATTTTTTTTTTAAAAGCCTTAGAGAGTAGTATACATTACTGGCCCGGCTTGAATGATGGTGCATTAATTATTAATTAAAAGTAAAGATACATATTTTTTAGGAGCATGTAATGCGGTTTGGTTTAACGTTGATTTAATTGATATTTTGTTTTTTCATTTGTTTGATATTGAATTTTTAACATAAACACACACATAATTAATGTTTAAAGATGTCCTAAAAAGTTAGGATCCCAAGTTTGAATATTCTTCTCATATTCTTATCTCAAAAATCTAGAGTTATCTTTTCAAAAAATAAATAAAATATATTAATTTTTTATATGAAAAATATTGAATTTTTATACCATATGATATTTCATTTTTCTCAATAGTTGATCACTTAAACTTTTTATCATAGAGATTATGTGTTTAAATCTCATTATGACCGGATAAGATAATATTTTGATAAAAAATAAGCTATTGTTAGCATGTATATTCCAATCAAAAAAGAACACTCAATTCCAATTGAGAAATCAAAACTCAAGTTTTCAATCATTAAAATTTAAGAGGATATTTTTTCATGGAAAGGGAAGGAATATAAACAAAAATTATATTGAAAATGTGAGAATTAGAGTAGCAAAAAATAAAAATGAAATTATTGTTAGCATATTATACTTTGTTGGATGTCTACAAAAAAGGTGTAAATCTTTAAAGATAAAGTGGTTAACTTTCATAATGACGCCTTTGATGGCCATTGGAGACACGAACGTTGGATTGTGTACCTTTTTCATATGCTTGTCATTCAATTACAGCCTCAAATTTTTTTGCCCTAATATATTCGACACCAACCGTAGCCTATATAATCTGTTTAAAATTATAAGTAGTAATTAATAGTATTAATTGTTTTTATAAAAAAAAAAAAAGCAGGTAAACTCTACACTTCAACCAAAGCCAAAGAAAATAAAAGACAAATTATTCCATATGTGCAAAGCTTTAGGATATTATTATACATGTGCAGGTGGCTGGCTAAATTAGGATTAATTAATTTATTTGTGTTGTACTGATTTAATTATAGGATTTGACTTCGAATGCTTTTTTCGGTGATTGCAACTGAAGATCGATGGATGCTATATATACTTATACTTATGCTGAATAGAAATATTTATTTTTTCCAACAGAAAGAAAAAAGTTTTTTCTTTCATAAAAGTGCTTCGCTTTAAGAAGTAAATTGGTGAAAAGTTTGAAGAAAGTGAAAAAAAAAACAAAAAAGAACCAGGTAAAAAGCTTTTCAATGTTACTTTGCAAAGGGGCTTTTGACTTTTGAAGGATTTACAAAAAAATTGAAATAATACAGCGTAAAGGCGGTTTAATGAACATATTTACACAAGTAACGTATTTGCTGTCCATTCCCTCAATAAATTAAAAAGAAAAACGTTTTTTTTTTATGTTGTTTGTGGATAATAATTTAATTGATCACTTAATTGCTTTCAAGGTTAATGAAGTTTTATGACTTGAAATATAATTATGAAATTAATTTTTAATTTTTATAATAGATATGAATATGATTACATATTTGTGAGTGAAAGTATGTTTTACCCTCGATTTGATATTTGAATGTCAGTTATACATACAGTTTACTTGTTGAAATTTACTTTTATCATGTGATTTTTTTTTATTTTTTTGTGTGAATTATCATGTGATCCTTCTATCAAAGGCTTTTATATTATAGCACAGTTTTGATGAAACTTTCAGTTGATATAAAAATTCAGTTTTAATATATCATGACCTTGATGACTAAAATATTTTTTACGTACCCTTAATGATTATTAGCTAAATTAACAATATTGAGACAATAAATTAATCTGAACTCCGAAAATTGTATATGGGAAATGCATGAGAAAATAAATAAATATTTGAATAAAAAAATTTTAAAAATAAATTTGAGATGTTTCATCGTTGGAAATACTATTATGTGACGGTGATGCTATAATTTTAAACGTGCAAATTGCAGCAGAGGTTTTACGTAGGATGGGTTGGCACTTGCAGAATGCATATGTAAAATACTTATAAATTGTATAATAAAACGTCCTTAATAGAAGGTTGCAATAGATCGCACCGTCACTGGGTAAAGATCATGTGGAGTTGTTAGAGTAAATGAGTAAAATCATGTACTGCGTTTAATAATAAACAATAATCAAGATCATGTGTAGGTAGCGTGGGACGTCATAGTTTGACCTAAAAGGGCCAAAAAAAAACAAACGGCAAAGATAACCAACGCCAAAACAATAATATGAAAAAAAAATCATCGACAATCCCACCACTGAAGCACCGTGCAATGAACCATGACTTCTAGCGGGAGAAAATGAAGTGCACCGCCCAACACAATGGGGTTTTCTAATTTAAACGAAAATAGTGTTCAGCGGTTCAGCCAACGTATTGAATCGGCTGCCTAGTGCCCATACGAGCCCGGGGAATAAGCCCGCTAAGCTTTGCCCACCAATAAACTAATTAAATTTCGCATTATATTATTATAAACAGAAAAAAACATGTTTGTCATCAAATCTCAACTTATGATTGTTATGGTCAAACACAATAAAAACCTTGATAATTTAGAAAGAGATAAATTTAGTCTTATTTAAGTCTAATAGACTTGTGATATCATACTCAATGGTGTCTTTTAAAAAAACAAGTAGCATCCGTTAACAATTTTGTTAAGTCTTTTAAAAATTAAATTTGATATGGACTTAATTGGGAACAATAATTTAACAAGGACCCAATTAAAAATTCAATTTGTAAAAAACTAAAATGATTGGAGTGTTTACTTAGGATTTTAACCATTAGTAGAAGTAATATTTCAAAATCATAGCTTGTTAACTTTAATTTTTAAATATTATTTTGTGTAAAGAGTATTTTGAGACTATTATTTTGTCAATGAAAAATCTTAAATATATGACTCTTTTTTTGCGAGAAGAGCATTGTGATAAACTTATTTACTATTTAATTGTTTATAACTTGTCAGTTTTAATTAAAATTAAGAAAGTGCTTAATTATGAAATATTATTTATTTTCAAAAAGTTTAAGTTTTTTTATTAAGGTATTATTTGGAGATTCATATAAAAAGAAACAATTTATAAGTGAAATTAACTATCTCTTCAGTAGAGTAAATATAATTTTTTAACTGATTAATTACTAATATTTATTATATACCCAAAAATTTGTGATTATTACTTTTTGGGTAGGATAATCGTAGTCTTATTGTATTGACTTATTAGGAACTTCCGGTTGCAGCTGCGCCGAGCCAAGAAACAAGAAAGTGGGCTTGGTGTCGGTAAAAGGCAGGTACAATCAATGTGTTCCGTACGTCGCTTTCACCATCCTACGTGCTACGCTGCTACTCACTCAAATCAAAAAGGTGAAAATTGAAATTGAAATTGAAATTCTACCACACAAAAACAAAATAAAAGCATCTGAATCTTCTTGTCTTCCTTCTTACTTTTCTTACTACTTTCATAATAGTTAATTTATTCAAACTTCACTAATACTAATCAATTTCATAGCATTAATTGCTTTCTCACTACCATAACCGGATCCAAATACCATAACGCCTCTCTATCCTTTCTCAGTTTCTCTATCATCCGCTTACTCTCACTTTGCATGACAAATATCGTCTCCTGGAGTGTTTTTTTGTCTTCAGAGATAGCTCCATTCTATTCGATTTAGTTCGTCTTTTTCTGCGCTTTGTGTTTCATCGCTGAAATTCGGTAAACTTCAAACGACGTCGTTTGCGTTTTCTGTCTGATGCTTGCCCAATGATTCGTGTGGGAAAACCAGTCAGAAACCCAGTTATTATTTGTTCTGCCTTCGCTGAATTTTAGGACTTCCCTGAATAATCAACCTTGATTTTCTTTTCGTTTTCTAGCGTTAATACTTAATACGAGTCACTAGTTGACTCGTTGAGGTGGGAGGCTTGACTCGTTTCTTGTTCTTCTTTGTCGCTGTCTGGTTCGAAATTGTCGCTTCACTCAGAACGAGTTCACTCTGTTTCTTTTTTTTTTTTTTTAAAAAAAAAATATTTTTATGTAGATCATCTTCTCAGAGGACCATTTTTCTGTTTCGTGGCCTCTTTTGTTCTTGATGGTACTGTTTGCCCCCTCTAACCAAGACTTAAGCAAAAAGAAGGAACTTCATACTTTTTGTCCAGTTCTGTTAGTACATGCTTCGGAGTATGCTTATAGATTATAGACCCACATATTTTAATTATTTTGTTTCTGAGAATTGGCAAGTGGGATTCTCACTGTTAATTTATGCAGATTAGAAGGCTTGGACATCACTTATGATCTTTGAATGCTGAGTGGATTGACCTCGAATTTCGATTATTGTGTGGAGTAGTCATGAGCAAACCACTTCTTGAAATTGAACCCAAGGAACTGAAATTTATATGTGAGTAAATGTTTAATAAGTTGTGTGTGGTCATTCTTTCTAGAAGCTCCTTGCTTACCATTGAGTATGATTATATTTGTTTGTTTTTGCTTAGCAGATTCATTCTAGTTGGAATGTATTCTATAAAACAGGTTGTGGTTTGTGCTGCAGATTTTCACTTTTGTATTTAAATTTACAAATTTAAAGGTTAAGCTAGACAATTTTTTTTTTTTTTTTTTTTTTCNTTTTTTTTTTTTTCTCATTCTTATGTAAAGCTTATAGCTGACTGGGAGAATCAAAATATTAAACCTTTACCTATGTCCAGTTTATTTGAAACTAAACCAACCAGGATTCTGAAATAAATTGCAAGGATATTTTATGAATACTGTTACCAAATGTTACTAGTTCCTCCTTGGTGGGTGGCCTCTATAGTCAGACATGTTGCTTGAAGATGGCTAATTAAGTTCGAAATGTCTCTTTTGTTTCATTCGTTCATTTGTAATTTTTGTTAATTATAATATTATAAGGAGTTTACTCACTCAAGATTCAAATGGTGATACGTAGATATTAGCATCTTTTCTGTTAGCTCCAGATATTGTGTATTCTGTATATTATGCTTTCCATCTATTTATACATGTACAACAGCAGTAGATAAGGAGGGTAGTTACACTAAAGCTAAGAGTAAAGATGCTAATCTCTAAATCTGAGCGAGTAAACTCCTCTACATATACAACCTATTGACCGACATGGCCTCAATATTTTGTTTTTTATAGTTGAATTGAAGAAGCAAAGCTCATGCTCAGTTCAATTGACTAATAACACCTACCAGTATGTTGCTTTCAAGGTGCGAGCACCTTTCGTTTTTTTCCCCTATTCCTCAATTTTCTGATTGTTAACATGGAAATTCTTTTTACTAAGTTGTAATACTGATGCATATAATATTGGCAGGTCAAGACAACATCACCCAAGAAATATTCAGTGCGACCAAATGTTGGGGTTCTCATGCCAAAATCTAGTTGTGACTTCATTGGTAAAACTTTATCTTTTATTTGCGTTTTATGTTATTTTTAGATCTTTGATTCTAATGGTTTAGTTGCATAGAATCACTGTAAAATGGAAATTATTGGTATTAGAAAGAGGTACTTTGTGGTCCATTGATTCAATTACATCATACGCATAATTAAAACTTTTTAGACTATCATTTATGATGGGTTGATTTTTGGATGGATGCCACATATGTAAATGAAAGTGGCAATTTATGCCAGAGTGATAAAAAGAGTTGTGGTTGTTGTTTAAAATTTTCTTTTACTACTTCACATAGATCTTCAAATTTTCAAACTCAACTCAACCTTGTAGGTAGCAATTTTGCCAACGAAGATATTCATCTCAAAGTAATTTGGGAATGAATAAGTATCTTCAGAAATATCTGTTGTCCAATAACAACAGGAGATGAATCTACAAACTTGATGATAAGTTAATATCGTCAAGTGATTTCAAATGAAATTTTCTGTTACTAATGATTTGTGTAAACTGAAATTTTTTTTTTTTCTCATGGATATTGGAGTCAGCTCACGAGTATTGGTGATAGGTTTCTGGAAAAATGCCTCCTTTTTTCCCCTCTTGATTGACTGGTCATTGAGGTTTTGCACTAATTTTGGTTGCTATGAAAAAAAAAAAAAAAAACCCACTAATATTAGCCTCTATTCTTTGTACATTTGATCAAACTAGTTACGATGCAAGCTCAAAAAGTAGCACCAGCAGATTTGGAGTGCAAGGATAAGTTCTTAATTCAGAGCACTACTGTTCCTGTTGGAACAACTGATGAAGATGTTACTTCTAGCATGGTATGTCTATGTATTAGGCTGTGATTTTGTACTCTGGCAACTTTAATTACTGATCTAACGTTATTTTTTTAATTGACAGTTTGTCAAAGATGACAGCAGATATGTTGAAGAAAACAAGCTGAAAGTGGTTCTGATCAGCCCGCCCCATTCACCAGAACTCTCTCCTATCAATGGAGCCTTTAAGAAGGGGATTGCTCATGAAAAGCACCGGATATTTAGTAGAGATGAAGTCCTTTCCCAAGAACACATGGTTAGAGATAACTTAATTGTTGATTTTTGGATCTATATTCTTTCCCTCTCATCATCTCTGTCTCTTTCATCTAAATATTTGAAATTCTTGATAAGTTCCTTAAATTTGTTAATTAACTATGTGTAGGCTTCACCAATTATTATTTGTGGATAATTTTGGTATTTCATAAAACAATATGATTTAGAGTAGTCCTTTCTCCCCCTTCCCTGTTTCCCTGAATCCTGTGGGGAAGTATTTTTTGGAACACATTATCAGTTCCTTTTCGGTTGTTGTTGTTGCCTTTAGTTCTCTTGTCCATGCACGTGTGTGGGGATTATCAATTTACTAGTAGAATTCATACTTGTTGAATTTTCCTTTCTAATGCTATATGCTTTTCCTGGAATATGTCAGGTTGTTAAGGGTGCAGAGCATAAGATGGCTGATGAGGAGTTAAAGCATGAAGAAGAAATGGAGTTGAAGCCAGAAGATGTAGCTTGTCAGGTTGTTAAGGATGCAGAGCAGAAGATGGCTAATGAGGAGTTACAGCATGAAAAAGAAATGGAGTTGAAGCCTGAACAAGCCGTAGCTTGTCAGGTTGTTAAGGATGCAGGTAATGCAGAGCATCGGATGGTTAATGAGGAGTTAAAGCATGCAAGAGAAATGGAGTTGAAGCCAGAACAAGATTTGGTGTTAAAGACTGTGAAGGATTTAGAGGAACTGAAGCCAGAAAAAGATGTGGGATTGAACACAGTGAAGGATGTAGAGGAACTAAAGCCAGAAAAAAAAGCAGAGTTAGAAGTGTCAAAGAGTGTAGAGGAGTTGAAACTGATTGAAGTTATTGAAGAGATGAACTTAAAGCTAAATGAACTTGAGTCAAAACTAAATGAGGTCTGTCATCCTACAATTCTAGTGTCAATTATTTTTTGTTGGCTTATATATGTGCTTGTCAATTGCCCTGCAAATGCGTATTGAAGCATCGGTCAACCGTGTCGAGAATTTGGTTATTAATGCCTTAATTAGCACTATTTCCAGTTGTGTTTTCTTTTGAGGGGTTGGAGTGACAGTTAGACCCCTCTCACTCTCATCTTAATAATTGTTGGCATATATGGTTGAAGTAAATGGTTAGTGGTTAACCGACTTTTACATGATTATAAATATCCATGGAGCTTGTTTGATCTTTATGTACATTGATTTCTCCTTCCCTTTCTCTTGATTGGATGGCATGCAAGTGTTGGAACTAGACTACAATTTGTTTTATGTTATAAAATTGCAAGTTAAGAAAAAGCCATAAGAGAGACTGCAACGGCTTTTCCTTGGTCTGTCTTGGTCAAACTAAAATGATGATTAATTTTCTGGCTTCCTTTGCAGGCTGGAGTGACAATATCAAAGCTAACAGAGGAGAGGAGGCTTAGCAGTCAAGAGATTAGAATCTTGCAAGAAAAACTAGTAAGATTAAGAACCGCTGTCTTCTTTTACTCATTGTCTTTTTGTTGTCTTCAGTTCTGCCATAATCCCTGATATGCTTTGTTTAATTTGCGTATCGCTCTGTGGAATTGAACGTACATGTGACTGTAATTGCTTGTTAAGCTGGCTTGTTTTTTATTTGCAGGCAGATCTGAGTAAGATAGGTGTGAGAAAAGTTCAAGTAGGATTCCCCCTTCTGTATGTCTGCATGGTGGCGCTTATCTCTGTCTTCCTTGGATACGGTTTACACTGTTGATACTTGGGGGTTTATCTGCATGAATCTGCTAACATTTTGAATTGCTTCAAGTATACTAGTAGCAGAAGCTTAGGCATAATTTTATAGATGTGCAAGGGGATCTATACTTGAGGGTAAGTTATGTTGTTTCTGACTGACCTATCAAGAATAAAATCATCAATATCCTTGCTTGTGTATATGCAAAATTAGACAATTACCCAGAGGAAAATATTGTAAAAGGTAACAAATAATATGAGATATATAGCAGTTAGGTAAATGCCTTTTGTGATTATTAGAAACTGTGGTCTGCTTTTTGAGTTAGTATCGCTTTCTTTTCTTTCTTAGTGGTTTTGATCGTATTCGTATCGCTGAGGAAATACTCATAATTGACGGTGGCATAACTGAAGACCAGCAGTGAGTTTGCGAAGCGCCCCCCTCCCCATTCCCCAGCGTTCAGCTTGCTTCAATCATCATATCAATATCTTATCATATTTATATCCAAATCTAATGCCTTTGTATTTAAGTATGTAAAGCACCTTTCAGTGTCTCACCAATCACCATCTCATAGTCGTGCTGATTGTTGGAAGACTTGTGATGGATGCCCATTTAATCAAACACAAAAGACATGAGCAAAAATGCGTGTTATATTCCACCTGATTGTGGGGATTATTGTCATGGTTGCGACTTGTGACACTGGCCGCTTCAATGGTCAATGTATCTTATTTTTGGTTATCCTCCGGTGTTCGGGTTTTGTCTGACTAATCCGGATTCGAGCTGGGAATGACCATAAAGACAACAAAACTCTCACAATTGACGCAACTGCATATTCAAGGCTCAAACTCGAGACTCTTGGTTAAGTTAGAATATCTTCTTATTATATGATTTACACGTTTGTTGATAATGGTCAATGTATCTAAACCTTAAAGTTACAACTGTTTTTAGCAATTACCCTAGTCACAATAATCAAGGGATACGATAAAGGATATGCTTCAACTATATAGTTGAGAAAATATGGCATCGGCCTTTAAATAATGATAAAGTGAGCCTTGTTTTGCTTTACAAACGTTTCTTTATGCTAAGAACAAATATTTGCTTAGTAGTAATCACAAATTCACAATCGCAACGCAATCAACTCCCTCACCACATCCCTTCATTTAAGAGGACAAAAAAATACCTACGATACCACCCCCCTCCCCCTTCCCACAATTTTTTTGTGACTGCCCTAAAGTTTTTGTGTAGAAACAATTGCTTATGCATTAATTTCGAAACAATTTATTTTGTAAAATCAATTTTGGAGTTATTAACTTAATCTGAAGAGTGTTGCATCAAATGTTTTATTTTTTTTAGTTTAGATATTATAAAAAGAAGCCAGTTTTTAGTCTTCAAATAATGAAAGGGATATCAAAATACTTATAAAATTAGTGTTGTGTAGCATGTCGATATTTGAACCCAAAATTTTGAAAGAATAATTTTTCTATACACCTCTAGAAAAATTAGTTCTCAAATTGAACCAAAAATAATAATAAAAACCGCACTCAGTAGTATTATTTTTATTAGTCACGATTTATTGGAGATATCTCATAGACTTTTTTTCTTGGTCTAATATGGAATTTGATGCCTTTCTTGGTCTAATATGTCATTAACGGGCCTGAATTTTGCCCTTTTTCATGGCTCTATGTCTGAGCCCAATAAGGTATCACGGGCCTCGGGGCCTCTAAAGCGACGGTTTGATGATTACAAATAACAATCCAAGAACAGATATTCGCCCCCGCAAAAGTAAATAGAAAAAAAGAAGACGAAGAAGAGGAATTTCAATTTGCAGCGTTAGTGCAGAGGTGTCCAGATCGGGGAGCGAGGAAGCAGAGTAAGAAATCAGAGTGAGAGAGAGAATGGTAAGGGAAGTTTCAGAGAGTTGTGTGGATAGTGTACTAACGGAAATGGTTTCCTCTTATTGCAATCGATTCTACGCCAATAAGCCTGAGCTGGCTGCCCGCAGGATAGAGGCCATAGGTTATCAGGTTGGTCACCAGCTCTCTGAAAGGTATGCCCCTCTTACTTCTTTTCTAACCCTAATTTCACCTCATTGGCCCTCCTCCAAAATTTAATTACTTTTCACTTTTAGTTTCATAGATCTCCAAGTTTTACTCGGACCAACTTGTATGTTGAAAAAGTTTAATATTTATTATCTTTATTAAGCTGTTTTAAGAAATGTAAAAAATTTTGATTCTGGGTTTTATATTTGGATCGTTTCGAACTTGAGGAGGCATATTGATATTTACTATTGGGCCTCACGAAAACCCAGTGAGTCAATTAGGTGGAAATCTCAGCTTGAGAAATTTAGCTTATAGTAATTAGGCTAATCAATTTGCTTGTATTCTACCCAACCTAATTCCTAGGTGTTGGAACAACAAGGGGGCAAGAGAATTGTTTAAGGCACCTAAAGGTTGTATGAATGCTTGGATTTTAATAGTGGATATGTTCATGAATTAAACCTGTAATAAATTAAGTTTAGTCTGTATGTTAGACATAAAAGCATTACTATATAAATATTCATCTTTGAAAATATGTTACCTGCTATAATCTCCGAGCTTTATGTTCTAAAAAGTACATTTCCCCCAGTATTCTGAAATTCATGGTATGCACAATGTGGACTCCGTCATCAACAATTATAGTGCATTATTGTTGGTTCTGTATTTCTATGTCTCTAAAAGAAATTGGACTTCATGATGGATGTAGTTGGGCAAGAAGTCTGGCATTCAATTACTTCTGAAAGTAATTCAAGTAGCTTAAAAAATACTTGGAAGTAGGAATGAGTCGAGTCCAGTTGCTTCTACTCGGATATTTTGGAGTGCAGATGATGAATTGTCTAATTTGTTTTATTATGGAATTTCTGCTATTAGTACTAGCATTAACACTAAATTCGCATACACATTGAGGAATAAAAATTATTCTTTGAAAATTGAAGCTGTGAGCAAAGATAAATAAAAGAATGACACCGTGATGAATATGGATGTGAAAAGAACCCTTTATGATTACTTAATGATATTGATTATTTTGTAGGATAGTTTTTAAAATATTTAATTGTACATGGTGCCTCTGTGTATTTGATTATCATATAACTTCCGTGGTTAATTGGGAAAACTGTAGCATCTAACTCAGTACTTGTTATCAGGTATACCATGGAGCGGCCTAGGTTCAGTGATCATCTGGAGGCTATCAAGTTCATCTGCAAGGATTTCTGGTCTGAGCTCTTTAAGAAGCAAATAGACAACTTGAAGACAAACCATAGGGTGAGTTCAAGAGCTGAACTCAATAAAAGCTGTATATTTTTTCAACTACTGCTACCAAAATGGTGTTTAATTTATCTGCAGGGTACATTTGTACTTCAAGATAATAAGTTTCGCTGGCTTGCACGCATGTCAATTGATCCATCACTTGATAATGGCAGTTCAGTTGAAGATAATTCTGCTACTACAGGTGAAAGCAAGGCAGCGCAAGCAATGAGCATGCATCTTTATTTCCCATGTGGGATCATTAGAGGAGCTCTTTCAAACTTGGGAATTCCTTGTGCAGTTTCTGCAGATATATCGAACCTTCCAGCATGTGTGTATAGTATTTTCTTTTTTCTTCTCTCTTTCTCATTAAGAAGCTTGTCATGCAAAAAGTTCTTCTGATTTTAAGTGTTCTATGAATTTACAATTTATTCCCTGTGAAGCATCTTGACTGGATTTTGATTTGTAGCTTTATCTATCACATTTGATGATGGGTCAAGCCTGAATAAAAAAAGTTTGAAATCTCATACTAAACTTGGAAATTGTAATTCCCATGAGAGGTTTCCCAAGAATCCTTGTAAATCTGTTCACTGAACACCCCTAAAGGTTTCTAGTGGTAAAGTGGAATTGTTTGAATTTACTGGCCCCTGCAATAATTGGATCAATCTCAGAAGCTATAATTCTAAGCATTTGTTTCTCAAAAATTTCTGAGTGTCTTGTGAATCTCCAAGGCACAAATTTATACAAATTTGTTTGTTCTCCCAGATATAGACATCAGAATTGGGCTTAATTTGACCCTGAATTGAGTGACTATTTCTGGTAAAATGCATCCTCATTCCCGTGGTCATATTATCAACGATTTAGCTCGATTTGAAATTTTAGCATCATTCATCAATTTGTCTCCATCTAGAGAACAAACTGACCTTGGCTTAACGAACTTTTCTGATATAGTATGCGGATTACGTTGGTTTGCATCTTCAATACAGGTTTAAGTGTCTTTGTGCATGATGTGAATTTATATGTTTGCATCTGAGACTTTTCTTTGCTGGCCTAATTTGCTCTAATCAATATCGTTTTGTACATCGTTGAACAGGTTCATTTGTGGTCCGCATAAAAGCCTGATGAGCTTGTGTCGGTATTCTTATTGGGAGTGGAACCATTAGCATCTTTCAAAAGAATGCTTTGATGTCCGCAAGCTCTTTTGTCTTAAATTTGCTGGACTGAAGAATATTTCTTTGTCCGTTTGAACTATAAAAAAACTGTTGTATCGGAAGGGCTCCTGAAGAACTTTTGATAAATGCGGACTTATTCTTTCAGATGCAGATTCTATGAAGGTTACAGTGATACCATGTATTTTTACAAATTGTTTGCTGGTATGATAGAAAGTTGAGAATTTCAGTCATTGTAATGTTGCAAGGTGCTCTTGTATGGAAATGGAATGAATGACCTCATAAATGTAAAACTACCTTTAGATGATCATCACTTTGATAGAATCTGGCTTCTTATAAGATGAGCTGAATCTGATCCATTAAAAATGATTTGATTATTTCAATTGATGTTAATTTGAGGGATTTGATCTGATTTACTTTTCTATTTTATATAGCAATGTGTAAATCAATGAATGGGCCAATCGGGTCAGTTGTTTTAGAGGCTTTGGGCCGCGAAAAGTCAGGTGAGAATGGGTAAAAACAAGGCTTATGTTTTTTCTTCGTAGGCCTGATTGAACTGCAAAGCAGAAGAAACGAGAGAAACCCAACGAAAGCAAAACAAAGCACGCAGTTTATAACAGTGGGAGAAAGAAGACGGGACAAACTCAGAGCTATATTATTTCTACGCGAGAAGTCCATCTGGCATGATTATGAACAAGGCACGGGAAGGGTCAATCCAATAAAAAATAGACAAAACTTAGATAAAATTTTATAGGTGTTGGTGTTAAAATATAATATGTGTATTATTTTTTAAGGTTTAGGGTTTAGAGTTCATAACTGAATAGTCATAAATTTTAGGAATTCAAATAGTAATTTTGCTGTAATCAGCCCTTAGGGCACATGTTAAGGAAATTGTGGGTCTTTTTTTTTTTTTTTTTTTTTTCCGTAGGTGGGTCTCATGTTGAAACAGCAAAAAGGAACACAAATTCAAAAATTATAAGGGTACATACATATGGATAATGGTCTATATATGTTTAAAAACTTAGTTTCTTTATTCTTTCATGAGTGTTTTTTTAAGTGCGCTTCTCAATAATTGTTAAAAAAAATATAAAATTGAACAACCTTCAATTAATTTGTAAAAGTTAGTAGGCCATATATATTGTTATGAGCATTTTTTTCCATTTAATAAGAAAAAATTAACAATAATAACAAGTATAAGAGAATCTAAAAGCTCATTTAATATTATTTGTTGATAAATAATTTCTAAAAACATTAAATACCTCCGTTCAAACATACCTTAACATAACCTTTGTATTATTTATTTATTAATTTTTTTGAGAGAAATTTATTTATTAAATATTGTAGCATGTTACGGATCAAAATATAGCACCACTATAAATAAAAGTATTGTGATTGGGGAAAATCAAATCCATTTATTTGAATATGTTATTAATAATTATCTGAGTATGGCAATAATTTTGCCAATATAGTACACTGGTCATGTGACTTTTTATATGGCTTAATGTCTCTCAAAATTCTTATTAATATGATAATGATTTGTGAATTTAATAGTAATTTTTTAAATTGAATAACTAAATTGTTTTAAGGAGTTCTATTACTGTTTTAATATTTTCCTCATTGTGTTATTTATGTGTTTTTAAATAATTTTTAATGAAACCCTTTTTCATTGAATTTTTTTTTAAGTATATATACTTTGGGAGAATCAAATCCTCTTATTTAAGCCCACGTGCCTAAATTTTCCAACATTTTTTTTTGTCTTATTAAATAAATTTGCCTACTTAAAAGCGAGAAAACTGCGCAGCATTGGCTGTCTTAACTCTTAAGCCTGAACGTGATAAAACCCCTTACGAATTTCCTGACGTGCCGGACTAGGATTTAAGGTTTTACAACTGCTTGATCCTTTTTTTCTACCTTTCGGAGAACAGCAAAGAGGTACACACAAGAGATCATCGGTTTGTTCGCACATGCTGAAGGTCGTCGCTAGTTATTTGCCGTCACGTAATGTTACACCCGCGGTGCATCGTCAACCATGTCCAGGTTCAGCCATTGGAACCTATCGGTAGTTTTCCCTTCTAACTTTCTTTTCGTTGCTACTACACCTAGGGTTTGAAGTGGGAAGTAGAATCTAGAGTTTTGTTTAGCTTCGCTGATTTACAGTGAGTTTCAAGTTTGTTTTCACTTGGGATGGAAGATATAGCATCGGATTTGCAACTGGCGGAGTTGAAGCAGGAGAATCTGCGGAAAGCATATGATCAGTTGCAAGGTCAAGCTTCTTCCTTGCTTTTGTTTTCTCTCCAATGGAAGGATTTGCAGCAACATTTTGATTCCATCTCTAAATCCATTGGAGATCGCTTCGATAATCTCAATGTTCGATTAAAAGAAGTTGATTGGAAGGAGAAGCAATTGAGTCTCATACAGGTTTCGCAGGATGAACGCTTCAAACAGCTTCAACTGAAAGAGGAACAATTGGGCCTTGTTCAGAATTCATTGGAGAATTACCAGGAGGAACTTCACTTAAAAGACAAGCAACTGGCAGAAATTAAAAGGTTGGTTCAAGAAAGTTCGGATGAGCTTGAATCAAGCAGAGACATCTTAGCTCTGTTAACATTTTGATTCAAGAACATGATGAAGAGCTTGAAATGAAGGAGAAGAAATATGAGGCACTCCAGAGGTCAATCAAGGAATCCTCTGCGCAACTTGAATTGGTACAAAAATCTGTTGGCCAATTTCAGATAAAGATGCAGAAACTACACTTGATAGAGGAAGATATTAAGGAGCGCTCCAAAGAACTTGAAAACAAGAAAAAACAACTCAGTTTTGTTCAAGGGCAACTGAGATCATATTGCCAAGATATTGAATTGAAAGACTCAGAATTTAATGCCATCCGAAGAAGCATTGAAGAAAAGGGAGAGAGGCTCCGGTCTATCCAGAGCTTGATAATGGAATGTGAGAAGCAGCTCAGTTTAAAAGAGGGAGAATTTGGTGCCATACAGAGGAAAATCGAAGAATGTAAGAGGGTACTTGAAAAAGATGAAGAGAAACTCAATTTGATCAAGGGCTTGATTATGGAACGTGATAACGATCTCCAATTTAAAGATATGGAATTTGGTACATTCCTGGAAAACATTCATAAATGTAAAGAAGATTGTCAAAGAAAGGAAGAACAAATTGAGTATATCCAAAAGATGATTATGGAATGTAATAAGGAACTCAAGACAAAAGAGGAAGAACTTGATTCAGTGAAGAAGTCAATTATGGGATATGCCAAGCAAGTAGAATTAAAAAGAAAAAACTTTGATGACCTAGTAGCTAAAGAGGAACAACTCAAGTCCAGAAGGAAAAAGATCGATGAAAGTATTGCAGAGCTTGAATCATTTGAGAAAGACTGTGTTTCACTGAAACAATTGATCATGGAAATGTCCTTTGTACTTTAACTGAAAGAGAAGCAGTCTGAAGAACGTCTAAAGAAGCTTGAGTCAGAAGAGAAGCAATATGAAGAACGAGTGAAGAAGCTTGAGTCAGAAGACAAGCAATATGAAGGACGAGTGAAGAAACTCGAGTCAGAAGAGAAGCAATTTGAAAAACGAGTAAAGAATCTCGAGTTAAAAGAGAAGCACTTTGAATCATTAATAAAATCATTTGAAGAGGAAAAAGCATTGAAAGAGAAGACTCAGCAGCTGGATCATATAGATGCCAGAAGTGTGAGGAATAGAAGGAATTAGCAAATGATCTTTAATGAGCTTCTGGAGAATTAGTATGATTTGGTGTCAAGTGTGGTTTCAAATGCGCTTAAGACATTAGCAGACCCTGCTAAATTGGTGTTAGATGAAATGCAAGGATTTTATCCTCCACATTCAAGGCAAGGAGACCGTGAATATGATGTAAATATTATACGGAGGAGCTGTATTCTTTTGTTGAATGGATTACAAAAATGTTCACCAGTAATTAATTCTCATGTGAAAGAAGAAGCAATGAAGTTGGCTAGTGAGTGGAAGGCGAATACAACTACAGCTAATGTGCATTGTTTGGAGGTCCTGGGATTTTTGAAGTTTGTGGCTGCCTTTGAGCTAGGTTCATCTTTTGATGCAAATGAACTCCAGAGGCTTCTAAATGAAGTTTCTCATTGTGGACATGCATATGAATTAGGAGAATCCCTTGGTAATGGCAAAAGAATACCGGGTAAACTCCTTCTTTTTTCACTAGCTTATTGGAACAGTTTTCTTCTCATCTGTTTATTTTCTTTCCAAATTCATATTGGCTAACCCGGATTTTTATTCGTCCGATCTTTATGTTAAAAGTAGTTATAAGCAGTTATGTTGTTTGTCTTACTCAAATTGAAACGCTTCCTTAGCTTTCTTTATTTGTTATGTAAAGGATAAACATTTATGTGATTTGTTCTCATCTAAAGTGCATCACCTAGATGATGATCTATATAGATTTTTGAAAACCCACTCCCTTGATTTTCTTATTGACAGTTATGAAAGTACATTTTACTCTTTGAAGTGCACCCCTCACTTTAGAGGATCCATATCCTATAATTTTTTTCCTTTCGAAGACAAAAATATTGTAGTATATCAAGCATATATTAATAGAGTTTCTTCTTTTAATTATATTGCAAATGGAGTTAGGCAATGGGTTATGACATTGGTTCAATTTCTTGACAAGCCTTGGGGAAAATGAGAAAAAATTAGAGGAATAATATTTGAAATCTCTGACTGGTTGACAATATAAAAGGAACCTTTAGATTAGCCATTTCCTCTCTGGACCCGTATGTACTCTACACCATGAAGATGAACGCTGAAGTTTTATGAATTACTTCTGCATGGTTCACTTCAATATCTAAAATCCTTATGGATGTGTTTGCATATTACGTCCTTCAGTTTATGCTATTTAAGAAATCAGCCTTAGAGGCTTTTAATCTTAATTTCCTTTCCGTTATACCTTATGCAGTGAGAAATTGTTTGCAGCAGACCAGCCGTTAGACAAGATATTGTGTTTGTCTTAGTATTAGAATTCTGTGACGGTGATCACATTATTACCTAAGACATCTATGAACTTAAAATGGACATTATTTTTGTCCATCTTTTTTTGGGGGCATTTTATAGCTCCCATCACTAGCTGACCTTCTCCCTACCTACTGTGAAAAAAAAACTATTTTAGGTGATATAAATTGTATGAGGCAATAATAATTTTATGTCTAGGACTTAATATGTCACTTGCACTGATATTTATTACCAAAATTAAATTTTGAGACCAAACCTCTTGTTAGGCCATGCATTTTGTCTCCCCTTGTGATGTGTGAAGTTGCGCTGTCTCTATTAATAGACTTATTTTTATGATCTTTCTTTTTCTGATGATAGTCTGAGTCTGAGTCTGACACCTATTTGTGAAACCATTTTCTTCTCTCATTAATCTCATATGACTTGTAGTGATTCAGTTATAGTTCTATGATGATATTATTTGTAGATTTTAGTATAAAACAACTTTCCTTCTTTATCATGCATTCAATTACATCTTGGAAAGATTTTCCATTCTTCCTTGCTCTCCTTGTTTTCTGCGATTTTTAGTTTGCAAATGTCACATTGAGTTTCTGATGCTTGGATAAAATATGAGGAGCTTAAATATCTCCCAGCTAATTATGCAACTGAATTTTCCTGTACAGATAATCAATTTAATGCTACCACAGATGGAATAAATTTGCAGTTGCTCTCAAATGAGCAAACAAATGCACCTCATTTGATGGGCAATGAGATTTTAGTTAAACTACAAACGTCATCAGATCCAGCAAAACTTGTTTTGGATATGATACAGAATTCTACTCCTCGACAGTGTGGGAAGGGAGACAAAAATGAAAACCATGTCGATCCTCTAAGGACCACATTGAGAATTACTATGTCATCATTTCACAATTTACATAAGCACGTTTTACGTGTATAAATTTATTAGGCTTCCAAAACAGAGACGGACTTATTTGATGAACGGAATGAAAACTCGAAGGCTCAAGTAATACAATTTTTTTTTTTAGGAATCTATGATACATTTTTTTTGAGCCTTTTACTTGATAAACAACAGAACTAATGAATGCCACTCAATGGAAAAGAAAGTCTCTTCTTCTTGTTAGAGAACTTCATTGGCAACTACGCCGGTCTTTATCTGCAAAATAAACTCTGTATTTGTCAAAAGTGGCAAATTAGACTTTCTTGGAAAATAAAGATTAGATTATTAACGTAAATGTTAACCCAATTTTGTTTTTTGTTTTTCACATCGCAATACAAATTTTAAAGAGAAACACATTCAAAACTTTTGTCATTATGGAGAAAAATATCATATAGTGCTATGCTAATTTCTAAATATCAATGATAACACATTTAAATTTGAGGAATGATTATATAATCCAATAAAAAAAGGAAAACGGAGACATTGCATTATTACGTAAGTTTTCAACAGGAGTGGACATTTATATTATTTTATTGGCCGTTGCAAACGGAGATTTCTAAATTCTAGCTCACGGGTGGGTCAACGCACTAGTCAGGTGGACTGGGAACTGCGAGACATTCTCCTGCCTTTGTTTAACTCTAAATACCCGTCGGCCATCGCTGCTGGTGGGTCAACAATTCAGCTCTTACAACTAATCTTCCTTTTATTATTAATCCCTTCTTTTCGTAAAGATTTTTCAAGTATTTTTCTCAACAATAATGATCTACGTCTCTTATACTTGATAATAGATTTTCGACAACCATCTCTTAACCCTTATTCATTATTCATTTTTCCAACCATGCTTACTATTTTGAGTTATAATATAATGCGAGTTGGTCACTCAGGTTACTAACTGTAAGAGATGACTCAACGGAGGAACTAGCCTCCAATGGTTGAGTTTCCAGTCCACTCACTCTTCCAAGGCAGCTATATAACTTGCTACCGAACTTTCAATCTGCTCCTATAAAAAGTTCTAACTTGATTGTTCATATATTTACATACTTTATTAATTAAACTTTCTATTGGGAGCCCCTAGCTAGCTTGTATTAATTAATAGTATATAATATGAAATATCAAAGGTGTGCTCCTATATCTCCTTTCAATCCCTATTAGTAGTAGTTTGGTATTTATACCCAGCTCCTTAGAACGACTAGTGATATATCTTCTACCTTTCAAAGGCAGCCAACTAAGACGCACTTTCAGCATGGGAAGCCTTTCGGTACTCTCTCTTTGTTTTCATTCTTTTGAATTGAAGACAAATCATTTCAATCTTGATTTTTCTTAATTTGCATTTTTAATTAGCGTTCAACTAGTTATGATGTTGAAGCTTGCTTACAAACTGATCAAAATGCATGTAAATTAGTTTGTCACCTCAGAATTACAAAGGAGTGGTATTGGAGCTGGGACAAGTCCTACACTTCTATGCACTCCACTTATGGGAACCACAGTGAATGAGATGGTAAATGAGATGCGAAAGGCAAAGGAAATTGGTGCTGACGTTGTTGAGATCCGTCTTGACTGTTTGAGAAGCTTTAACCCTAGACCTGACCTTGAAGCGCTCATCAAGCAGAGCCCTTTACCCACTCTTGTCACTTACAGGTATTCACCATAAGAGATAATCTGTTATGTAGAAATTTTGTTTTCTGCTTCTGATCTGCAATCTGCAATCTTGTAATTGTATACTCCATTTCAGACCAATATGGGAGGGTGGTCAATATGAAGGAGATGAATCAAAGAGACTGGACGCGCTTAGGTTAGCAATGGAATTGGGAGCTGATTACATTGATGTTGAACTTCAGGTAGCTTCATAAGCAAGAAAAAATTTCAATTCCTCAAACAGTTTTTATTAGCAATTTGACGCTCAACATTGTATGCAGGTTGCTCATGACTTCAACAATTCAATATATGGAAAGAAGCCAGATAATTTCAAGGTCATAGTTTCTTCACACAACTTCCACAATACTCCATCTTCTGAAGCCATTGGCAATCTGGTAGCTAGAATACAAGCTACTGGAGCTGACATTGTGAAGATTGTCACCACTGCATTGGACATCACAGATTGTGCACGCATTTTTCAAATTACTGTACATTCTCAAGTAAGTCATTTACATTGATTGCACGGAACTGCAACTAAATTAAATTAATTTTTCCTTAAGCTTCATGCCTCTAATGAAGAACGTATGAAATTAAAATGGCAGATCCCAACAATAGGAATTGTGATGGGTGAAAGGGGTTTAATTTCCCGGTTACTTACCCCTAAGTTTGGTGGTTATCTCACTTATGGCGCACTTGAACCGGATTCTATCTCAGCTCCTGGGCAACCAACAGTAAAAGATTTGTTGGAACTGTACAATTTTAGGCTTGTAAGGCCAGATACTAAAGTATATGGAATTATAGGAAAGCCAGTGGGTCACAGCAAGAGTCCTCTTTTGTTCAATGCAGCCTACAAATCAGTTGGTCTTAATGCAGTTTATGTGCACTTTTTGGTGGATGACGTGGAGAAGTTTTTCAACACCTATTCCTCCCTTGATTTTGCCTCTGGATGCAGGTATTTTATCGCTTGCTCTTGGATGCCAAAGAAAGTAAGGGTGTTAGAAAATAATTGCTAATCAGATTCAGCCTAGATTATACCAAAGCAATCTGTTTCTTATGGACATGATAGCCTGACAAAGTAGCACAACTTAATTATGGAATGCAGTTGCACAATTCCTCATAAGGAGGCTGCACTTAAATGCATGAATGAGATTGATCCTATTGCCAAGGTATTGGTCAATATCTGTTCAATTTGCAGTTAGTATTTTATCATTTATTAATGGAATAGCACAATAATCAGAATTTACCTAATATTGTAATTATTTATTTTCACTCACAGAAAATAGGAGCTATCAATAACATTGTCCGGAGACCTGATGGAAAGTTAGTAGCTTTCAATACTGATTACATTGGTGCCATCACTGCCATTGAGGATGGATTACGAGGTTTCTAATGACAAAATTTATGCAAAATTCAGGTTAGAAAATGCTTTAGAAGTCATGGTTTATGGATTGTTGTTTCTCATTTTACAGGTTTGAATGGTGCAACACTTGCGACTGAATCACCCTTGGCTGGCAAGCTGTTTGTTGTGTTGGGAGCTGGTGGTGCTGGGAAATCGCTTGCTTATGGTGCTGCACAAAAAGGGGCAAGAGTTGTAGTTGCTAACCGCTCATTTGGTAAGATATTACCGCCATATTTTAGTAATATGAACCTTGTAGTGACATTTGTGAGTTGAAGGCTTCTCAAAAAGTAATGGTCCAACCATTGAAAAACCTATGTTAAATGCATCCACATTTTGACTTCACCATCTTGTTCGCTGCTGGCAAAAACCAAGAGAGAAATTGATAATTTTTTGTAACAAGAACCATAAGGTGTTATGTACTTACTACAGAACGCGCTCAAGAACTGGCCGATAAAGTTGGAGGAAAAGCAATGACTCTGAGTGAAGTGGAAAATTTCCATCCGGAAGAAGGGATGGTTCTTGCAAATACAACATCTGTGGGAATGAAGCCTAAAATTGATGAGACCCCCATACCTAAGGTTTGCCCAACACCTCTGCTTTTCTTTTTATCTGCAGTTGCTAAATCTTAAAATAGAAGGATGAAGATATTTTAAAGCTTTTCTGCCATGACTGATAAATAATTAATAGCACATTTATGCAGAAGATTAATAGAATACATCAAGTATGCCATAATAGCACATCTGTAATAAGAAAAGCTTCATATTAATGGAGTTTTTATATGGACTTAGAATGTAAAGATTGGCTTTATTTCAAGTTTATTCATCAAAAGTACTACAATGCATAAAGTTCATATTTTTCATGCTCTGGGAAATGATTGGCTTTGTTTAAACTTGCAGCATGCTTTGAGGCATTACTGCTTAGTGTTTGATGCCATCTACACACCAAAGGACACAAGACTCTTGCGGGAAGCAAAAGAGAGTGGCGCTGTTATTGTATATGGGACAGAGATGTTGATACGCCAAGGCTTTGAACAGTACAAAAACTTCACTGGCTTGCCTGGTAAGATGAATCAAACTACCCTTCAAACGCTAACTTTGGTTCCTTTCTACTGGCCTTTGTTCTGTACTAAATCAATGGTTATCTGATTTCTGTTTTATCTTCAATTCCAGCACCAGAAGATCTGTTTAGACAACTGATGGAGAAACACGCATAAGTGCTATATTTGTTTTGAAACTCTCAAGTGTTGCAGCTGAAACTTAAAGAACCTGTGTTGTTGGGAACAATGTATCTTAGAAATAGCTTTAATTTTTGCACTATGTTGTAAGGGTAACGGCTAGTGGATAGCATATCTGTGTTAGGTAATGCTCTTCCTTGTACTCTTTTTTCCCCATGAATTCTTATGCATAAAGTTTAAGTGTGATATTAATAATTTCGAATGCACAAATCTTAATCAGTTATGAAGCAGCCTCGCGCAATCTTTAATTAACACCATGTCTAAAAACACAAGGATGGATGGATGCAGGGCTTTTCCTTCGTGGTAGAAGAGATGCAGAACTAAACTCAAGTAAAATTAATACAAGAACAAGATCGTAAAACTATTCAATTAACAAAATATTGCTCTTATTGCAAGGCTGAACTCGTTATGTTGTTTATAACTAATGGTGTTCATGGAAATAAATATTAAATCAAACCAAATTGGTTAATTTTTTTTTTTTTTTAACTACTTAGATGACTATATTTATGTTAAAACCCTTATCATTGTTAAAAATGATCACTCTAACTCTAGTAAACGTATGGATTAAGTGTTATTCACGCACATGATGCAAAAGAGACAAGGTTGTAGATTTGAAAATCTTAACCATTGAAAAAGAAATGAATCCTCCATTAAGGTGTTATTTACATCCAAAGTTATTGGATTCAAATCAAATGTTTAAATAGACAAGAAATCACCACAAAAAAAAAAAAGGAAATAACTTTGACACAGAGTAAAAACATATATCAGCCTATATCGGTATTTTGCTGTAATTAAGTAAAAACATATCAACCTAAAAAATTTAAACTAAAACATTTACACCAAAATCAAAGAAAAACACACACTAGGGAACAAATCCAGATACACTGTAGGTGATCCAAGCAATCCACAGTTAAGGGAGAATGGAGAATATGTTAGATTAGAATACAAGCTTATTAATAAAAAAAATTTATCCAGCCATGCATACGGGTTAATTGAGAGAGGCATTAAACGAACAGGAAGGTCAAGAATTAAGTTGTGAACCGAAGACTCGTAATAGGAAACTACATAACGGGTGAAAAGAAAGAATGGGTAAGACTTACAAAAAGAGAGGAGTGAGAATCAGTGGTCTATATCAAAGAGCAGAGGATAACAGATTGAGAGGACAATTCTTTAAAACTTTTCAACTTCTTAGATGTTTGGATTTTCTTGGGTTTGCCTGCCTGCCTACCTAAGATGATAGTTGATATGAAACAAAGAATTTTGGCGCTCACGTGAGCATCCATCCGCCTATTACCTAACACTAACAGCATCAGCACTCGTAAAGCACCAACTGCCGATACGAGAACTTCAACACTCGGTATGGTTTGGCAAGTGAGTGTCCATTACCACCCGAGATTAAAATCTTTCCTTTTCTTGCGATTTTGAAAACAATATAAATATATATGTGAAAAATCTGTTTTTGGTTTTATATAGTATAATTGTAAAAAATAAAATAAAATGCTTGACCGGCTCACACCTAACGGTCATGCTCAAAACAAACAAGTAGCAGTGTAGCATACCAGAAAGTTACAACCGCCTTCCAATGTACGTTGATATATATGCCTGCTTTAATAACCCACTCACCCAAAATACATACCTTTTTTCTCTCTCCCGCTTTTCACACACAACCACGTCATTCGCCTTCAACTCGTTTCCACGCAAAATGACTCTCAGCACCGCCCCGGTATTGATTTTCTCCTTCTTTCTCTGTTTCTCCTTTTCTTTATCTTTGTTTTGGAACCAAAAAGATTGATAGCATTCTACCTTAATAAAATTGATTCTACTTATATAACGTTCCTATTTTGGTTTTTTTGAAACTGTCTCAAAGGACAAGTTGAATCTCATGCCTCAGAATTGTGAACTTCGTTTTTTAAGTGTTCTCTTTCTTTTCTTGGAAACCAAACAGACAGTTCAAGACCAGTAAACTCTAGTCCTTTGGAAAAGAAAAACAGCGATTAGATGACATGTGATGTGATTGCTTAAAAAGACTTGATATATTTGTGTTTTACGTTCATCATGCATCATGGCAACGAAAACAAAATTAGATTACTACTACGGATTAATTAACATCTCCAAATTTGAATTTAGTTTACTACTACGGATCTTGGAATTGTTAATGGAGGTGGGAGAAATTCAACATTAATCTGTGCTCCAGTGATGGCGGATTCAGTTGATGAAATGCTGATTCAGATGCGAAGGGCAAAAGAAGTGGGTGCTGACGTCGTCGAGGTTCGCTTAGACTTCTTGAACAAGTTCAATCCTACACAAGATCTTGAAATTCTCATCAAGCAGTCTCCTTTGCCCACTTTAATCACTTACAGGTACTAATAAGAAATAAATTCACTACATCTATATCTGACTCTTTGATATCATATTCATACTAGTCCTAAAATAAGAAACAAGAATTATATGTTTGGATCATGTTCCTTTCAGACCAACATGGGAAGGTGGTCAGTACGATGGTGACGAAAACAAGCGACAAAGAACACTAGGTCTAGCCATTGAATTGGGATCTGATTTTGTTGACATTGAGCTCAAGATAGCTCATGAATTTTTCAATTTCATTGGAGGGAAGAAGCCTGACAATGTCAACATCATTGTTTCTTCACATAACTATGAAAATACTCCATCTGTGGAGGAAATTGGTAATCTTGCTGCAAGAATACAGGCTTCTGGGGCTGATATAGTGAAGATTGCAACCACTGCCTTAGACATCACAGACTCTGCACGTCTATTCCAAGTACTTGTGCATTCTCAAGTAAGTCAATTAACATCACAACTTAACTTCCTTTCAGACTTTGAGTACCATTTACGGCTTCAAAGTTCAAACATTTAATGAAAGATTATGTGTAATTTTAGGTACCAATGATAGGCATTGCCATGGGTGAGAAGGGTCTAATGTCACGGATACTTGGCCCAAAATTTGGGGGATTTCTCACATTTGCTTCAATTGAGGCTGGAGCTGTGTCAGCCCCTGGACAACCAACAGTTAGAGACTTGTTGGATTTGTACAATTTCAGACAGATTGGTGCTGACACTAAAGTGTATGGTGTTATAGGAAACCCTATTGGTCATAGCAAAAGTCCCCATATCTACAATGCAGCTTTTAAGTCAGTGGGATTTTATGGAATTTACCTGCCTTTGTTGGTCGATAGTGTCTCAAATTTTCTCAAGACATACTCGTCCCCTGACTTTGCTGGATACAGGTACAAATATCATGTCCTCTTTGAATCTTCCATATACTGCGTTTTAAGGGTAACATTTATTGTGTCTTTTTCAATTCCTTATGTTCTAGCATTGCTGATCTGGTTTTCGGTGAAAGGAAATGATTTTAATCTCTGGAATTTGTTTTATGGAGTCCTGTAGTTATAACCGCAAGTTGTTTGTGAAAATGCCGAGCATTATTACTGTTTTTATCCTCACCGTTACTTGGAGTAATTCTTACTTCTTTATCCAACAGTTATACGATTCCTCACAAGGTGGATGGACTTAGATGCTGTGATGAAGTAGATCCAGTAGCTAAGGTATTTATTCCGGAAACCTATGTGTCATCCTTTCTGTATCACTTGTATGTAATTTAGCTTCCTAATCAAATCTTTTCCAGGCAATAGGAGCTATTAGTTGCATGATCAAGAGGCCAAACGATGGGAAACTAATGGGCTATAACGTTGACTATCTTGGAGCCATTGCAGCAATTGAGGAAGGACTACGAGGTTTCTTTCACTCTTTTATATGGGACCCATTATTCTAGTTGGACATCTTTTCAATGTATAAAGCTTTAACAATTCAGCATCTCTTTCTGCAGAATCAAATGGTAGAACCGTATCTGGTTCACCTTTAGCAGGTAAACTGTTCGTTGTCATGGGAGCTGGTGGCGCAGGAAAGGCACTTGCTTATGGAGGAAAAGAAAAGGGAGCAAGAGTAGTAGTTGCCAATCGCACATATGGTACGAAAACTTTGTTTGTGAGATTGGTAGTTCCTGATTGATGATGCAGAGTATGATTTGGTTTTTCTTTTGACTGTCAGCCAAAGCCAAAGAACTTGCAAGTAAAGTTGGAGGAGAGGCTATTACTCTTTCTGAATTAGAGAATTTCCATCCAGAAGAAGGAATGGTTCTTGCAAATACCACATCTGTTGGAATGAAACCCAAAATTGATGAGACACCCATACCCAAGGTTTCCCTTTACATATTCTGTTATTGATGCAAAACGTCTATTTCCATCAGCAAAATTTGGTTCATTTTGCATTGCTTACTACTGAATGGGTCTGATTTTGGTTAAGAAAATTTTATATATGTCACTTTACACACATCCCAAATTATAGATAGCACCACACATTGACTGCAGAATTTCATATGCTAGATCAAGTGAACAACTCTGCTTCTGTTTGACAAATGACAGGAAGCCCTGAAACACTACTCATTGGTGTTTGATGCCATTTACACACCCAAATTGACCAGACTCCTTCGAGAAGCACAAGAAACTGGAGCTGCCACCGTCTATGGTACAGAAATGTTTATCAACCAAGCATTCGTGCAGTATGAAAAGTTCACTGGTTTGCCAGGTAGGTTGAAGATGACAAAGTAGTCAAATTTAAAGAGTTGTCTCTGTTTGTTAGATATAAAACCATTCATGTGCCTTTACCTAACAGCTTAAGCTTTTAGGTTGAATTGATTCTTGACATGGTATTAGAACCTCTTTGACCAAAAGGTCAGGAGATCGAATCCTTCTGCCCCCACTTTCTCAATTAAATTGAAATTTTAGCACAAGATATAAATGGGTATGTGTTTTGTCCACGCTTTAAGCCCAAAGAACTTTAGTATGCGAGGGTGTGTTAAATATAAAATCATTCATGGACCTTCACCTAACAGCTTAAGTTTTTAAGTTAAATCGGTTCTTGACACTGTTCAAATTTTTTTTGTACTTTTCTATTACACTTTCACCTTCTACTGAAATTCACTGTCATTTTTTATGTCACAGCACCAAAACAACTCATTAGAGATGTCATTGCAAGAAATACATGAGAAGAATTTCTGGTTACACTGTAGCTGCAGCTGAATCGTATTATTTGATTCATTTCATCGCCAGAATCGGCAATCAGTTGTTGGCTTATTCTCTTGTACTGTAACAAATAAATTTCCATAATTTATTCTGGAATCACTTGTCAACGTGATTTTTCTCGCTGGTTTGTCAACGTGAATTGAAAATATAGTTCGTCTTACAGGACCATTAATGTTTGACAAAGTTTTTTCCTAGTTTTGTATATTGGGGAAGTGGCTTTTTGACACAAATGTTACATTGTACAAAAGTATTTACACAAATATTATAAGTTTCAAAATATTTACACAAATATTACACTTTTTAAAAATTAAAAAAAAAAATTTCAGACACGTGGGACCTACCGGACACGCCGTGGGCCTTACGGCGTGTCCCACGGCGTGTCCCAATATGCCAAAATCCGTCTGTTACTCCTCGCTCATTGGGATGTTTGTGTTAGTAGTTGCCTACTAGCCATGGTCATAATACAATATTATAAAAGTCTTAGACCACTCATGTAGGTGGCTGGAGCCTGGAGCGATACTAAGTTGCTTACTTGTTATTCCTAATGAGGTACACTTAACCTTTTCTTGTCTAATTAAGGAACGGACGGATTTTGGCCTATTGGACACGCCGTGAGGCCCACGGTGTGTTGGTGGGTCCCACGTGTCCGAAATTTTTTTTTTATTTTTAAAAAGTGTAATATTTATGTAAATACTTTTGTATAATGTAATATTTGTGTCAAAAGGCTTGGGGAAGTCACAAAGACTATATTGCAGTTAAACTGATAAAATCTGCAAGAGGGTGCTACTAGGACTCTCGAGTCTTTGAGTAATAATTTTTTAAGCTTGATTACATTTTCAATAATAAATAAATAGCAAAAATATATGATAAATTTAGAAGACAATAAATTTTATTTATTTATTGATACAAGACAATAAAATTTTAATTAGTAAATATCAATATTTTAAAAATTGTATTGGACCGGGCGGTTCGACTGATCGAACCGGTGCTCAGTTAGAATTTTGGTTCGGTTAAATGGGTCAAACTAATGAAAACCAACGTGAATCGGTGAAAATCAATGAACTATTTCAGTTTTACATAACTAAACAGTTCACAAAAATTTCTATTTTTTTTTCCAAAACTTTCATAAAAAGGATTCAAACCCACTTTCTTTAGGGGACAAGAGGCCTCTACCATCAAATCAATACACATTTTATGAATAAATTTGCATTATAATTTACTTATTCTCATTTAGATTGCATAATAGGTAAATATTAGCCATAAGAGAATTCAAACTCTCATTCAAAGGAAAAGATAAAACATTTTTCACTAGGCCAACTTTAATTTTATTACCAAATTTGCATAAAAACATATTTATTGTAACTTATGTTATACAATAGATACATTAAATATTATATTTATGATGTCATCGGTCTGACTGTTTGGTTTAACCAGTGTTCATCCTCAAAAACAGTTTGCTCATCATCTATAGAATTAAAAGATCTTTTCTTTAACTTTTAAAATTGAACAATAATTTTTTTATAATATTTGAAAAAATGAGGTTTCTTATATACTTTTAATATTTATATATTATGTCATACTACATAAGAATAGCTAATATATAAATAACATATATACAAGTTACTTGTTTTTAAGTTTGTTTAAAAATAAAATAAAATATATTTTATATCTAATAAAATATAAAAATTATGTATAATTGTCACGTTAGTGTAGTATGACATACTCATGTAGTATCATAGAATCTTTATTAAAAATTGAATTTAATGTATAGCTAATATAAAACTTTATTGTGATATAATGCCATGTTAAATAATAAGTAAATATTATCCATAACAAATAAAAATTGTAATTAGTATTACTGTGTGTTTAAGTGACCAGTCGCAAGGTAAACATAAATATGTGCAATTAGTGTACACTGTACCTGTACACGGAAAAATCACTCTGTAACAACATTTCTCTTTCCGGAAATACCCTCTCCGTCACAAAGCCTCTCTTCTCTGTTGCCTGTATATTATTATTGGGGCAGGCTCTGGCGTGTGGCTTTATCCCCAAGAAACAGGACAAAGTGCCCGAAAAACTTAGATCCTTGTGACGCAATCTGTTTTCTCTCACTGTGAAACTTGTCTCTATACACCCGTGTTAAATCTCTCTAATCTATGTTTTCCGTCTCTCCAGATCCTCGCAGTGCAGGTAAGTTCATCATTAATCTACTTTGTGGTTCTATTTTTAAGGTTTTTTTTTTTTGGTCCCTTTCTCGCTTAGACTCTTTCATGATTATCAATCTGTTCCGATAAACCATGTGGCCGCTTTTTATTTTTTAGCTCATTAATGTAGGTTTTACATTTTAAGCATTTTTGCATCTTGGTTAAATTTTATCTTTATGCAGTTGTACATTTTTTGGGGCAAGGAGAGGGGTCGGCTTCAATCTGTATTGTGTTCAGGAAGATTGAAGTTTTAGATCTTTGAATATGCTAGATTAATTCCAGAGCCAGAGGGGCTATCTGGTAGCTGAAGAGACGGAGGTAACTCAAAAATAGTGAAAGCTCCATTTTTAGGAAATTAAATGGGATAGAGCTAATTGCAGTGAGATGAGAAAAAAATAAGACACAAATTTAAAGCCAATGTGTAGAAAGATTTTCCTGTAATAAGGAGATTACGCACACAATTCTCACTTACAAATAGGATCTCTACAAGAATTCATTGAGGCTCTTCTCTCTCTCGGATTGAGGATAAATGAATCAGAGCACAAGCTAGCCTTTTCTAGAGCTATTTGCCGCTGCACCACCACTTCACCATGAGCGGTTAATTAAGTTTGCGGCTCCTTCTGCACTAAAATTGCTGCTGCTGTCCACTTACTTTTCTACTAATTATTTGACTCCTTTGTTATTAAGTATTTGTATTCCTTTTACATTAAGGAATACAGCCACCTCACATAGGAACCAATAAGAAAATAGATGCAGCCACCTTCTGCATGAACAAGTGATAAAATATATTATCACTTACAAGTTACAGCAGCAGTCATTTTTCTTGACCACCGTTGCTGACTTCCTTTTCTATTAAGGAATTACCTCCTTCTGTATTAAGAGATCACTTCCTTGTGCTGATGTTACTCTTTAGCCATTAAGAATGGAAATAATATTTTACTGCTTATACTGCAGCTATGGCAGCACCGTTTTCTTCTTTCTTTATTCTTCTAGTTCAACTTAAGAATTAAGGAAAGATAGTAACAGTAGCTGACATCCATGTTTATGCTTTTAAGTTTTTGAGAATTCTACTGGTATTATATGTTCGTTTCAATATCTGTATCTTCCCAATTACAGAACAAAATTTCTCTTTTTCTTAGTATAAGTTGTGGTTTTGTTGTGTGAAAAAGTATACTTTATATTTTTATTATTATTATTCAACATCCTTTGATACTTATGATATCAGCTATTCCTAAGTTGTAACTTAAATCATTACTCTATTATGATTCTTATGTTGGAAATAGTAATTTGATATTAATAGAGTCATTCATGTAATGAAAAGAAATAAATAAGTGAGTTTAAACATTTCGAAGTGTTAATATAAATAGAGTCATCGTGAGACTGGGATTGAGGGTAAATTGATTGTAATAATATAGTTCTACAAACTATTTATACAAAATGGACATTTTTCAAACTATTTATTTAAAATGAACACTTTTAAATATTTTATTATTATTTCAACCAGAGTAAAACACGTTTTATCAATATAAAATGTATATAAACTGAACATACTTTAAAACATTTTTCCCAAAAACATGTATACTATTCACTAAAAATAAACATGGAAAAGCATGAAAGGAAACATGTTTTACAGGTAAAGCGTTTTCACCCCCTATTTCTTCTTCCCCATTGTCTTTCCTTCATGCGATAGACTCCACGAATTTCAAAGAGCAATCTCAATCACACAGTTCATTTTAAAACAAATTTTGTACATACCATATAAGAACATGATCTTTTCAGCATATATATATATATATATATA
>QAOA01006013.1:1186181-1229860 GCA_003255065.1 Cercis canadensis
TAATTTATATTATAAAAAATAATTTTTTATAAAATACAACAATTTAATAAAAATTTATATATTTTATAAAAAACTGAATATTATATATCACATACTAAAAAATTTAATTTTTTAATATCATAAAAAATTAAATCACTTAATTTATATTATAAGAGACAATTTCTTATAAAACATCATATCCTATATATATATTTGGTGAAAAGATCATGTCCTTATATGGTATGTACAAAATTTGTTTTAAAATGAACCGTGTGATTGCAGAGTGTTCTTTGAAATTTGTGGAGTCCATTGCATGAAGGAAAGACAATGGGGAATAAGAAATAGGGGGTGAAAACACTTTACTTGTAAAGCGTGTTCCCTTCACACTTTCTCACACCCATTTTTAGTGAATAGTAGATACGTTTTTGAGAAAAATACTCTAAAGTGTGTTTAATTTATACATGTTTTATACTGATAAAATGTGTTTACTCTGACTGAAATAATAATAAAATATTTAAAAGTGTTCCTTTTAGATAAATAATTTGAAAAGTGTTATTTTTGTGTAAATAGTTTGTAGAAATGTATTATTACAGTCAATTTGCTGGGATTGAGATTCTTCCCCTATTGATGAGAGGTCACTTGAAGAAAGACGGGTGCGAGTGCAAGTGATTCCAACATCTTAATCCTGCTAATTTTTTCTATGCTTCTTTATTTTTAAATTTGCTCTTGTATAGTTTCAAGGACATGGGTAATTTTTTTTTTCCTCTTTCTTCTTGGAAGTCATAAAATGACTCTGATTCCTAGCATCTGAAATTGGTGGTAAAAGTTTAAACGAAAATTTCAGGCAGAGGTTTTGCTTTTTTCTGTGCAACAGAATTGCTAGGAACCTTCTAGTGGTGAATTAGTGATTCTTTCTGTGTCATTGTATCTGCTGTCTCTACTTCAAAATTTGATAGTTGTAAGCATGAATTTATACTGCTTCATTAATGAGAGAAATCTAAATTACTTGATAAATGCTTGATTGATTGTTGACTTAATCAACTTTTTGGGCTTGTATCAAGCAGGTGGAAGATATTACATAAATTGTGTGGAATCTGGACAGGCGGGGCAAGATAAGTTGCCCTTACTTGGATTGGTGTGGGAGATTTTATGCATTTAGACATTGACTCCACAATATTCATGGAGTGTCACAAAGTCAAGGCCATCAGGGAGCAGAAAAGAGAATGCAGACTTTTTAGGGGCGTTGAAGATTGCAAAGAAGGCCCAAACACTGTTTCCAGAGATAAAGAAATCAAATGCTTACGGTTTGTGAGATTCACTGTTGTGCACAGAACAAACTGTATGGGACAGAAATGGATTGGTATGAAATTCTTCAGACTGAACCATTGGCTAATGAAGCAACCATAAAGAAACAGTATAGGAAGCTTGCATTGCTAGTTCATCCTCATAAAAAAAAGTTTGCAGGTGTAGAGACTCCTTTTAAGTTTGTAAAGATGATGAGGTATCAATTTGAGTGTCACTTTGATACTACATTAGTTTTTTTTATTGCAACATAGACAAGTCATTTGTCATGTGAGTATTAAATTGACGGAGTTATAATTAAGAGTGATGATAGGGACCCAATTAAAAACAATTAAAATTATAATGACCCAAAAAGAGAAAAAAAAATTATAGGGACCTGATTCAAAATTCATTCAAATTATAAGACTTGCAATACATTTAAATCTTGAATATATTATTTAAGTACTAGAGGCAAAGGGGCTATCTGGTAGCCGAAGAGATGGATGCATTTGATGCAAACGGAAGCAGTGAAATCTATCCATGTTTATCCTTTTAAGTTTTTTAGAATTCTAGGAGTATTATATGTTCGTTTTAATATCTGTATCTCACCAACTATGGGACAAAATTTCTCTTTTTCTTAGTATATGACGACATGTGGTTTTGTTGTGTGAGAGAGTGTCGTTGCCTGAGTTAAGGTAAAGTCGTCAATCTGCGGGGAGAGAAGCACGGTCAAGACGTCACCTCTAACACTCAAATTAGTTTAGAGTTTTAAGAGAAAGATTACAGGTCGAGTCTTGAGAGAGAGAGAGAGTATTAAATGAAAAGGGTGAATAAAAATGAGTTAGAGGAAGATAATGTATACCTTAAGCAAGGGTTTTTGTCATTTCACTGTAGTAGGGACAGTGGTTTTTACCAGGTATCATTACAAAGTGATGGAGGAAAGCATTCTAAAGATGTCAAGATTGAAGATGGGAATTTGGCAGGGAATGAGGGAAAGGAAGGTGTTGAAATGAGCAAGTGTGATGGACGAAAGACCAGGGAACCATAAACTTCAACAAAGATTAGCTCTAACTCTAAGACTAAGAGAGTGAAACAGGCAGCAAATGCACCATGCCCTGCAGCCTCTTCCTTTAAGAAGGTGAAAATGCAACAGGAGGAAAGCAAGAAACGTCAGAATCCAAAAGGAGATGAGGATATGACTGTGTGAAAGAAAACCGATGGAACAATCAAATCTGCTGAATCACCAAAGGATGCTAGCAGCAAGAGAGTGAGTGAGGGATCCAAAAGCCGTGGAATACTTAGGGTGTGTTTGAAAGTATTTTTATTTTTTTATTTTTAAAAATAGATTTTGAAAACAATTCTCTCTTATTTTTATTTTCTTGTTTTTAGAACACTTTTGTAAGAAGGAGTTTTCAAAACATGTTTTTGAAAACAGCCCTATCAAATAAGTTTTTTTGTTTTATTATTTTCAAAAACAAAAAACAATTTTTAAAAACATAAATCAAACAAGCCCTTATTTTTCCTTTAAATTGTTGGACTACTTATCTAAGATTAGTAAGATCTTTGTTTATTAGGAAATATTCACTTGTTTTGTTGCACATTTAATTTGAACAAAAATGAATTCATAATTCGATAAAATCATTTAACAATGCTTAAAATTGACCCAAATTCCTTACACGTGAATTTAACATTATTTTCTCTGTAAGTGCTGAATTTTAACTACTATCTCAATCACAATTAATTGAGAGTTTTTTTTTTTTTTTGCAAGTGAGCTTATCCAATGCTTGTGTATTCACTCCCTCATTATTCCATTTTGCTTTTTCTATTTTCTTTCCCTTTCTTTAAGGGTCTTATCTTTTTTTGTTTTGTTTTATCTACATATGCATTGCACGGATGTTAAATTAATTTAAAGGTTAAAAAAAGAAAATCTACAAAAAGTGCTAATAGGACTCCCAAGTATTTGAGAAATAATGTTTTCCTCTTAATTTAATTTTGTTTTTTTGTCATTAAACAGATAAAATCAAATTTAAAAAAAAAAATTAATGATTGATTGACAAACAGTAATTAGTATTATGTTTGCAAAGAGATTGGAGAAAAAGGTACTGCTACAAAGTGCAAACTTCAAGTGAGGGGAACTTATATGCATATTTGGCTTTACTAACCTAGCGCGGCAGTTTTGAAATTGGAGAACGCGCCTTGTCGAGTTTGCAACGCTTGTCACTTTGTGAAATTTCTTTTTCTTTTGGCCAGTACTTTCTCAAATTATTTTCTTTGGAGTAAAAGAGACTTTGCTCAGCATTACAGGGTCATCTGTTTCCATTCCAAACTGGACTATTTTTCGTCAAAATACCATTAAAATTTTACTCTGAATCTCAAAAAGAAAACTTTTGCATAAGATAAAAATATCATCTTTTAAAGAAAAAGTTATCTTCAACATTTAACATTTTTTAATTTGTATAAATTTTTTTGAACTTTTTTGAAAGTAAAATCAATTTTCGCTGAATAAAGTTTGGTACCTTAATTTTCCTTGGGTTCAAAACTTTTTTTTTTTCGATAAAGGGTTCAAAACTTTTTAATCTAGGGTCGGAGGCTTCTAGATATTTCCCGGAGACACCTGTATATTTATTTAATTATTTATAAAATTATAAAAAAGGCCTGGCTTTTTTTCCATCGGGAGAGAGATCTACAAAATTGAGGGGAAATAGGGAGAAACACCTGAAACAATTTAGCAAAACCCCAGGGGCTTCCTCCTTCCCTCGCACTCATTTTTCTCCCTCTTCCCTTGAAATTTTTCTCTTTTCATCTCTTCCCGCTTCTGTTTCCTCTCTCTCTCTCTCTCTCTCAGGTGCCTGTCTCTGAAGACATCTGCAGTGCAAGTAAGTTTCATTGCCTATACTTCGGTGTTGCATTTCTGAAATTTTCTTACTTTCGGCTGCAGCTGGTTTATGGATCTTCTTCGCCTCCATGTGATTTTCTCCGTCTTGCATCTCCTATTCTGAAACTTTCTTTTTTCATTTTACGACTTAGGGTTTTACATTTTGCCCAATTCTTCTCTTTACTCCTTCTTATTGACTTTGTGCTGCATTTGTGTTCTGTTTATACTTGTTTTTTTTTTGGTTCTGTTTAAACGTGTATTTTTTTATCAGAAGCTTGAAACTTTAGGGTTTTTGAATATAGGGATTATCTGGTAGCTGAATGGGATGAAGGCAAACTGAAAACGATGATGTTTTTGTCTGCATGCTTTAACTTGGTTTAGGATACTTATATCATAATGTGTTTACTTCGTATTTCATATCTTCCCTACTACAGAACAAAGATTTCTCCATTCCTTGTGTGCGTGGGCGCGTGTAAAATATGCATAACATTTTGTTGTTCTTTGTTCTCCTTTTCGTCATGCATCTCCTTTGATAGTTGCATGTGGGTTTTTCCAGGTTCTAACTTCTAACTAAACCTTTCATCTTATTTTTTTAATCCTGCTTATTTATTTATTTCTCTGTACTTTTGAAATTTTGTGGTTTGTTCTATGTATAATTCAAGGAAAGACATCTTCTTTCCTTCCTCAATGCAAGGGATGAAATGATTGAATCCTAGCATTGCAGAATTTATGGTAGGATTGAAATGAAAAGGGTTATATTCTTATCTATGCATTGTCTCAGTTGCTCTATTGTTTCTGATTCAGAATGTCAACATTTGCTTCAAGGCTGATGATTTCTTCGTGAATGCATGAAACATATCTATATTCAGTTTATGTTATTCATATATGTAATATATGACTTATTCGATAATTGCTTTATTGGTGGTTTGACTTGACTCTGGCTTTTGTCACGCAGGTTAAAATTCCCAATAATTGGGACTTTTATATAACATAGGTTGCCCTTTCTATGGATGGTTTGTGAGATTACTAAAATAATTGGGTTTTGATTCCTAATCGTCCATGGAGTGCAACAAGGATGAGGCTGCAAGGGCTAAGCAAATTGCAGAAAATAGGATGCAAAGTGGTGACTTTGTAGGGGCACTGAAGTTTGCTGTGAAGGCCCAGAAACTGTTTCCTGACGTTGAGAACATTAATCAGATCCATGCTGTTTGTGAGGTTCACTGTGCTGCACAGAACAAACTTTCTGGGTCAGAAATGGATTGGTATGGAATTCTTCACACTGATCGATTGGCTGATGAAGCAACTATAAAGAAACAGTACAGGAAACTTGCACTGCTACTTCATCCTGATAAAAATAAATTAGCTGGTGCAGAGGCCGCTTTCAAGTTGATTGGGGAAGCAAATAGGGTGTTGACTGACCAAGCAAAGCGCTCTTTGTATGACATGAAATGTAGAGCCATAATGAGAACTGCAGCACCTAAGCCCACATCCCATCACTCAAATGGGAATACATTTGCCAAGAAACATGATGGAACTGCGAGCAATGTTCAGAGTAATTTTCATTCACAATCCACTTGTTGGAATTCCCATCAGCAGTCTGAACAGCAAACATTCTGGACATGTTGTGAGCATTGTAATACGAGGTACCAGTACTACAAAACCATTGTAAATGCAACTTTACGTTGTCAACAGTGTTCTAGATCCTTCACTGCGCATGATTTGGGATGCCATGGTGTCCCACCAGGATATGCATGGACATCATTTACTAAGCAGAAAGAGGCTCCAAAGCAGGCACCACTGAATCCAGTCTCACAAAGGAATGGTGGAAAACCTTTTAGTGGAAGACATGATAAATTTGTGCAATCTGATCCTGTGTCCACGACAAAATGCACTGCTGGAGTTGGTGGGCGTTCTGCAGGAGGAAAGAATAAAGATGGCTATATGGCTGCTGGAGGGGTGAAGGGAGGTGTTAGATTGTCTAAGCCAGCTGCATCCCGAGCCAGGGAGTCTCAAACCTCAGCAAATGTTGGCAGTAAGAGAGCTAGGCAGTCAGTGGTGGATCCCAGAGAAAGTTGCAAGACTAGAAGTGGTAATGACACGAAAGATGCTAATGTTCAAGAGAATGGTGGTAATCCTTCTGGAGTTAATACAAGAATGCACCCTAGGAGACATTTCAAGCAAAACCAGAATGCTTCATACATGGGAACTGTAGGTGATGGTGATTTTGGGAGTCCTTCTAAAAAACCACGATGCAATGGACCATCTGACACCATTGAAGTGGAGACAAAAGAAGTGCCTGCAACCAACAAATATTCAGCTACTTCTGCTGCTGGTTTGAGTTGTCAGAATGGAGAGATGAAAAATAAAGCAAGTGGCTCACCTAAAGAAACACCTTTAAACAAGAAAAGCAAAATTGAGCAGTCTGGGCAGACATCCAAGTCGGATCTTGATGCCAGAAAGTCAAAAGCTGACCATTGTTCATCAAGTGTTCCATCAAGTCCAGAGATCATTTATTGTCCTGATCCAGATTTCAGTGATTTTGAGAAGGATAAGGCAGAGAATTGTTTTGCTGTTAATCAATTCTGGGCCATTTATGATCCAATAGATGGTATGCCAAGATATTATGCCCTTGTCAAGAAAGTTTTGTCCCCTGGATTCAAGTTGCAGATTACTTGGCTGGAGCCTAATCTGGATGGCCAAGGTGAGATTGATTCGTGTGAAAAAGATTTGCCTATTGGTTGTGGTAAGTTCATAGTTGGTGAAACTGAGGAAACTGTAGATCATTGTATGTTCTCTCATCAGATGGATTCTATAAAAATAATTGGCAAGCATAAGTATCTGGTATATCCTAGGAAGGGAGAAACTTGGGCCATTTTCAGGGACTGGGATATGAGATGGAGTTCTAATCCAGAAAAGCATTCAAGATATGAATTTGAATTTGTGGAAGTCCTGTCAGATTTTGCTGAGAATGTTGGCATTGAAGTTGCTTATCTAGGCAAGGTGAAAGGATTTGTTAGCGTCTTTCAACAAACTGAACAGGATGGAAGTGGCTTATTTTTTATTCCACCTAATGAGCTATATAGGTTCTCACATCAAATTCCTTCATTTAAGATGACTGGTGATGAAAAGGAAGGTGTTCCTAGAGGATCATTTGAGCTTGATACTGCTGCCCTGCCAAGTAATCTGGTTGAAGTGGGTGGTCCTGGTGATATGAATGTGGAGAATAGAACCCTAAAAACTGGAGTCAATAGTTCATGGCATGAATCCTCTGAATGTAAAGTGGAACAGGTGATGGCTAAGGAAAGTATTCACAAGGCAAAGAAGCAAGAGAGTAATGATGTAACAAAAGTTTCTTCAATCCTTAGAAGATCACCTAGGGGGTTAAACAGAAACAGTATGGATAATGGTCAAGTAAACCCAAGTCAATGTATGACCACAGAGGATGATAGCGAAGACATAGGTCATGGGGATGTCGGCCAACCAGAGGGAACTGCTTCTACATGTCACACTGATGAGAGGATCAAAACACCAAAGAAACATCACAAAAATGATTGTGAGACAGAGACATTAAGAATACGAAGGTCACCTAGAGATTTAGGCAAAAAAAATGCTAAAGTAGATGCAGTTCGATGCACAGCTGGCGAGGGAACTGATAAACATTCAAATGCCAAAAGAAACCCAAAGAACAGCAGTTTTGCTCAGTCAGTAGGAAGTACTTATAGTCATTCTGGTGAAAAAGTACATTCAGATATGAAGGACTCCCTTTCAAACATGAAAGTGAACACTGTTTCTACATCTTCGATGAAAGATGGCAGAAATCTGGGAGCATTGTGTTACGACTTCAGTAAGGAAAAATGTGAAGAGAAGTTTCAGCCTGATCAGATATGGGCATTATATGGTGACAGGGGTGGGATGCCTGATACTTACGCTCAAATTAAGAAGATTGAATTTGCCCCTCATTTTAGATTACACGTGGCCTTGCTTGAACCCTGTTCACTACCGAAAGGTGTAAATAGACCAATATCTTGTGGTACCTTCAAAATAAAAAATGCTATAACGGAGATCCTTTCCCGCTCTGCTTTCTCTCATCAGTTAAGAGTTGAACCTGTGGCAAACAATAGATATGAAATTTACCCAAGGAAAGGTGAGATTTGGGTCCTCCACAAGGACCAGAACTGTGCATCAACTTGTTCAGACCTTGGGAGAGGTGAATGTCACATAGTGGAAGTGTTAGCTGATAGTGACAAGGGTATAGAAGCTGTGGTTCTAGTACAGCTTAGTGATTCTAAGCCATTTTTCAAGGCTCCTAGAATCCAAAGATCCAAGACTGGTGTTATTGAGATACCACGAGCTGAGGTTGCTAGATTCTCTCATCAGATTCCTGCTTTTCAGCACAGTGGGGAAGACAATGTTCAACTCAGGGGGTGTTGGGAGCTTGATCCTTCTTCAGTTCCTGGTTTTGTGATACGATTGGATTGAGCTGTAGCATTTTTTCTTCTCTCACTCGGTTGTTAATTATTTACTTATGTTCTCCTATATAAAGTTTCAACTAGAGCTTCTACCAGAACGTGACGTCTAAAAATGTCTTTTAAGAAATTTGCTGTGTCTGATCAATTTTCATATTCGTTTTTTGCCTATCTTCTATGCTGTCTTCGCATTGTGGAAAGGGGTGTTCATAGGTAGAAGGGGAGAGGTATTGCTCTATGGGGAAAGGGTGGAAACAACACAAGAGGGGTGAGCGGGAGTTAGAACCCGCGACCTCTAGTTCACCAATCCTTAAATTTTTAATGTTTTTAATATATCTATAATTAGATGGTTCCTTTTTTTTGGTAGTAAGATGGTTCCTTTTTAAGTCAAACTTTCTCCCACTTAGAATTATTTATTCACACTTTTATTTTCCTTTCTTGTATATTTGTAGTATCATTGATTATTTTAACAATTTGGGAAATTTATAAATTTTGATACCCCTTAATATGTAATTTCGTTCTTTATTTTACTGATGAAATTAAGAAATCGATTTTTATAAATAATTATCTATTCACTTAATTTCAAAATTTGATCCATGTTAAAAAAATGATTGTTTGATGATTAATAAATTTTATAAAATATTATGTCAATAGGCTCCACTCCTATTAAGCTTGGAGAATTAAAATTGGACTCAAAAATATAATCGTGGCAAATAAAAAAGTTTTAATATACAACAATTAGGTAAAAAAATTATAAAATTACATGAATGTTCCTCAATAGAATGCTTCTTATCGACACCATTCTACAATTTTATTTTTTTTATTTTTTCCTCTCTGAGGTAAGGAACATGAATGTTCTCAATAGAATAGCAATAATAATAACTGAATTTACTTGTAAATTTCACCATATAATAAAAAAGTATGATTTAACAATGAAGTTCTTGACATATTCGGAGCTCATATTTGTACAATGAGCCAATCCAAAAATACCTACCGCAAGTGACCATTTTCCATTCCACTATCATCGACGAGCTAAGCGGTCATCATCAGAGTTTCATGGTAAATGTGCAGGAATCTAATTCTTCTTGGTCTTTTATTTTTATTTGAAAGTTTGAAGCCATTGTCCACTCCACATATTATTTAAAAAAAATCTGTCAGAACCTTATTAAAATTTAAAATAGTTATTGAATGAAATATATTAATAAAAATTATATATTTATTAAAAAATAATTATACGTTTATATTATTTTAATGGTAATTTTGATAATAAAACTTAAACTATAAAGCATTTTCCTATATATATACACGCATTCAAATGCCTGATGCTGTCAGCATTTGCAACGTTAAATGCCTTACCTAATATTTTAACAGCATGTGCTCAATTATATTATTTATGCATAAATCAATGACTTTAGTAGTTAAAGTCTTTCATATAAGAGTAGAGGCTTTGGTTAAGTTGAGTCGTCTCCGGTCTTAAAGTTGTTCCTCATTTTTCTATCTTAAATTTAAACATTCTCAATTATAAAATGACAATTTTAGTCATTTAGCTAATTATCTCAAGTTTTTTTTTTTTAAAAAAAAATTTCATATAAAAAAATAGTTAAAAGTCTTTAATCTCTACATAAATAATATAAAATGAATGAACCACCCAATCAAAGTTTATTTGTAATTATTATCCAAATAAATTTATAATATGGGAATTTCATAGCAATTTGAATTACGAAACTGCTCAACATTATTATTATTTTTTATTTAGACTTGGTTTTAGCTTAGATACATGCATATAAAAGAATACTCGGTTTGGTTGTTTTTCACATAATTAGGAAAAGAAATTGTACGATCTTTACCTATTGTGCTGCCAATACGACACATAGTTGTGCTATTTACGAAATAATCTATATTCTATAGTTGTGATCTTATGCACACCAAAATCATCGAACATTGCTTCATAATTTCTGTCTCTTTTCATATATGTTACGTACGTGTCAAATAAGTATTTGTAGATGTTGGGGTAGAATTCAAGTATTCCTATTTTTGGTTGTATTGTATTTAACCCNAAAAAAAAAAAAAAAAAAAAAAAAAAAAAAGTTGCGGATGAACTTTCTCATCAAGTTTTATCTCAAAAGATTGTTGATTTCTCTCTTTCTCTCTCTATATATTGAAGCCAAATCCGTACGAGTAAGCGAACAGGAATGGGGTTCAAGCGTTTTTCTATTTCCATGTATGCATAGCTATAGCCTTTTCTTTGAAGGTAAACAGGTACAAAAAACAAGAAAAGTAAGGAAAATTTTTCGGTTTGATCATTCCCGAAGCACGAATACGATAGAGGGCCAGCGGTTAGCGTTCGCGAGCAAAGCCCTAGAGAGAAAAAAAAAATAGAAAAACTTTATTCAGCTTTAATTAAGTTACTTTTAAGTAGAGGGTAACAAGAAACGCGCGCTCTAACCCTTCCTTTCGCTTCGCTTCCGTCCATCACCGTGTTTGTTATTAATTTATTAAGAAATCTCCGACGAGAACAAAGCCGATTAAGAATCAACGGGGGATATCAATAAGCGTTTATAAATACGGAGCAAAGAAGTGAGAAATGTTCCATTGAAACACTGTTTGGGTTTTACAAAGAGAGAACTGAGAAGGAGAGGACACACAAGGATTTTTGTTTCAGAAGGATTCGGCGAGAGAGAAGAGAGTAATTGAAAGAGACAGAGAGAAAATTGTCAAATCTTGATTATGGGAAATTGCTTTTCAGATACGAAAGGAGGACAGCAGGCTGTGGGAGCGGTCCAGCAGGGATCCAACGCAGCCACTACTGCCGCCAATATTGGCCACAACGACGCCGTCGATTTTTTCTACAGGACGCAAGGTTTTCAAGCAATTTTCACGCAAGTTGAGGTATTCTTCTCTATTTTTAACTTGATCGCTACAAATACGGAGCAATTTCTTTTTCTCTTTCTTAGGATTTTTCTCTCTACTTTTTGTTGCGTCAATCAATTTTCAGGATTCATACTTTATTTTTACCTTCGGAGTTCGGAGAAACTTTTGCATGTTAAAAGCACAAGTGCCGATCTACTTTTTCTTTATTCTTAGAGGTTTTATGTTTTCGATGAAATTTATGGGGCTCTAATTTATTCTTCTTATTATATTCTATAGCTGTTTTTCTTTTCTTTTTGTTATTTATTTGTATTTTGAAGTCAGCAATCTATTTTTTTATACTTTATTTATAGACCAGACCTGGTTTTGTGACCCGTATTGTTCTGCGTGATTGATGAGAAAAAAGTTGGATTCACATCTAAGGGTATATTTGGAGATGATTCAGTTCTGAAATAGAAATGAGAATTAAAGAATTGATTCTGAAAGAGTTATATGTTATGAATTCTCCAAAAATTAAATTTTAGATAGTGATTTGCACAATACAAGTAGGATGATGTTCATAATGCTGATGACGGTAGTGATTTCCATCTTAGCTTTTTACCAACAGGTTAGTGGCAGGGACGGCGTTGTGTTCATAATGCTGATGACGTTGGCTATAATATCTTTTCCCATTTGCTTCAACAAACGAACGTAATACGCTAATTTCATATTTTAATTTGTTAATGTCATACTCATAACTTTTTTAATGTTTAAATATAATATAAATTAAATTACTCTCATTTAAAATAATTTTTTTAAAAAATTTGATTAATTATCATATTTTTTTTAACTCTTACTAATTGTAGTTCCATTTTTTAGTTAGAAATAAAATATATAATTACTCAATTTTAAAAAAAAAATATTTTTAGTGAGGGTAATTTAATTTATATCATATTTAGTCATTAAAAAAAGTGTGTCATGAACAAACTAGAGTGTAAAAATAACGGCTCTCTTTATTTATTTTACGCCTGGAGTTTCTTTGAAAATAATAACACAGTAAGGGTAGTGATTATAAAAAGAATGATGGAAACTTGACCAAAGAAAGCCAAAGATTATTAGAATGTGTTAGTATCCGGCTTGGTACCATAAAATATCACCATGCATGGATATGGTCTTCCTTATATTTGATTCCACTTAAGATAGTTATATTTTAGAATTTTAATTTTCTACGGTCTATAGGTTTAATATAGCAATATTTGATTTTGTATTCTTTAATTGACATAATTTACTGCTAGATATGAAAAAGACTTGGTTACGTGAAATAGTACCCTATTCCAGTGCACTTAACCAAAGTAAGCATTGGTGATAGGACGGAAGATACAACATTATAAACCGTTTTATATAATCCTGGCAGGGTGCGACATTGCATTTGTAAGCCACATTTTTTGATCTGTTTCAACTGAAAATATTATATGATTCTCCCTTGAAGAGAACATGACAAGATGTCCATTCTCTGGAAGTTTTGTGCGACAGAATAAGACAAACTATTTTAAACTCTGTTTTTGTAGAACTACTTGACAATATATAGTTTGCGGAAATTGACATGTTGAAGAACGTGCTGGATATGAAAATTTTGTACTTATATGACATCCTGGACCACTAGATACTTTTATTTAATAAAAGTGGACCTTTAAGTCATACATGGGTAGATTGTTAAACGCATATTTTTCAGTTTCATGAGTACTTTCTTTGTCATTGACAGTCCATAATCTTTATAGAATAGACTAAGCTATTCACTTCCGTTTATACTGTCAATTCATGTACTTCTAATCTGTGCTGCAGCTATCCTTCTCAGCATCTAACTTGCATGATCGTGATGTTACATCAAAGGTATGTATATTTCTATTCACAAAACACTATATATTATAATGATCTGTGAACTTAAACAATTCCTGTAAGCTGTTTTCTTTTCTTTCTTGGACCCGCTATTTCTTTGTTGATTCATCGTGTAGCCCCTTATTTTTGATAAACTCAAAAAACTCAAAATGAATTTGCACATTGTTTAATTTAGCTTGATTAGTTGCCCGTTTTTACTTTGAGAGTTTTTAAAAGTAATAATGCCCCTTCTTTTCTCTCTTTTTTTTCCCCAAGCATTCAAACAAGAGGGAAGCGAATTTTTTTTTATCCTCTCATTCCCTTTCTATTTGCAATCAAACCTGTAACAATGTCAAGGATGGATATGCTGCTTAGTTTGTTTTTTTAAGGTTATTATTCTTTAAAGTCTAATATATATTTTTAAAACGTTATTTGTTGGAGTCTGTAAACTTCTATAAGTTTATGAGAAGGTTTTGTAGATTACATTAGTGATTAAACACATGAAGAACTTTATTATCTTGCTGTGTTGTTTCTGGAGGTGGCAAGTTTTAATTTTTGTCCTTGTGGGAGTATGCTTCCGTACTTGCATGCGCCTAGGCTGAAATAAATATAATTTATTTTTCTTCAGAGCGATCCCATGGTGGTTGCATTTGCAAAGAAAAGAGATGGAAAATTGGAAGAATTAGGTCGCACTGAAGTCATAATGAACAGTTTGAATCCAGAGTGGATACAGAAAATTTCTATTGCATTTCAGTTCGAGATTGTTCAACCACTAGTGTAAGCTATATTTGGTCTTTCCGTTACGTGTGTAGATAAAATGAGTTCACTGTATGCAGTGAGCCTTCTTCTAATTTGATTGCTATACACATATCTCCCTCCCTCCCTCTCCCTCTCTCATTTTGCCTTTCTTCCAGATTTCGTGTTTATGACGTTGATACGCAGTATTACAACATTCCCACTAAGGTTTGTAATATTTCTGCCTCTATTTTCAAGTGCTAGATTAAAAAAGAAAAAGATGGGACTGGCAGGAGATACTCATTTTATATCTTTAGAGAAAAATGAAAAACTGGGAAGTCATTCGAAGAGAACCATTGTTTACGGTTGTTATGGGTATATATACATCACTTTTAGAATGCAAAATTCATATTAAGAAGATCAAGAATTTGGAAGTTTATGCAATCAACTGTGGTATATACAGACAAAATGTTGTATGATGAATGAGATAGAGTTCCAAGCCTTTCACATTATACTTTTGAATTGCTTAAATTTGATAATTTCCTGTGTTAATGGTTGTACCAAGCAAAAAAGAAGTTGAATTTGTTAACAGACATGCCAATAATTAGCAGCAAGCAACTTATTTCAAGGTGCAGGACGTATGTACTGAGTTCCTCCCAACTTCTAAATTATATTAGTGTGTGTCTGTGTGAGACAAAAAAAATGCAATTCATGATAGATTTCTAGATTTTAAGTATGGCGCAACCAGACCTTTTATTTTTTTTTTTTGGCCATAATGGCAAAATGAGACTGAAAACCAATTGAAGCAATGAGTAATAAAATAGTACAAAACATGAAAAGTTTAAATAAGGGGTTCTGTTTTGTGATATAGTGTCACCATCTTTTCCAGAATCAAGTGAATTGTTATGTAAGTGAAGTTTACATTTGAAATTTTTTCTCTTCCAGACACTCAAATTGAAAGATCAGGATTTTCTGGGAGAGGCCAGTTGCACTCTATCCGAGGTGAGTGGCCTTTTATTAACAGACATACATTAATGAAAACTATGTTAACATGGTGTATTATGTTCATTAGTTTGCTATAGGATCTTTTTTATGTCAAACAACCGTCACACGCTTAGGAGGTGAACCATGAATTTTTCATATTCTTTCACACTTTTCATTGGTGATAGATTATTCTATATGTTGTTCACGGCTTCAATTATATGTAAAATAAAAGTTGCAAATGACCTGCATTTTGTGACCTTGATGTAGCTATGAAAGTCTGCATTTAGATCTTATCCTTATTGAGGCTGCTAAATTTATTCAGATTATAGGTCATGCATTATATGAGCTTGCTAATGAAATTGTATTTATGACCATTGTTTGACACTGGTATCTCTTTTCTTCCCTCTCTCTCTCTCTGCCTCTGTGTGTTTGTGTGTGTCTCTCCTGTGGCAGATAGTAACTAAACAAAGTCAAAGTGTAACCCTGAGGCTCCAAAACAGAAGTGGAGATGGTGGTTTAAGAAACCCAGGGACACTTACTATTCATGCTGAGGAGACTGTTGCTTCAAGGACTGCTGTTGAGATGATCTTCCGTTGTTCCCACTTGGAAAACAAGGACATATTTTCTAAAAGTGTACATATTCCAGACCAGCTACATGTTCTATGCATAATAATAATTATTATTATTATTATTATTTTGGTGTTTGACATTCTCAAAATTTCTCATCTTCAATTTTCTTGTAGGATCCTTTTCTACGAATATCAAGACTTGTTGAGAGTGGAGGTTCCGTTCCAATTTGCAAGACTGAAGCAATTAACAATAACTTAAATCCTATATGGAAACCAGTTTGCCTCACTTTCCAGCAAATTGGAAGTAAAGTAAGCTTATTATCTTAGGTTTGACATTTGATGTTAAATCGTGGTTTACTTGGATTTTGATCACATTTTGGGGTAGCAAGAATTAATTTAATCTTCAATTTTTTAAAACTTCTATACAGGATAATTCATTAGTTATCGAGTGTTTTGACTTCAATAGCAGTGGGAATCATGTACTTATTGGGTAAATATTGAATTATTGGTTTCTTGCATATCTTTTTCATATTTTCTAGTTCCTAGCATCAAAAAAGTATTGGTATCAAATTTATTGTCATTAGTAAAATGCAGAAGTCAGTGGCAGACCTCGAAAATCTTAACAAGGAGAGGACTGGTGCAAATTTTGTATTTCCATCTACACACCAGAGATCTGAGAAGGTGTTTGTTGATGCCTGCAATAGAGTTATGTTCTATTGCTACTCTTCTACCTGACCTCACACTACTTAGAATTTCTTTTATATAGGTTCTGAAGGGTCAACTATTTGTGGATCAATATCGGGAAAAGGAGCAGTTCAGCTTTATCGACTACATATCTAGTGGATTTGAACTAAATTTTATGGTAGCTGTAGATTTTACAGGTAGTTAATATTTACTAAATTCATGAAGCTACTTTCTTCTTGACTTCATAGTTAACAAAGTGCTTCAAAATTTTTGCAGCTTCAAATGGAAATCCTCGAAGTCCAGATTCCTTGCACTATATTGATTTAGCTGGCCGATTGAATTCATACCAGAGGGTAAGCTGTGATACTTCAAGTGTCTCTAAACACAATAAAATCAAATATATCTCTCAAGGCTTTCAACCTTTCCGATTTATCTCTCACATATCATTTCCTATATTTGTATAAAATTATCAAATAAGATCGATAAATATGTTCGACTTTTTGTTGATACTTACTCAACTTCAACAATAGGGCATTGTCTGATTCATGGCTTTGCCTAATCGATATAGTAATTATTTTTAGGCTATAATGGAGGTTGGGGAGGTCATTCAGTTCTACGATTCTGATAGGCACTTTCCTGCTTGGGGATTTGGAGGAAAGACATATAATGGTACTGTATCCCACTGCTTTAACTTGAATGGGAGTTCAGGTGGCTCCGAGGTGAGAGATTCTTTCATTCTCCGCTAATTAATTTCTAGAAAGAATTTTGAAGTATCTCTATTTGTTGGCGTACATGTAGTTCTTTTAGAATGTACTGTAGTAACAAAGTTTCGGGTGTAATCTCTTTTCTTGGTTAAAAAAACATGTTTACATGTTCTTGCTTCAAAGAGTAAACAAATCTTGGCAATTATTGTGCAGTAATGATGCTTTCGAAGTCTATATATGGTAGAAAAATTGCAAAGTCATTTAGTAAACTACTTCTTTAGCAACAAGTTAATGCATATAGTTTAGAATGCTACTCTATTTTCCAACTTGGTTTCTCAAGAATGGAGTAGTTGCTGCCATGTATGATTGGCTCTTCATTGTTAAAATTATAAAATGTATTCTTTGAATTTGTGGATACATATTATAGATTGATAGCGAATCACTTACTATATTTAATTCATATATTATGTTCCTTTATTTCATTAAAAGTTTGTTTCCATTGTTTTAGGTTGATGGAGTTGAAGGCATAATGGCAGCTTATGCAAGTGCTTTACACAATGTCACTCTTGCAGGACCCACTTTATTCGGCCCAGTTATCAACATGGCTGCACAAATAGCTGCCCACTCCATTTCGCATAATAGCACCAAGTACTACGTGTTACTTATAATAACGGTGAGGAGACATTTGGTTATATGGTTTTCTTATGCAGTTCTCTTTTCTGTCACTTGAATAACCAGTCAAATGTTCACCTTTCCTAGGATGGAGTTGTTACAGACCTTCAAGAAACAATAGATGCTTTGGTGAAAGCGTCTGACCTTCCTCTGTCAATTCTTATAGTTGGTGTTGGAGGCGCTGACTTCTCAAAAATGGAGGTCTAACATTTTTCTCTCACTCTCATCCGTAGACTCCGTTAGTCATTTACTAGTATTGAATTGCTTTATTTTCATAAAAGAGATGTTAACTTATCCTTGGAGAAAATAATAGTTTCCATAAAAATGAATGTGATATGAATTTTGTATTCCTTTGCAGGTATTGGATGCTGATAATGGACGTAGGTTAGAGAGTTCCACTGGTCGTGTAGCTACACGAGATATAGTGCAGTTTGTCCCTATGCGAGAAGTACAAAGTACGTATACATAGCCCGTATACTTGATTAGGTCCTTGAAAGTAACTCGACTCTTGTTTTTGACAGGCGGGGAGATCTCAGTCGTGCAAGTTCTTTTGGAAGAACTACCTACGCAATTTTTGACTTTCATGCGAAGTAGGGATATTAAGCCACATCTTTCCCATGCCCCTCGCGCAGTCAGTGGAGTCTACTAATGGAGACAACCTGCAATTGTGCTTGAATCTACTTTTGGTGCAAATATTATGAATCTTTGTATGTAATACGGGTTAAAAACTATATAGTTTTATTTTATCAGATTTCCTTTTGTACGTCCTAGTTTCTTTAACAAATATTATTTTGATCTGGCATGCAAATTACGACCATCATTTTTCAACTAGGAGCTTTCAACAATAGAATTTCATGATGTAAACATTAGTTCTACTTATGGCCTGGACATCCCCCCAAGTTATTAGACATGGAAGAGATAAGAATATTAATAGAGGATGATCCCCCAAAAAAAATCTAGTGAGACTATCATCTCCATGAGAGAATTAACATATTCTTGACAAATTAGCCTCCAGCTGGAGAAACCGAAGAGCAGATACAAGGTCCCCCTTCACTTGTTACTGGTGTACTGTCAAGCTGTACAGAACTTGTTTCGTTGACTGAACTCTTTAGGTATGTCTCAGTGATATCTATGCCGATCCTTCTCTCTGGAAGAGTAAGAGAAACCATGGTAGTCACGATCTGAAATCAAAATGTGTTAGAAGAAGATGGAATCCCATATGGCAAACAAATAAAACACTCATGAAGACAGATTTCATACCACGTGACAAATGATGTTTTGACTTCTCTGGATGTCCTGCATTCAGTATAAGAAATCGTCTTACATAAAACACTCAACAAGACATAAGAAGACAAGAAATCTACAAATGTACCTGAATCCTTTGCTCGGTCCCGAGAACGGTGACCTCGATCCTTGAGTTTGTCCCTTTCAGCCTCCTCTCGCTCTCGTTCCCTGTCAGAATCCCTTCCCCTATCACGATCCCGGACTTTCATTCTTTCCCTTTCCCGCTCCCTGTCCCTGTCTCTGTCCCTATCCCTTTCCCTGCTTCTCTCCCCACTTGTCTCTGTTTTTCTGTCAGATTTGGATTTTAGCATGGGTTCATCTCTTGCCTCTCCCTCTGCAGCCACGCTCTTGGATTCATCATCAACCTTGTTCGCATCTTTCAGCTTGTCAATTGCCAGCTTCACCAACGCACCCTTGCCACCACTAAATTCAATATTAGCTTCCCCTGGAACTCCCTTTGGCACAGAGGTGTCAGTATCAGCCAGTGGGCTATTCTGGGGAACTTCCTATAAATTAGGAATGATGTATAATAAGATATATGTCAGATAAAACACGCTTGCAACATTCTTGCCACAGCAGACTCTTGTCTTATCATAGCCAACTGATGCTGATATTGTACCACCAAAACACATCACCATGTTCCAACAAAACAAAGAAAAGTACAAATCAAATAGGGAAAAGTGGACATTACCTTCGATGCTGACTGAGATTGCGATTCCAATGATTTGTTGGAGAATGCAAATGAGTCCCCGTCCTTGCAAACTGGTATGTATTGTGCCTTTGGAAGGCTATATAGGTGTGCCAGAACCCTACAGACTTCATCAATCCCAGATTTCTCTGCATCAAATGCTTTCCACCATGGAGGATTCTCAGGAAGGGGTACTTGAAACCTACGAGCAGCAGCATATACGACTCCACAAGCCACAACCTCACTCTTAAATTGAACGCACAAAGTAGTACGCAAACTGCACCAAGAAGAGAGTTGGAGAAGTATTAATAGAACAGCATGCATAAAGTGCTATTACAAGCTGGGTAAAATAAGCCATCACTAGAAAACACAGTCCTTCATCCTCGCCATTGAATTAATAAACAAGTTTTAGACTCAACTGTGGATACTGCCTGGATTGCATCAGAAGACATGTAAATATTGACCATACAGAACGAGAGAGGAACAGGAAAGGAAGCACCTATTTGGCTGTTGCCCCTTCAATATCTCTCAAGACTCATATACACTATTATTTATTGTAGAAAAGGAGAAATTTAATTAGAAGAGGAACAAAGGAACACAAGTAGAAAATAGGATAAGATATCCTCCTAAACAAAGACAGAAATAGAAAATAGTGAAAACAAATTCATCAACATAATAAGGTTCTGCAATATTTTGCATATCTGAAAGAGGAATTCCCTTAACAAATCATGGGCAGAGCACCAAAGAGAAGCCACAAAGACAATCATCCCATAACGGCTGTACAGACAGAGAAGCATCCTAAAAACATAAACATTCTGCTCCAATCTAGTACACCAAATAACTGCAAAAATTGCAAACTGCCATGATTATAACAGTAACAGCAGGCCTCATACCTTCCAGAATATAACAGAAAAGACACCCTGATCTAACAATCATGAAAGAGGCTACCCCAGAATATAACCAATATTAAACTTCAATTATGTACCTAAAAGGTTATATGATGAAATAAGTACCTATCATTAGCCAGATTCCAAGCTTCTTGCCTCAATTCTGGAGGCGTTCCAAGGGTGGCAAGGTAATTTGATATGAATTTATGAGGATGTTCAACATGACAAATAAATCCCATTTCTTTCAAAATATGCCTCTCTGTTCTGCTTAACTCCATCTTCAAGTCTACATATTTCTGTTCATGAAAAAAGAAAAGAAAAATTTCATCAATGTTTATTCTCTTGCCCCTTTACTCTGAAGTGCACCCTGCACTTTAGAGGATTTTGTGTGTGTGTGTGTGTGTGTGTGTGTGAGAGAGAGAGAGAGAGAGAGAGAACAAGAAGCTCCTGACCTTGGAATACAAGTCTAAATGCTCTATTGGTAAGTTCTCCCGCCTACATTCCATTCTGTGAAAAACAATGATTACTTGTCTTGCTTTCCTGGGGCTTTCTTCCAATTTTGATGCCAGCCATACACAACTCGCAGCAACTTTCTACAGAAGACGAAAATTAACATGATTAGAAGCATATCCTTCACCATTATAGTAAGTGCATGTTGAATCTAAAAGCTAATAATTTATGTTTAATCATTAGATTGAAAAAATGGTGAAAATCATTACTATGATCATTTTGGCTCATAAAGATGAATTATCCATCCTAGAATATCATAGCAAGACAACATCAAAAATAAAAAATAAAAAAACTGAAATATGTTTTCTTCTAGTTTTAAAGGAAACAGAGGAAGGACGATAAGTAATATTTGTTATATGATAACGACCTTCACATTGAACCGTGCAAATGATTTCTTGCAATAAAAGCGATGAAATAGAACCTGCCCAGAGGCCATGACAGCTTGGGGTCTGGCAGACTGTTAAGGAAATAAACGGAAATAAGTGAATGTAAGAATATGCAAACACCACCTCTAATATACAAAGCTTAGAATACACAAAAAGGATACAGCCGGAGCAAAATTCCACTTTCTTGGATGAGATCACAGCCATAGATTCTAAGGGTAGTTTCGGTGGCTTCATCTATGCCGTCTTTCCTAGACGGTGAATTATTTAGCTGCTCATCTGTCAGGTAGAATGTGTCAATTGCTGTGTAGATCATCCTTTATTCTCAATGAGCTTCGACTACCTGAAGCAACATTGAAAACCATTCTAATAATTTCAAAACACAGATAAATAAGATTTCATTATGAAGTATGATCACAGGATAACTATCACTATCAGCATGGCATGGAATCTAACACACATCACATTTGATAAAGTCCCAAGACAGACCAATAATATATTGATATCATAACGCATTCATGTACAGTAAAATAGCATTTTAGAAAGGGGGAATAAAATTATGAAAAACTACCTGTTAAGACTATATACAACTCTTAATTTTGAAGAGAATAGAATTTTGAACACTGCAAGAGCACTCATTGCTTCCCAGGAATGAGAAAAAAAATTGATGGTTTCTAAGATTTTTCGTCCAGTACCTTCAAGCATTTAATGGTCAAAATATTCGAAAACCGTATTACAGAGAAATGCGACAAACCAAACCTCTTTAACAGCATATTTTCAATTAAACCGCAAAGACAATTACAATATTTGGATTCAGGCGAATCAATTCCATTGGCTTTCAAGAAACGAAAGGAAAAACGAAATCCGAAATTACTGAATATACTTACTCTGCTTCACAGCAACTGGCGCATGAATAAATAGGAGCTTTGACCCGTTTTCTTTATTGGCCGTTCTTGATTCGATATGATCTAACAGTCCCAATCCTTGATGGAGTGGAAAATTCCCAAGGAGACCATGGGGCTTAGCGACGGATTTGCACGGGGGTTGAGCGCATAAACCCTAGAGAGAATTGAAGCGCTCAAGCGTCTCAATGAGAAAACCTCGAAAATAAAAAATATATATCTCTGCAAGAGCACAACGTTGTCGATCCTCGTCGAGGAAGATCCAGAAGCTCACGAATTACTTTTCGGCGATGTAGACGGCGGCAAGTTGTCGTAGAAAGTTTCAAGGGCTGAGAGGTTTGGTAGGTTAATTTTGGGGCCGGGAATGAGAGGTTCTGTGCTTGTGCCGAGAGGGAGTCACAACTCACAAGCGGTAACTGATTAAACGGTGTAAATTCCCTGTTATTTTCTCTTCTTACATTAGAAAACGGGAGCTATTTCATCTCAAAAAAGGAAAAGAAAAACAATTAATAAAATATTTTCATTTTAGTCCATTTTAATAATTTATTTAAAAATTTGCACAGAAAAATAATGATTTAAACATTAACTTTAATTTAAATATTATTTTATAAACATCAAGTTAAAATCAATTTGAAATAAAAATATCAGAAATTGTTAAAATAAATTAACAAGAGCTTTCAACATAAGTTCGTTCAATCAAAGGAGCCGGTAAAATGAGCTTTGGGGAAGATGAAAGGAGATTGAGAAAAAGCAATTGTGTACCTGTAATGGAGGGCAAACGAACACTGTTATGTGAAGGAATTAAGTAGACTCTGAGAGACCTTCCTCTTACGAATTCCTTTGCATCATTACGTGATGAGTAGACATAAGAAAACACCGTATAATCCGTTATATAGTCATGCATCGTGATATTTAGCGCCAGTTTTCTGTAACCCCAATCAAGCTCTAAAATAAAATAAAATCATGATGCATCTTACAAATTTTGCGGAAGCAAAGAAAATAAGCTAAAATCTTCTATCTAAACATTAATCCTCATGGAGAAATTAGTCATGAACTCGTATTACAGACAAATAGAAGTTGCTAACCATTTCTGATTTTACAGTGGTTTCTTGGATTATCTAAAGAATTATAGAGAAGTCCTACTCATCCAACAATTATAACCAACAACCCACCAAAAGGTTTCAATAATTTATGATCAAGACAAGCACATCATACATGCGGAGCACTCTCAGCCAGACTTCGATTTGGTTCGGGTAAATGACTGTCGTGTAGAGAAGGGGAAAATAACCTCCTGAACATTTTGAATGAATCCTTTATCATAAACATTATTCCTCACAACTTGCACATCCTCTAGGGGTGATCTTCGAAAGAATGCTCTCCATTTGCTCAACAAGGGCTTTCTTTCACCACCCATTCCACTTATACTTGCTCTTAGGGCTGCAGCACTTACCTTTGCTTCATTAAGCTTCCTCTGCCAGTTCATGTAATCTTGCCACTTAAAGGTCTGGCATTAAAAATAATAATGTCATTTAAGCATCAAAATGTCAGTAGTAGCGCTCAAAATCATCATGGTTTTGCAGATAAATAAACCACTAGAAATTGGTTAGTGATGAAAAACTGTACCAGCAGGTCAGAACATCGACCCCCTGGTATCAGATTGATTGAACTGGAGCCGAAGTAGGAAAAACAGACGTGTACATAGAGGATAAACGATGAACTTGTCAAAATGGAAATGACCACCACTCACCTAAATACAATTTATCATATTCTCATATAGATAAGCAGGTAGCCATTACGAAGATCACAGAGGGTGAGTGAGGTACTTGAAAGTTATTTGTTTTTCAAGCTTTAAGATGTAAAATTCTTCCAGTGCTCCCTAATGGCAGGTCTATCGTAGGGAACACATCACCAAAAAGGTTGAAGTGGGAGGACAAAGGGCAACGCCAAACAAAACAGTCAATTGTCTGGCTGTAATCTCTTGATCACATCAAATATTGGAGATTTTACATTATTCAAAGTTTTTGCCAACTAATTCCAAATCAAGATATTCTGTTTTGATTTCTGTTGCACTTAGTGGAATTGTATCAACATCCCAACCACATAAGTAGCATCTATAGATCTTCACTCAACTATTTAAAGGCATAGTAATCTGATCCCTACTTTTATAGGGATATATATTCACATAAACAGAGAGGGGGAAGGAAAAAAAAAAAGGTTTATCGCCACTTCCAGGTTCCGAATAATTTAACAAGAAAAAGAATAAATAATTATTGCAAGGGCAGGGACCGAAAGGACCTCATTAGTGGTAGTGTTGCAGAGGCAGAGCTTTGCGTGGTAACCAAAAAAACCAGCCAATAGCATTCCAACAATTACAAGAAACACCATAAGAAGTATCTGAGTATTGTAGGATCCCAATAACCACTGTGATAACAGAGACCATTTTCAATTAGCATGGGAAATAGGGATCAAGATAGGAACACAAGCGTATAACTCAACACATAAGAATCAACAAGTAGACGTATAAAAGTAACAGGATAGAAAACAAATCCCCCACCTGTACAATATGCGGAGCTAAACCCAGAAAAGAATTTTCTATCCCATAGTAAACTGCAAAATAACGATAAGGAAAGAAATCCCACATTAGTATAAGACAACCTGGCCTTAAAGATAAATCATACATGCAAATCAATATTACCTGTTAGAATATATACAACTCTTAATTCTTTTAGTCTTCCAGCAAGAACCAAACCAATGGCAACCGTTCCATACAAGCATAGAAGGAAATGCCTACAAGCCACTAAAGAATCACACAATGGAACCAGAAATCATAAATGCATAGCTTATCGCATATAAGGTAACGCTGAAATCAGCCAAATAATTAAGGAGACATGCTGCAGACACTAGGTATTTATTGTGTCGGTATTTTGGCACAGATTCTAGGATGATGACTCAAAACTTATCCAGGGCTATTTATTGTTCATGAGCATACTTGAGGTAGCATACATGCCAGATTATACAGACACGGTGAAGTCAGCTAAAATGTGTATTACTACAATTAAGAGAATAACAGACTTTCTCAGGTTCTCTATTCTGAACCTTGTCAACACAATAAAAGGCTGTTTTCAGGGTGTAGAAGGATCTATCCAAAGTTCTAAAGGACCCCTCCTGAACTATTTATGAGTGGACCTCAGTTCAATATTTCTCTGCTCAAGAAAGGGGCTTTCTATAGTTGTGTATTCTTTGAATGTCCCTTTCTTCCTGATGTTTCTCTCATGTAAAGATGTATAAATATTTATACTAATATTGGTAGTTAGATATATAGACAGATTGGCACACCACAGCAAAGTAATTGTAGAACAGAGAATGAAACTCATGTAAGAATACATATTATTAACCATGACAAACTGATATACCACATTTTGCACTCACCAGAAAAGAAAAGCCATGAAATACCGGGTATTTCTCTCCCCTATGCAATTATTCTGAAAGGAAAATAACTTTCAGTACAACCCCAAAAAAAGACAATATGTTCTACAATGAGAACCACATAAACAATCTTATAAAGAGATTCCTAACCATCCATCCACAGTGATGGTCAAAGCGTGCAACACAGCGGTCACAAATGCTGCAGTGCTTGGATCTAGCAGGTCTGCATCAAAGATTAAGAGCATTTTATAGATAAACTTATCCAGGTTTCAGCAAATAGTTTACCACCAGCAACAAACTCACTTTGGAATTTTGCAAGTTGAACATTCTTTCTCTGAATAAATGATATTATCATAGGGATAAGCAGAAAGATACTGGGAAACATTCTCAGCCTTTACTGTTCCCGGATCAGAAAAGCTGGTCAAAAGAAAGAGCAGAATTCCAACAGCAACTGCCAACAAGCTTGTGTACCTAAAAGAATATTTAATGTCTAACAAAATTCATGATAGAATAATGCTGAGAAAATCGTAAAGCAGTAAAAGAGTAAATAAATAGGTTCTGCAGTGCAATACCTGTGAATTTCACTTAAATAGTAGCCAGGAATATAGGCAAAGGAAGACTTTGCAATAAAATAATATGTTAGGCTGATTATCACAAGATATATGATCTGCCATAAACAAAAACTTGTTCAGCTAACCAGCAGAAAACAGAAAATTGTTTCGTTGAGGAGTAAGCTTAAATACATATTAAGACTTTTTGTGGATAAGATGACTGTTTCTAGGATGATGCACATATAATACTACTGCTATATGTCCTACAATGTTGATGATAATCAAGACCAATAATACAAAGCAGGGAAAAAAATAAAATAAAAAAGCAGCAGATTATCTGGTTTCAGTATGATTCTAGTTCTCAAGAGTTAAGATCACAAAATCACATAAGAATATCCAACTATCAATTGCATTTAACCTGATGATATTAGAAGGAAAAACCGTCCAAGAAAGAGTAGAGATAGCCCGATTGGGTTGTCTACTTGACGGACCATTGAGAAATGAACAAATATTTTAATAAAATTTGAAATGAGAAAATCAAGAGGACCAAAGCAGCCACTGTCAGATTATTGAAGTCATAAAGAAGGTGATAGAATCAATAGGTGTGAACACATTGAAACTTTTAGCATCACTTTGAACGTATCTCTCCTTTCTGTCATTCTACAATTTATTAGCCTGCTATTTTCATGTATCCTTTCTTCTTTATTGTCATCTCATATTGTGTGTCTTTGTAAAATGCAAGTTCAGCAAATACGGAGTCATTGAAATGGAGACACTCAAATTCAGCAGTGTTTCTTGAACACTAACCAACCATTCACATGAAGCTGGGTGAACTTCTTGTACTCCTCTTGTTCTGTTTGTTGAGGCCCACTGGGACTACACAAGGGGAGGTAACCCTCTCTCTGTATAAAACTGCTCATCACTAAAGAAAGCCAAATAGATTCCTAAGACTGTAAGGCAATGCTAAGACACTTTATCAGCGAATCTAATACCCAACTGTGAAGCATCGAATAAACCCAAAATATCCAGGCTCCTCTAGATTTAACACCACCAAATGTAGGAACGAAATCATAGTTGCAACTAGAATTCAATTTGAAGTAGCAGAATAGCAAAAACTGTCCAACTCAAATGCGTCCCCTTTTTACTGTAAATTAAAATCCTGAGTATAACAAACAAGAAGAGTCCAATTGATCTTGAATTTGGGCCAAACAAAATTATAGGGACACGCTAGGGGGTAAATTTTGGTATACGAAAACAAAACCTGTAAGACAGGATTGGGTCGATCGCAGCAGTAATATTCCACAGAAAGAACAGCATTCGTACACTTCGAGCCAAAAACAGCCCCAACGAATCGCCTGCAATGCAAAGATGCAGCAGCAAATGAGGGAAATGAAAGAGAGAAGGAGATAGGGTTGAGAGAGAGAGAGAAAGAACAAGAGCGTACAGAAAGTAATCGTAGGCTCCGAAAGTAAGGAAGTAGTGTATGCGTTCGATCAAAGTGCCCTGAAAGATGGGCCATTGACCGCAGAGGAACGAGACCACCACTAGCATAGTCACAAAACCATGGCATACCAAAATCCACTGCACGGCCATTTACGTACGCATACACCTTTCCTTTGTTTCCTTTCTTAGTCAAACAAGAATAGAATCAGTTCGTGTTTCGGAGCTCCCAGTTTGTCTTTGTTGCTGCACAGGCAGTCGCCGTGTTATGATGACCGTAATATTACTGCTCTTGCTCTTGGTGAACAAGTTCCTAGTCCTAGTCCTACTCCTAGTCCCTACACCACATCAATTACCCCGACCAAAAATAAATAAATCGAAAAAATAAAAACCAATTTAAGTACAACTGTAACAACCATATAGAAAAATTAATCCTCACAATACAAAACACAAACAAAAACAAATGGCACCTATTGCAAAATTTAGTTCTTTTTTTAAAATATATATATATATATATATATATATTATCTTCGCCTAAGATCCATGGGAGAAACCTCTCTAAAACGACCAATCGTTCTTTAATCCTTAATAAAATTTCAATATATTTACCATAAAAGAATTTATAATATTATTACCAAGTCTCAAAACACAAGTGGTTAAGTAGACCAACAGGCCAAGATACTGATCGCAAGGGAGCCAACGACTGGATGTCTTTGGTTGGAGACGTCTTTAATCAATGATAAATCTTATGCTCAAGGAAACATTGGTTTAAATCTGCAAATAGGATAACTGGAAGAACATGCTTTCTTTTCTTTTCTGTTTTTTTTTTTACTTTGAAAATAAGAACATGTGTTCACATCAGACATTTTGAATTAACTTGCTTTCAGCTGTAACAAAATATTTACATTCAGCGCCAAAAGAATTGAGCAGAGTAATACCAAAAAAATGTGATCACTGATCAATATAGCCCATGGTACAAGTTAGAAAGAGTGGAGGTAAGCATTAACCGGGATCTAGCTGCAATTAGATATCTGAAACATTTATAGAATTCTCTATAACTTCAATGCAGGATCCTACAGAGTTTCCCATGGACATGGCCTCGGCAAGCTTAGCCCGAGCTGCTTCATGCCGGCGCAAGAGTAGGACTGTATTTAGCACAGACCATCTAACTTGAGAATCCGCTTTCTTCTGTGTGAAGCCCAGGCTGTTCAGCAATGCATCCAACTATCCACAATTAAAAGAGAAGTAAAATTAGTTATGCCAATGCCCTCTGAGTTTTCCCTTTGTCGTGACTAAAATTATTAGTGTGAGAAACTAGTTAAAAACTTCATAAACCTTTCCTATGTCATCCAAACCTCCTTCAGCAAATCCATATATAAGATACTCTGTTGCCACACCCGCTAGTGCTATACATGAAAATCTGTTCAATGTCTAATAACGTAAAACACCAGAATCAAAATGTTTTGTCAAGAAATTGAACTTCATAATTTGCAGAGCATCAATTTTAAAATAAAAATTATAAGCAGTAAGAAAGTAGCGTACTGTAGCTGATAACTTTCCCGCACTAACCTGCATGACATGGAAAGCGATAACAATCAACAGAGATGGCTGTCAAGTAAATGCAGTTCACAGGACACTCAAAAAGCAAACAATTTAACAAGTTGGAAGCATCTATTCTCTTAATTACATAATTGATATGGGGCCATTCAAGAAGGCACGGATATGGCAACGTTGCCACAACTAAAACACAATCAATTGTGTGAAGACAAAGTCTCCAGCACTGCTGCACTGGGATATGGATCAAAGCCAGACAACTACGACAAGTGTTAGCTATTTCCCTAATTACTAGCCTCCCTCTCTTAAATCCCTATCAAATAAACTGAATACATTAGGATATATACAACAAATAAAATAACCTACTTCTTCAAGAAACTCAAAATCCACAAACGCAGTCCCTGCTTGAACGTTAAGAGATCCCTCCTTCTGCAAGGCTTCCAAACTAGAAAGGGAATATCCCTTTGGAAGAATTCCTACAAGATAGGCAATTAAGAAATGTCCAGCTTCATGCTGCATGATTAAATTTTCTGACAGTTACTTTGTGCGCACAAAGATGATGTAAAGTATTTACGTCTAAGTCGGTCTGACAAAAGTAAGTAAGCTAGCAATAAGAGGGGGAGATAAATCTTACTTGAATAACCCTATTGTGGTATTTCTGACTGAAGTTGTGACCAATTGTGTCAAGAACCAAGCTACCAAGACCTCCATTGAAAGAAACCTACAAAAAACCAATTTGATGAGATGGTGGCATGGTTAAGCGATCATTCAATCGTACATAATCAAACAGCATGTGAGTCAACAAAGATGAATGTAAAAGAAGTTTGAGGAACAACTGATGAATTAGACATATTTGGTCCACGTTTTCACATTTACAAGAGGTCTACGGAACTATGATTAAATAGGCATTACTTACTCTACCCAGTGGTAGGTAAATTTTTATATAGTGATTATAGAAGTTTGTTCAGACGAAACAGTGGTATATTAGGATATTAGCAATTAATTACTGAAAAATTTAAAAGAAATGCATCACACTGGAAATAGTATCTCTAATGAAGTTAGAAATTATAAACAGACACAACAAACCAACCAAATCACCAACAACGTATGAAAAAAAGTAAATAAGCTCAGCCAAATATGTAAGTGAAACGTCTTCCTTTTCACAAAAGTAAAACCATATTTAAATTCAGCAGAAAATGCAAACACATACGAAACAGTTAGCTCTTCAATGAGTTTCATTCCAAGTATAAATACATTACCAAGTCCAGCGTCCATAGAAATAGCAATCCCAGCGAAATGTAAAAGATTTGTTGCGGGGTAAGTCCAAAGGCATTCCACGCAGCAAGCCCTCCTAAAAGAGCAGCAATCTGTAGGTTTCTCTCTATAGAACCAAGAGTTGTGTCTACTGGTGATAGAAGAGACAATGTATCAATTCCATTCAGCCTTAATTCATCCAAGGTGTAAAGTCTTTGAGGCACCTGCATATCGATTCACCCAATGAATGAAGCAAACTCTCATCTTTCTCGGCAATACATCATCGTTTGACACTACATGGTGACTTGTTCACCATTGCCAGTGACTGTTCTTTTCAATATTTACATGTATCTAAAGCAAGAAGAAAACAGATGTTGCAAAATGCAGCTTCGTTTCTGAGACAATAAGTTTCAGCTAAGTTAAAACGAGTGAACATTAGCCATTAGGCAGTGGAGGAAATTATCTAAAACCCAAGGAAACTCCAGAAGAAGCAAGCGAAAAACCAAAATTGAACAACTAAGAAGGCAAACCTGCCTGGCTGCACCGAAACACCGAAGCCCACCAGGCTTCCCCTGCAAATCCTTGACAAGGGAGAGTGCAGCTCTGTCATCCCCATTTATTAGTTCCTTTTCGATTTGCTCCAGCACTTGTCGCCTGGAGAACCCAACTTCAGAACCGGAGGAGCATCTAACCCTGAATTCACAAGCTACAAGCTTCAATTGCCGGGGACTTGACAACGTCAGACCCACATAGCGCATCAAAGTACCCATTTAATACAATTTTTAATGAAAACTTTAACCTCTCAGGCTCAGGCTACGACATTTGATTATTTTCCACAGCCATGGCGTTTGCGTTTGATGACCAGTGTTGCATGTTCTAAATTCTGACCACATAAAAAGGGACAAAATCCTTTTGTGAAATTAAAAAAACAATTTTAGTCCATCCCATCAAAGAAGAAAATTATCTAACATATGGATTATGGATAGCAAAGGAAACGGCACCGTTTAATTCAATTTGCTCGCTTCAGGTTCAACCATTTCTGTTTCAACGACTCTCATAATTTACCTGCGGCGGAAACTCGGCTATCCGACGACGGGATTGCAGAGAGGGTGCTGTATAGAGAACCATCGAAAGGAAAAATTGAAGACTCCTTTTGTGGTCATGTAGTTGAAGGGAAAGGCGGCGCGGCTTTGTCCCCTATCTCAACTATTATCAACTTACCTATTTCCTCTTCCTGTGACTTGCGTGGGCTTGCAACAATAGCATAGTATGAAAATCAAAAACTGTTACAGGAATCTTTTACCTGATAATATGCAGTTGGTTTGATCATTATATCTTGATTAATACTCCGGTAATTGAGAACATCGTACAGGTTGCCAAAATACTTACAGCATTGGATGAATCAGAGCCTGATGGATATGATTGGGAGATATATTCGGCTTCAATGAATGTGAGAGTCGCTAGGTTTTGAAGGAAGTGTTTTTCAACTGAATTGCCAATGACATTTTCAACTTATCTGTGAATAACATTCAGTGAATACTGAATAGAATATTGAAGGAATTGTTTGTATATCATTATCATAGACACAGGATTAGTTGTGAGTGGTGTTGTAATTCTGTACTAGTTTGCATCAATTAATCCAATGCAACTCTAAGCCAATCACCACTTGTTTCTCCTCGTTTTGCTATTTCCTGCACCACCATGAATGTTTACTTCTCCTCCCCCTCCTCCTCCCTAACCTCCCACCCCTTCCAAAACAACAACACTTATCATTTGAAATCGTTAAACTAACACATACGAAATCTTTACCTAGTTAAATAACATGTGGACAAATTTTAACTGTCTGATAAATGAACTTTTTTCAAGGAAATTAATGTTTTAATATGGTTTCCTGTCTTAACTTGTTAGGGATCCTTATAGCATCAACAGGGCAACATATGTTGCTTTTACATAAATACTCTGTTATTAATACTTGGCTATTACGCAGGTCAGCATGGCAGCGAAACAACAGAAAAAACTGAAAAACAAAAAAAATAGCATCACCTGGCAAGATAACCTTGGTTCTTCTTATCCATATCAATGACCAATTTGTACGTTACTACTCTCTATGGATCTACATTAGTTAGCTGTCTTTAATATGGCAGCTTCGAGAGTAATTCACGGTGTTGCCTATTAATGGAATGCAAGGTATAACCAAAATGAAATCAAAGAACATATATCATAATATCAATGTCATCAAATCATTCCATTATACAAGGCACTAACATTTATGACATGGAGGAAATAGCCACTTATCTGTTGGTACAATGGATGTTGAATAAAGAAAGGACTTTTCCATGGTTTGTGTTTCCTGTACTCCAGGAGCGGGTCTTCAGTTTACAGTCTAATACCTCGGAGGCAGAAAGTTTCAAGTTCTTTTCTCCAGTTTGTTCTGGATGCAGGCCGGGAACCAAAGAGAAAAGGGGTCAAATTCGGAATACACAGCCATATTTTATGTTTGACTTTAGAGTAAAAGGTCATTTTAATCTCTGAAAAATACACCTAAAATTACTTAAAGCCCCTAAAGATTTTTTGTTCACACAAGTCCTTTAATGTTCATTCTGTCAATCACTTAAATCCACCCATTAAATTTCATTTGAGAAACTTAAGAAATTTATACACATGGACCATTAAGTACTTGGACAGTTAAATATTAACATGACATTTTTAGGCTGGTAACATACGAAACTTCTTCGTTAAGTGCTGACTTGAGTTTACCTTTAGCCCTCACCTTCTTAGCACAGTTCAACTAAGGATTACCAATACAGCCGCTGCTGTCATGAGACTTACGAGTAACCTGAAGAAAACGAAAGATAATGTACGAGTTTCAAGGTTCCAGACAATCTTTTTTTTTTCCCTGGTTCAAGCCAGTTTATTCAACAAACCATTACAAGACTGCCGAAAGTAGAAAGGCATGCTAACGCAAACTGGTATTCTGCTATTTGAGGGAACGTGTACACTCCAATGGTGCGAGTACCACACATATACTGTGGGTTTCATTAGGTATATATTAGACTCTGGACCTATTATGGAGAACGTCCTCCTAATGCTTGGCAGCGCTCACTTTCGCAAATTTGTTGAGGCCAAGCAATGTTAAAACAGTAAAGTGCCTGAACCTTCTTTCAAATAAATCTGTAAACCTCACTCTTTCTCGTCGCAATTTAGAACCATGGCAAAGAGAAATATAAACCCATGTTACTGTTGGTAAAGACAAATTTTGCATTTATCTGTTAGTTACTTTGATAAATTACATACCCAACTTCCGCCACTGAAACATCCAACAAATTTTTCAAAAGGATTAATCAGTTCATTATACTTCGAAGGACAATTATTACATCCCCTGCTACCAGATGTCGAAAACAACAAAACATGTATAATACACCTATAGAACGAAACAAAAGGAACACTGTAGAAAAGGGAGGGGGAAAATCGACCTAGAAGACCCTAGAATTCTTGAGAAGCAGATCCAATATCGCCCTTTCCTTTACCCATTTTCTTGGGAAGCAAAGTCTGGTGAATATTGGGTAAGACACCTCCATTTGCAATGGTTACGGACCCCAAAAGCTTGCTGAGCTCCTCATCGTTCCTCACCGCAAGTTGAATATGCCTTGGAACAATGCGGTTTTTCTTGTTGTCCCTAGCTGCGTTCCCAGCCAGTTCCAGCACCTGTACCAACAGATACCAAATCATTCACCAGATATTCACCAGAACATCATGAACCGCAATGAAAAAAGCAGGTATTTATCAACAAAAAGAACATCGATCAGCGGAAAAAAAACGTTTCAAAGAAAAACAAAAAAATATATATAACTAGAAGCAAATTAAACCCATAGCCCCAAATTCAACCAACCCATTATTTGCAAAAAGAAGATCGAAAAGGAAACAATTTCAGAAAACTAAACAGACCTCGGCAGCGAGATATTCAAGCACGGCAGAAAGGTACACGGGAGCCCCGGCACCAACACGCTCGGCGTACTTTCCAGCCTTAAGGAACCGAGCGATCCTTCCAACAGGGAACTGAAGGCCTGCCTTCTGCGATCGCGATACAGACTTGGAGGCTTTGGGCTTTCCCCTACCGCCCTTAGTAGAACCACCGGTCGAACTCATCTCTGATCAAGGAATTTGCTCCGAAATCGCCAAACCCTAACCCTAACCCTAGATTTTGTGGTTCAATATCTGAAAACTAGACAGTGTCGGAGAAAGAGAGCACACCTGAGAAATGTTAGTAGAATGCAATTATATAGACCCCGAGACTCCACGCTGATTGGTCGAGACGGGAATGCAAGGATTGCCAACGTGTCATCCACTTTGAGATTCGCGGGAAACTGCCTTTTCGTTTTTGTGAATTTTCGGGCAAACCCGCCAACACAATAGCGGGTCACTTGGTTTTGATTTTGATCCTTTCCATTTGTTACTCTAAATATTCTAAATGGATACTTTTATAGCAAGCTATTAAAACGTACTTTTGGAAAACTAATTATAATAACAATTTGTAATATAAATTTTCGGTTAGCAATTATTAATATAAAACAAATATATGATAAATCATAAAATAAAATTTTAAAAATAACGATAAATTAAAATAAAAATAATATGATATATATTTTTAAATGTACAATTAATAGTTAAATTATATGCGATGAGATTGTAAATGAAGATAATGTATTTCTTATTGTGTATTATTTAATAGAAAAAATGTTCAATATATTATTACGTTTGAGTATTACATATGGTTTAATATATATTTGTGTATTTTATGATTTAATGTATTATCGAGTAATCTTACATAAATTAGTACATTTTACAAAGCATCATTATGGTGAACTCAATTAAATATGCACCTTATAAAATTAATTAAATTATCTTTTAAATATTCAAATTTAACTTTATTTTTTGATGGGTGGGTTTTGTGAGAATTGTAATCGTATGATGACTACTTTTTATATAAATTTTGTTTTCGTTATTTGGCTAATAGGTCATTTCATATTTTTGTGATTTAAATGTACTGCATGTTTTTATAGTTTGGACGAATTTTGAATCAGGTTCTTATAAAAAAAAAATGTATTCTTTTTGAGTCTTTATAGTTTGAATTTTTTTTAAATGAGTCATTGTTGTCATACTCAGTTATAACTCTGTTAATCTAATGCTCACATAACAAATAACTTGTTTATATGGTAATAAAATAAGTTAACGTGACACCAAAGTAACACAATAATTGGGTTATATATGTTGCTCCTCACCTTAATTTTCATAAATTTTGAGAAAACTAAGTCACGTGTCTTGCATGTGTGAAACAAATAACTTGTTTATATGGTAATAAAATAAGTTAACATGACACCAAAGTAACACAATAATTGGGTTATATATGTTGCTCCTCACCTTAGTTTTCATAAATTTTGAGAAAACTAAGTCACGTGTCTTGCATGTGTGTTTGATGGGTGGTAATTTGTGTGCCATTTTGGCACCATATTGGAGGGGAGAAGAGAGGAGAGGAAAGGGAGGGATTTTTCTCTCCTTTGTCTGGATGATTAAAATGAGAAAAAGGAAAGAAAATGTCTTATTGTAAAATATTTTTACTAGTTTACCCTTTATTATATTTTCACTTTTTTTTTTCTAATTCAAAATAAAATCTGACTTGTCAAACTTGGGGTGAACCATTCTTACTCTAGGATCTCGATGTAGAAGCACCCATGCCATAATTATAACTTTGTGTGGGAAGTAATTTAGGATTTTTCAGTTCACGAACCTTAAGGCTCTGTTTGAGAGTTTTTTTGGAGGGGAGAGGAGAGGAGAGGAGAGGAGAGGAGAGGAAAGGGAGGGAAAGGAAAGGGAGGGGTTTTCCTCTCCTTTGTTTGGATGATTAAAATGAGGAAAAGGAAAGGAAAGGGAAGGAAATGTCTTATTGTAAAATATTTTTACTAGTTTACCCTTTATTATCTTTTCACTCTTTTTTTCTAATTCAATTTTTTAATTATAAGTGTAATTATTATTTATTTATTAAAAAATAAAAATTGACAATAACCGAATTCATACTCTAATTAAGTACATTTTCATAAAAAAGTAAAATTTCATAAATATGAAATTATTAATATATAATATACACTTATTGCTTCTAATGAGTTATAAAAAAATTAATATACTATATATTTTCAAAAAGAAAATAAACTGAATAATATACACTTATTGCTTCTAATGAGTCATAAAAAATTAATATACTATATATTTTCAAAAAGAAAATAAACTGTGCATCTGAAAAATTATGCAAATTCTATTGCTTTATGGGTTGCAATTAATTAAATTAGAGTGATGATAGAAGAGATTATTTATAATTTTTCATTAGATGGATATAATTAAAAATTTTAATTAGAAATATAAAAGAATTACAATTTAAACATAAAACTTCAATTTTTTTGCTTTCTTTTCTTATCTAACAATTTAATGGTGGCAAACAGTATGAGTAAATTAGTAAATTAATTATTTGTCCCTCCAAACCCCCCAATTTGGGGGGTTAAAATTTGTGAATGAAAAAAAGAGTGCAAGGATCAAAGTTTAACCCTTGGTCTCCTTCCCCTTTCAAATTTAAAACTCCCAAACAAAGGAGTGGACTCTCTCATTCCTCTCATCTCCTCTCATTTTCCCTCCAAAAGAACTCCCAAACATACCCATAAAGTTTATCTATTATTACATAGAGAAATTGTTTGTCATATCAACACTGAACTAACGGAGTTATAACTCAAGGTGATGACAATAATTCAATTAAAAAAAAATTTAAACTATAAATACCCAAAAGAGGAAGATTTTTTTTTATAAATATTTAATTTAAAATTCGTCCAAACTATAAGAACATGCAATACATTTAAACCTATTTTTATTTTTGGGCTATGATTTGGTTATCATTAATTATACCACGCAAGGAAGATATTGGTCAATTTCCATCCTTTTTATTTTTTGTCAGAATTCTCATCCATTCAGGGAGTGATTCTTCTGAATAATGTATATCTGCAAACTAATTACACATATAAGGCACATTTCAAACTATTTCCACAACTATGGTAGTTTTTTTTTTTTACTTTTTCTCTTCAGTGTCGCATTTTGAACCGTAATGAGGAGTCGAATTTTCGTTTGAGGCTCGTTTAAGGAGCCGAATTTTGGCATGAATTTTTTATTTTTTTTTTCAATGAGGGAGTCGAATTTTGGGGATAGTAGGAAGTCGAATTTTGGCTCCCTCCTCCTTTAAGGAGCCGAATTTTGGCATAAAGGAATTTTTTTATTTTTTTTTTAATTTTCAAGAGGGAGTCGAATTATGGGGATAGTAGGGAGTCGAATTTTGGCTCCCTCCTCCTTTAAGGAGCCGAATTTTGGCATAAAGGAATTTTTTTATTTTTTTTTATTTTCAAGAATGAGATTTAGTACTTATTAATACCGAGAAGCATGTTGTTTTTTTTTATGTATAATTAAAAGTATTTAACTGTGTATTTGTTTATGGTATTTTCAGATAATATGGCGACCTTACTCCGATGAAATATTACGTCAGTTGCCTGGATATTGCGTTGCTGGCGCTACCATTTGGCTTGCTCGGGTCCCTCTCATTTGTTTTGTCATTGTGGAAACACAGTATCCTGATCGAGTTTTGCGTCAGTTTGGGGGGCAACAGAACATCCCTTTGCCAGTGATCTATGATAAGAATCTGCATGCGTTAACGATGAGGGGAAAACAATTGACGAATTGGGAACAATTCTACCATACACACATTGCGGTATGGGATGAGCGCATAAACCAATGTTGGCAAGTCCAATTGTCAAATATCTCAATTGCAGCTGACTACCTGCCATGGTATCGACGCATTACTCGTAGATGGATGTGTGCACACAACGCTGTAGCGGACAATCAGGTAATACTTTTATCCAATTTGCAGTACGTTCGTTTCATGATTCCTTGATAATTAAATTGTAATGAGTGTTCATTATTTATAAACAGGCGCCTCCAGTTGATCATCAGCCACCCCCGCAATGGCAGCCTCCACATGTACAGCAGCCCCCTCCACCATTCCAAGGGCCTCCTCCTCCATCCCAAGGGCAATCATCTCATCGTCAGCTAACTTCTGAGGAATGGACCGCTTTTCACTTCGAACAGATGCAGTTGTGGTCTCGATGGGGGTTTGTTCCATCGGGTAACCCCAGCCATTCACATGGGTGCACGTCTATGCCTCCACCGAACGCACCAATGGCACCTTGTGCGGGTACAAGTGGAAGCCTCCGTCAAGAGACAGCAGACCATCCGACGACTTTCGACGCAACATATATCCCTCCTCCTGTGCCTAGTGCTTATACCGAGGGATTTGATTTGTCGACACATAATATATTTGCCGCTCATGATACTACCCCACAATCAACACTTGGTTTAGACCTAAGTCATGATCTCGGTCTGGGGACAGGGTCCTCATATGGGCGTTTTACATATTTGTTAGTTGATCCTGTAACGAGCCCACCAGTTGATACTAATGTGGATTACACCAACCAGACTGGTACTGTATTAGACTTTTCAGCATTCTTAGATGAGTATCTCGAGTTAGATGAGGCTCGTGGTGAGGAGCAGGGCAATCTTGGTAGACGTGGACGACGTGCAATACAGCCGAGGGATTGTGGGACAGGAGGTCATCTCGTACATGACGGACGTAGAGATGGTCGTGGTCGTGGTCGTGGCCGTGGCCGAAGGCTTTAGTGTATGTATCTGGTGTTATGTTGTCATTTACTATGTATTTGTATGTAATGGTACTTGTAAATAAATAACATATTTGGTTTACATTATTTGATCTTATCTGGGAAGCATCCACATTAAATCAGACTGTTGTCATTGTTATAATAAGAAGTTTAAACAATAAATCATGACTTCACGATATTGGATGAGATAGGGAGCACATTTAACTTAAGATCTTCATACAATCATAGACTAAGACATTTTATCTACAAACTATCAAAATTCAACATTTCACAATAGCATGCAAGTAAATAAAATTACAGAAAAATTTATTCATGGATGATCTGTCCTTCTGTTCGGGCAACTCCGCCTGTTATGGCCTTCCATGCGACATAGACTGCATCTACTTACAGTGCCCTGAGAATTTTGCCAGTCCATTTCATTTCGTATGCGCGTGGAACGAGGACGACCTTTTTTCCTCACTTGTGCAGGGTTGGGTAAGAGGTTTAATCCATCACTTAGAGGCCAGTATTCCTTTCCTCCAACTGGATTAAATTTTTCACGATAAGCATCAAACACCGATTGAATAGAGTACACGGGATCTACATATTCCCATTCGGTCAATGAAATTGCTGCGCATGCAGCCATTGCGTGAGAGCATGGTATATGGAGAGCCTGAAATTCTCCACAAGCACATTTTCTATCAGCAAGACTTAAAGGAAACTTCCGCCCACCTCGTCTTGTAAATGGGTCGTACCTTTCCTCAATTTCAAAAGACCCTTTATCCCTGTCAAATGCAATTGGCTTGTGGCTAGATGTTTTTTCTGCATTAAGTTGCATTCTGTTAAGGACATCATCGGTCCAACGTTGGCCACTGCTCATTTGTGCTCGAGCCCTCTCTCTTCTAGTCAGAAAAATTTCGTTCATTCTATAATAAGTTGCCTGAACAAGAGCTGTAATTGGTAAGTTCCTAACTCCTTTCAAAGTTCCGTTCACTGATTCAACCAAATTTGTTGTCATTTGCCCATAACGTCTCCCTTCAGTGTCCCCGTGTAATGTCCACTTTGTTATATCAAGATCTTAAAGGTATGTCCATGCTCGATCATCCTTTAATTCGCTGCGTACTACCCTCATATATTCATCATATTTGAGTTTTTCAAATTGAGACGCTACAATGATTCAAAAAATATCATAAATATTAGTAATTGAAAATTGCCAAATTAATAAATATCAACAACAAGATTGTTTTTCTTACCAGCTATGTATATTTTTTGTTTCATGGATTTGTTCTTGAAAGAATTGTTCCAATTGCTGACAACATGACACAAGCAAAAGAAATTATTTGCCCATGGTGGACACCATCTTAAGCGTTCATCTTCAATAGAGGACAATATACTAACATGACGATCTGAGACCAACGCTAGATTTTTGATGTCTCGTGCAACGTGCTTTCGGAGTAAGTACAAAAACCATGTCTATGCAGGTTTCACTTCTCCTTCCACGATGGCATATGCAACTGGTAACGGTTGACGATTACCATCTTGTGTCGTGGCGATCAATAGTGTACCACGATACTTCCCGTATAAGAACGTCCCATCGATTTGGATTATTGGCTTGCAGTGAGCAATAGCATTAACACATGCCTTGAAGGTCCAAAAGACACGCTTAAACATCTTAGTCCCCTGTACAACGTGATTCCCAATGCAATAATCATCATAACACCATTCTACCACAGTTCCTGGTGTCGCGGCTTGCATTGCAGCCATCCATCTAGGCAATTCTGTGTAGCTCTCTTTCCAACTGCCAAACACTACTGCAATTGCTTTTTGTTTTGCAGGCCATGCTTTCTTATAAGATATATGGTACGAGAAATCATTTCTTATCCGCTCTTGTATTAACTTGATGGTAACATCTGACTTCTCACTAACCATCCCATAAATAGCTGACGCAATCACACTATCATCGAGCTTATTATGATCTTGTGTTAGTGTGGGGGACGTGCACGTATGGGGCCCATTGTATTTTCTGATCTCCCATAATTGACTTTTGGTCCTCAAACAAGCTCTAAGTCGCCAATTACATCCGCTAAAGTGATTCGGACAAATGATGCTCCAAACTTTGCGATCTGACTCCTTCACTATGAATGTTTGATGCATGTGGAGGGAGTATTGCTTTGCGACAAGTTGCAGGGCATCTTTGGTCTGGAATCTTTGCCCAACATACAACTCTTGCCCTCTTTGCCACTCTCCACCGGGAATTGCTGCCGTTTCATCAACTATCTGAAATGCGTCATGATTTACATAAGAATAATGACTCAATGAAACACTATATTGGAGCGGTTGTGCACTTTGTGAAGTGCTACCACCAGTTCCATCATCAACACCACCAGTAACATTTAGATCGAATAAATATTCATCATCAGAGTCGCTACTCCCCCCAGTTTCGTCTTCATTGTAACCTTCTTCATCGTCATTATCTTCAATCAAAGGATCAATTGGAGAGTTACCAGGACTTATAACTGGGTTATCGTTATCAGTTTCTTCTTCACTCCCCATTTGCATCCTATCTGAACTCAGCCATGGTTGACTATAATCATAGCCCTGATCCCGTGGTATGCCACATATTTGACTAGAACTAGAATAAGTAGCAACATCTGGTTGATAACATCCCTCATATTCTAAATTCACATTTGCATCCTATCTGAACTCAGCCATGGTTGACTATAATCATAGTCCTGATCCCGTGGTATGCCACATATTTGACTAGAACTAGGATAAGTAGCAACATCTGGTTGATAACATCCCTCATATTCTAAATTCACTTGATTGTATGAAGGGAATGAATGAGGAATTGAACTTGGACCAGCACCATCAACAGCTATATGTTGGCCACTATCATCATCAATATTTTCGTCCACAGTATTTACCTCCACAAATATCTCAATTGGACCTAAATTTGTATGTCCAACATTACTTTCAAATATCATCTCCACATCAGAATCACTCATTAGTAGAAATGCATTATAAAATAATGGATTCGCTGATATCGGAAATCTATAGATTATTTGCTCAATCACTTGATTTGCTTTAAGACCCATTTTTTAACATATTTAGTCCACATCTTTTCTTCAAGTTCAACCCAATAGGTCTTGGACCTTCATACATCACGCCTTGAGCCCCATCGTATATCCGACCATTAGAATATATTAAAAAATGCATCTTCGTCATAAACTGTTTATATATGCACTATTAGTATGTAATCATTTTATACTAATTATCAATACATTAATTTATCATAATATTCTAACCTAATTCATAAGTATTTCAATGTAAACATTTATTCATAAGCTTAAAAAATTAATAACACTTATCATATATTACTTAAGTGAACTAAATATATAAGGGAATATTTATTCTAAAATATTTAAGACTACATACAAAGAATTCATAAGCACTTAACAAATATATTTAACATAATACAAGAACTTTATTAGTAAATACATTATGTTAAAAAACTATAATAATTATTTTGTAAATTACAAATAAGACAATATTTATTCACATAATTATCAAACTAAAAATTAAACATACATTAAAATAATTGTAAAATGCATTAAGTAAATACATAAATACATTAAGTAAATAAATTTAAAAAAATCATTCACAAAAATTTAACATAAGACAATATTTATTAATAATACCTCATTAAATTAATATAAATTTAACAATATTTACATACATCATACAAAAGAAAAAAAAAAATCTTCTAAAACATTTATCAAAATAACTAAGTAAAATAAAATAAACATACCTTTAAAAATTCGAACTGACGTTAGCTTCAACTACTGCAAACTCGTAACATTTTCAATCTTTCAGATTTCTCACAATAAACTGACAACTCTTTCTCTTCCTCTAAATCTGACAACTATCGCCAATTTCTCATGTATTTATAGGGATTTAATGTCGAAATTTTAAAATTCGTTACGTAATTTCAAACTTCGTCACATAACAATTAAGTCGTAATTTTAAAATTCGTTACGCAATTTCAAAGTTCGTCACATATGAGGGCCAAGACCGACAGTTAAGAGTCCCATTTTAATTGATATGGCACGTGTGGAGTGTCGCACTCTACTATAGTCAAAATTCGACTCTCCTCTATGCTAAATTTCGACACCCTTCATGCCTTTAAAATAAAAAATACACATATAATTGATGGCAAAATTCGACACTACACGGAGTCGAAAATTAAAATGCGACACTCCTCACAGCCAAAATTAAAAAAAAAAAATATATTTTGCTTGTCAAAATTCGGCTCCTTAAAGGAGGAGGGAGCCAAAATTCGGCTCCCTACATTAAGGCAAAAGTCGACTCCTCAAAGAAAAAAAAAAAAAAAA
>QAOA01006013.1:1234224-1288443 GCA_003255065.1 Cercis canadensis
TTTTTTTTTTATGTATAATTAAAAGTATTTAACTGTGTATTTGTTTATGGTATTTTCAGATAATATGGCGACCTTACTCCGATGAAATATTACGTCAGTTGCTTGGATATTGCGTTGCTGGCGCTACCATTTGGCTTGCTCGGGTCCCTCTCATTTGTTTTGTCATTGTGGAAACACAGTATCCTGATCGAGTTTTGCGTCAGTTTGGGGGGCAACAGAACATCCCTTGGCCAGTGATCTATGATAAGAATCTGCATGCGTTAACGATGAGGGGAAAACAATTGACGAATTGGGAACAATTCCACCATACACACATTGCAGTATGGGATGAGCGCAGAAACCAATGTTGGCAAGTCCATTTGTCAAATATCCCAATTGCAGCTGACTACCTGCCATGGTATCGACGCATTACTCGTAGATGGATGTGTGCACACAACGCTGTAGCGGACAATCAGGTAATACTTTCATCCAATTTGCAGTACGTTCGTTTCATGATTCCTTGATAATTAAATTGTAATGAGTGTTCATTATTTATAAACAGGCGCCTCCAGTTGATCATCAGCCACCCCCGCAATGGCAGCCTCCACTTGTACAGCAGCCCCCTCCACCATTCCAAGGGCCTCCTCCTCCATCCCAAGGGCAATCATCTCATCGTCAGCTAACTCCTGAGGAATGGACCGCTTTTCACTTCGAACAAATGCAGTTGTGGTCTCGATGGGGGTTTGTTCCATCGGGTAACCCCAGCCATTCACATGGGTGCACGTCTATGCCTCCACCGAACGCACCAATGGCACCTTGTGCGGGTACAAGTGGAAGCCTCCGTCAAGAGACAGCAGACCATTCGACGACTTTTGACGCAACATATATCCCTCCTCCTGTGCCTAGTGCTTATACCGAGGGATTTGATTTGCCGACACATAATATATTTACCACTCATGATACTACCCCACAATCAGCACTTGGTTTAGACCTCAGTCATGATCTCGGTCTGGGGACAGGGTCCTCATATGGGCGTTTTACAAATTTGTTAGTTGATCCTGTAACGAGCCCACCAGTTGATACTAATGTGGATTACACGGACCAAACTGGTACTGTATTAGACTTTTCAGCATTCTTAGATGAGTATCTCGAGTTAGATGAGGCTCGTGGTGAGGAGCAGGGCAATCCTGGTAGACGTGGACGACGTGCAATACAGTAGAGGGATTGTGGGATAGGAGGTCATCTCGTACATGACGGACGTAGAGATGGTCATGGTCGTGGTCGTGGCCGAAGGCTTTAGTGTAGGTATCTGGTGTTATGTTGTCATTTACTATGTATTTGTATGTAATGGTACTTGTAAATAAATAACATATTTGGTTTACATTATTTGATCTTATCTGGGAAGCATCCACATTAAATCAGACTGTTGTCATTGTTATAATAAGAAGTTTAAACAATAAATCATGACTTCACGATATTGGATGAGATAGGGAGCACATTTAACTTAAGATCTTCATACAATCATAGACTAAGACATTTTATCTACAAACTATCAAAATTCAACATTTCACAATAGCATGCAAGTAAATAAAATTACAGAAAAATTTATTCATGGATGATCTGTCCTTCTGTTTGGGCAACTCCGCCTGTTATGGCCTTCCATGCGACATAGACTGCATCTACTTACAGTGCCCTGAGAATTTTGCCAGTCCATTTCATTTTGTATGCGCGTGGAACGAGGACGACCTTTTTTTCTCACTTGTGCAGGGATTTAATGTCGAAATTTCAAAATTCGTTACGTAATTTCAAACTTCGTCACATAACAATTAAGTCGCAATTTTAAAATTCGTTACGCAATTTCAAAGTTCGTCACATAAGAGGGCCAGGACCGACAGTTAAGAGTCACATTTTAATTGGTATGGCACGTGTGGAGTGTCGCACTCTGGTATAGTCAAAATTCGACTCTCCTCTATGCTAAATTTCGACACCCTTCATGCCATTAAAATAAAAAATACACATATAATTGATGGCAAAATTCGACACTACACGGAGTCGAAAATTAAAATGCGACACTCCTCACAGCCAAAATTAAAANAAAAAAAAAAAAAAAAAAAAAAAAATTTGCATGGCAAAATTCGGCTCCTTAAAGGAGGAGGGAGCCAAAATTCGACTCCCTACTGATGGCAAAATTCGACTCCTCACAGCAACAATTAAAAAAAAAAAAAATTTGCAAGCCAAAATTCGGCTCCCTACTATCTCAAAATTCGACTCCCTGTACAAAAATTAAAAAAAAAAAAAATTTGCATGCCAAAATTCGGCTCCTTAAAGGAGGAGGGAGCCAAAATTCGGCTCCCTACTATCCCAAAGTTCGACTCCCACATTGAAAATTAAAAAAAAAAAAAAAAATTGCCATGCCAAAATTCGGCTCCTTAAAGGAGCCTCAAACGAAAATTCGACTCCTCATTACGGTTCAAAATGCGACACTGAAGAGAAAAAGTAAAAAAAAAACTACCGTAGTTGCGGAAATAGTTTGAAATGTGCCTTATATGTGTAATTAGTTTGCAGATATACATTATTCAGAAGAATCACTCCCATTCAGGGCTGAGCCCGAAGACTGTTGGTGTCTTAGGCCCAAAAGGCCCATCAACTTAATTTTAGTTCCTGCTAGTGAATTTTATTTTGAAAAAAAAAAAAAAAACAGCAACTTGTTACGTTGGCACAATTTCTGTTGTCAATTTCGCCAACCTCTACCGCTGCGACGGCCTTTGGGAGAGAAAATGTTTGGAATGTCAAGACATTGGAACCAAACAATTATTTTCTTTTCTTTTTTTTATGATTTTATCCCAAAAGAAATTCCCTTTTAACACTTGGAAGAATGTGTCATCATCTATTATTCTCCAATAAAAGATTATTCATATTGTAGGAGAAATATTAATCCCAACTTCCACTAATGGTAGCAGTTTGAGATTAGATGCTTCATACTAAAGAAATAAAACTCATTGGATTCCAACAACTTCGGAAAATGAAAATGACAATGATGTTGATGGTATTTGCATTAACATATAATAAATTGCTAATGTATGACATTAAGGACAAAGAGACACGAATATAAGGGTATAAGATATTTTAAGTTTTAGGTATACACTGTCGTTGCCTCTTTTAAATAAAATATGTTTTGCCAAAGACATAAAAAAGACATTACAGTGTAATTTCATGAACTGGGAGAGGTGGAGACCGGAGAAAAAAGGCAAAAAAAAAAAAAAAGTTATAGAAAAGGAATAGAATGAGTTGTTGAATTTTAGTCCATAGAAATAAAAAAGAATATTACGTCTGATTGTGAGGGTACTGCAAGAATAGAAAAATAAAAAGATATATAGTTTTCTTTATAAGTGGGTGGTGAGAAAAATAGTATTACTCATATAAGTAGAGAAAGGTCATTTAGCCAAACAAAATTATCAGTAATTTTACAAAAGTTCAAATATAATTATTATATATAAATAAAATAATAATAATAATTAATATATATATATATATATATATATTTTGATTATAAATTTAAATTAATCTGGCAAAATTCTAACCGCCTATGATTTTTCTTGTAAGAAAAAGGATAACAAAAATCCAAAGAAACTGTTCCTAGATGTTAAACTCACGCTAATGCTTCCAAGACCCAATGTGGCTGCAACAATAATAGCAGGGCCCCAGAATTGTAGCCCTTGGATAGTTGGATGGTGAACTTCACGTACGGTGACATGAGAACAGAATGGACGTGTTTGCCTTGGCTGCTGTTTGATTCATTACTCTAATTGTAATTAGAGTAGTCCTATGTCTATCCTTACAAATATATATATTGTTACACGATAATATACAAATTTAAATACATAACCTCCTACAAATTACTCAACTCTTAATATATAGTATCTTATTTTAATATATATTCACCCATTTTAAAAATGAAAATACTTATATGTATCATAATATATATCACATTCTAAAAAGTCACGTTAACCATAAAAGATATAATTTTCATTATGAAAAGTTTAAAATGAGATGAAATTATTTTATTATAAGGCTATGACTCACCAATTTAAAAAATGTATTGGATTCTTTTTTCTTTTGCTATAATAATAATATAAAAAATACTAAATTCACTTAAATATTTTTAAAACAGTTTAAATTTGTTATACTTTGGACACTAAGCTATGTAGATATTATTATTTTTTGAACAATACTTTTTTAAATATAAATTATCTAAAATTCAAAGAAAGGAACTCATTGTAACATTTTACGTCGATTAAAATATAACTTTTAGCAATCATATTAAAGTAACATCAAATCATAACTTAAAATATAATGTTGTGAAATATGGCAAATAGTTTAATTACACATCTCTTAATCATAGAAATTAGTGAATTTAATTTAAGGAGTTCAAGCCAACGGGAGTTGATTCAGCTGATAAAGATTGAATTATTTCGTTTGTAATACTTATATTTAAATCTCATTGCTAATAAGTCTTTATTTAGTAGACAATTTGTAAATATTATTGTAAGTCATCGCTAAAACTTGTGACATGCATTGACCTTGAAATGAGGTTGCCTCCTTTTACCTTAAACTTTTGCCAATCAAATAAAAAATTTTGAGGAATTAAATCCTTATATGCCATAACATACCTAAAAAAAAAAAGGCTTGAATCTACTTCTGATCCTCTAATTTAGCACAATTTTGAATTTATTATAGCTTGAGCAACATAAATGTTCACATCAGCTTATGAACAAACATGTCACCGCATTCTTGTCCATATTTGAATGATTGAAATAAATTGACTACATTACGAGAGAAATTCTTTAATAAACCAAACATAACGTCTTTGCATTATATACCAATAACTGTGAACTAAGTCAATAAAAATGATAAACCATGGCCCCACTAAACCTACAAATACTTGTATATAACAACATCTCGTGTCTTGTGCGTATTTGAAAAATAAACGCAATCCATTTGACATATGTCATACATGTATTATATTTGGTCTATATAAGAAAACTTCTAATTTTGAAACTAGGAAGACGAGACTTAATAAATTTAGGACCACATTGTTGGAGTGGAATTCCAGAACGGGAGACGTTTGTCGTTACGTGCCTTCAACAGGCGCCGCACGCACGGAAGCCCTTGTCTCCTCCGTTCCCGTTTGTGAGTTTCCCCTTTCCCAGTTGCGAGTATTTCCTTTTATCGCAAAAATTTTATGACGTAAAAACAAAAAGAAAAAAGAAAAAAATTAATTCAATTTGTTGGGGCTATTGTGGGTCCCATGCAACAGTCCTCTTTCGGCCGCTCACTTTGTCGTCGTCTGGGTGGCCCTCCTTCACTCCTGTCGCACTTTAGCATTTGTCTCGACGCATTTTCTACAGTGCGCATATCCTCTTATCCTTCACCGGTTCACCCTGCTCCTTTCACTACTGCCATCAAGTCTCTCCCCTGTTTTTATGGCAGTGATCTCTGACATATGTCAAGCTTCCTACTGGGTGATCTCCAAGAGATTAGGGCCTCTATGTTTCAAAACCGTTGGCTAGCCTAAAACGTTTGGATCTTTCACAAGAACTGGGAGGGAAATTTGAGATTTTACATGGGTTTCTCTCGTTTTCGAATACGTGAGGGCTTGTGAACTGTGACTTAGCTCTGCGAGGATCTGTAATCAGGGATTCTATAAGTTTTCTTCCGATGGCTGGGAGTAACGAAGTTAACGTCAATGAGTCCAAGGTATGTTTATTACTATAAATTTGCTTTCATTTTTGTCATATTCCTTTCTTGTTTGCACCTTTTCACTATTCATGGCTATCTCTTTTTTGCTATTTGCTACACATTGTTGTGAATATTTTGGGTTTCAGGTTTTAAATTTGTTCCTTGGTAGAAAGTTTAGCATAATCTAGCTTTGGGAGCTGCTCTGAACATATATACTGATGATTTATATACACACGGTTGATAGTATGTACTGGGATTCTTTCCTCTTGCCGTCTGATTGTTGTTTCGTTATGAACCTGTGAACCTAATTTCGTTTGGGATTTTTGATATTGCGAACAAATAATCACTTTTACATTTGTTAGTTGTGTTTCTGAATTTTGACTACTGAAATTAATGCACATATATTTTGGCTTTGAGTTCAAAAATTTTGTTTTCATGGAGTTGAAGAGTCTCTGGCGCGTGGTCTAGTGATGTAATAGATTTATGAGGGCTTGGATTGTATTAGTTTTGAAGATCAATATGGTGTTTAGCTGTTCTCTGAGTTCTGCCTAGGACGGTTTGATTGTATACTTAAATGTTCTTTTGGTCCTTTGAGTTTAAGGTTCATCATCACTCATTTTGATGGTCGCTTCTGTAATGTTTGCTCATTTCTGGTGTTTCTAGATTTCTAATCACTTGAATATATAAGCCAAAAGTTGTCTTGCTACAAGCTTCCTTTTAAGATTTATGTTCCTCTTGCCCTCATCCATGATTTTTTGTTCTCGTGCTATTTTGTTACCGTAGAAGGTAGACATGTTCTGATAATTCTCCCTTTTGATTTCCTATAGATGGTGGTACCACTAAATATGTGGGTTCTCATCTCCAATTTTAAGTTGGCATACAATCTTCTTCGTCGTCCAGATGGCACTTTCAACCGGCATTTAGCAGAGTTCCTTGATCGGAAAGTTCTAGCTAATGCCAATCCTGTTGATGGGGTTTTCTCATTTGATGTTATTGTTGATCGTCAAACTAATCTCCTGTGTCGAATTTACCGACCAGCTGATGGATATGTGAATGTCGTTGACCTTGAGAGGCCTGCAACCTCTGAGGTTACTCCTGTCATCATATTCTTTCATGGTGGAAGCTTTGCACATTCATCTGCTAATAGTGCTATATATGATGTTCTATGTCGCCGGCTGGTGGGCATTTGTAAGGCTGTTGTGGTTTCAGTGAACTATAGGCGTGCACCTGAAAACAGGTATCCTTGTGCATATGATGATGGGTGGACTGCTCTCAAATGGGTTAATTCTAGATCATGGCTTCAAAGTAAGAAGGACAAGAAGGTTCACATTTACATGGCTGGGGATAGCTCAGGTGGGAACATTGTACACCATGTTGCTTTGAAAGCTATAGAATCTGGAATTGAAGTATTGGGAAATATACTGCTCAACCCATTGTTTGGTGGGCAAGACAGAACTGAATCTGAAAAGAGGTTGGATGGAAAGTATTTTGTTACTATCAAAGATCGAGACTGGTATTGGAGAGCTTTTCTTCCTGAGGGGGAAGATAGAAATCATCCAGCATGTAACCCATTTGGTCCTAAGGGCAGAAGTCTTGAAGGAATTCCCTTTCCGAAGAGCCTTGTTGTGGTAGCTGGTTTAGACCTTGTTCAGGACTGGCAGTTAGCTTATGCGAAAGGGCTTAAGAAGCTTGGACTAGATGTGAAATTGCTATTCCTGGAGCAGGCAACAGTAGGATTTTACTTGTTCCCTAATAACGAGCACTTCTCTACTGTCATGGATGAGATAAAAGATTTTGTGAGCTCTGACTCTTCTTCATAAGCTTAACTTTACCTATCGGTTGCCATACATAACAGAAGGGGTTGTTTGCAGTTTAGAAGATTGTCTAGGTATGCTACTTACTGTGTTATTGATTGTGGTTTCTGTAAGGACCCTGCTCCCGCAATCTTATACTTGTGGTATTAAATGTGTCTGAGATTTGGTGTAACCAGCAGATAGCCGGGTGATTTTTTCTGGTGCCCATCATCAGGATTCAGGAATAGGGTGATGTGGATTGGTGAAACCTTTTAAGGCAATGGGGGCTATATGACCAAGTTTATCGGAACCACTAAAATCATGATTACCCATTCTGACTTCCAGCCAGAAAGGAGATGAAGACAGGATCCTGGGGATGACCTTCATGGCCAATCAGTGGGGCTTGTTGCCTGGCTAGTTTTATATATATATATATATATATATAGCTAATTTTGGAACACGGATAGGGAAAATATCAGTGATATTCCTCTATGATTACACGTATGTGCTATCTTCATATAAGTGGTTGTTTTAGTGGCTATTCCGTATATAGCTAATTTTCCGTTCTTATGTTTTGGATTGTCCTTGTTCAATTAAGGACAGTCTTTGCAAATGTAAATGGAATATATTTTCAATGGAATGTTAAGGTTTGTAATAGGCTTGTTTGATTGCTTCTACATATGTATTTTCCAGAGTTGTCTTAGTCGCAGTGCTTTTGTGCATGAATCATAATTAATGTACCTAATTTGAAGGAATATGAATACCATCAAGAACGCTTTCTTTTAGCAGGTGGTTGCTGATATATCTGGGTATTTTAGCCGTTGGTTAAAATCAATAGTTATCATAATCTCTATTAAAAGCAAAATACCGTCGATTAAAATCAATAGCATCATCATCCCTTTTTTAATCGATGAAGATCAAGTTCTTGTTAATTAAATGATTTCCAATGGGTAGTTTGGAAGTGTTGATGGCAGAAGATACTAGAATTGTCTTGTTTGGAAAAGTAAGAGCCCCGTATGGATAAGGGACCCAAAACCTCCATGTACCCCACACGCACGAGTTGGAGTGGTTGGAAGGAAGAGTAATACTGTAATACTTGGGTTGGGTTCAATTTTGCAGATCCCCAAACTCTCCCTAACCACCACATTCTCCCTCCGAGGGGTCCCTTTCTGTCCCCAAATAATTTACTCATACACCATGTGTGTAGGTGTAGGATGCTAAATTTTTCATATTTGATGTTTACTTCATGAAGCATAGCCATCTTAGATACAGCCCCCAAAATAGGCATATATCTCACTAAATTTAAGTCAGATAAGCACTTTTCTTTTCGCATATAAAATTTTCTTCACTAAATTTATGTTTGCTGATATACGATACTCAACAAAAAAAGAAAATTTATGTTGGTTTATATTGTCAACAAAACCCATTCGTATGGCTACGACATCAAATTTTTCTATGAGCTACAATTTCGAAAAATCATACTTCCAACAGTTAAGACTTAAGACTTACATTCTGAATTCGTCAGTTTCATCAAAAAGAAATCAACTTAAGATGTATATTAACAAAATGCTAAACCGCCATAGTTATATTACCATTACCATTATCATTTGTTTCCAGTCGTGCACAGCAGCTCTAATCATTATAAAGGGTCTGTTTGTTTCGAAGGAAAATATTTCTTTTAAAAAAGATCTCTATCACATAGAATTTTTTTTATTTGTTTTACTGAAAAAAAGAAAACTATTTTCTTTCAAATGAAAAATTTACATTATTTTTTTCAAAAAGCTAAAGAAATTTTTATTTTTGCTCTCCCGACTCTCTCCCCCTCTGCTTCTTCTTCCCCACTCACTGCATCTGTTCGCTCCTCTTGTTGGAGTCCTGCCTCGCCGCCGTCGATTCTCGCAGATAACTCATCGGCGTTCTCCCCGCTGTCTAAGCTTTGCCGTCATTGGTCCTCCGCCTTAGCACCGCCGCTGTCACGGGTCTCTTGAATTTTCTTCGTCGTCTGATTTGTAAGTTCGCACCTTCCTAGTCTGGTTACTCACTGTTGAATTTCTGAAACACATGTTGTATTTCTTCTTGTTATGAATTTGGTTACTGCTGCAATTTGCTTTAATCAATATAACCATTATAATTGTAGAATTTTTGTTCTGCTGCATCTGATTCATCAACATAAATGCTAATTCGAGATAGATACAGAGGAAACTACATTTGGATTGACATTCTATTCTTTTGTTGGTAAATATAATTCTTTTTTTTTTTTTTTTTTAATTCCCGAATGAGAGAAATTGCTTTGGACTAAATTGGTGGAATTTTAATTTGTTTGGCATCAATGCTTTCATCTTTGCATTTAACAAACTGAAGAGTGAAGTTTAGGAGTTCATATGGTTCAAAAGCCTGCAAGCCCTTGATTTCCCTTTTAGGTTCTTTCAAAATTTTCCTAATAATGATGGAATGATGAGAATCCATAGGTTGGTTTAGGAAATTAGTGAAGGATAATCCTATACATTGTTCATTCTGTTTATTATTTTGATAATCCGCGCAGTTCAAACACTAACCCCCTTTTCTCCCATTCTGTTTTCTTGTGTGTGTTAGCTTTATTGTACATATGTTACTGAATTCTTCAAGAGGTATTGCTATTTACTTCTGCCTTCTCCATCTTTGTATTGTTACCGCTGTCATTTCTTTACATGCCTGTGGTTTACTGGGTCACAATGACATATATCCTTATTAAGTCATCATGCTAAATTTGATTGCGATTATAATGTATACCAGTCTGTTATGTTGCATATTTTCATGTTTATTTTGTTGTACCGTTTGGAACTTCCTAGTTCCTGTAGGCACTTGTGTTATTCTTAGGTATTGACTGGTCAAACTGAGTCCACCATTAAATGCTTTCATATTGTTATGAAGGGAAGAGGTGATTTCTGGACCAAAAAATAAATAAAAAAATAGAGGTGATTTAAATTTAATATAATTGCCTTTACTGACTGTTACACCGTTTCCTCCAGTTTTCTTGCATATAGGCTTTCTTTGAGCTGACTTTTCGAGTGCTAGTAACTTTTACAGTTGCTTCTATATCCTTTGTATGTGAAAACGTGTCTTAGAATCAGGTGATATGCATGGAGAGTTCTATATTCCCTTATTTAGGGATTGAAATAACAAGACATGTTATGTAACACTTCCAGTGAGATAATATTGGAATTCTTGCATCATTACAACTATTTTGCATTTACTTCTTTGGTATTTCTTTGGGAGGGGGACTGCAAATAGTTGGTTGTGCACACATATGTTAGATTGTGTTACTGCAATATGATGCTATGCTTCACAAGAGAGAGATGCATTTCTTAATAGATTTAGAAACTTGTTGAACTCAATATTGACCTTTTTTTTTTTTTTTCCATTACTAACTAGATTTCACAATTTTTCATCAACTCAAGCTTTTGGAGTGATTAATTTCCCAATATGTTAGTGTAACTGAATATCACTGCAAAGCTTCCATGCTCCTTCACTGCAAAGCCATAAGATGTTATTTTGCACTATGCCCATGTGAATATTAGGAGAGGTATGTATGGAAGAAATCATTACTTTGAAAACTATAATGTTTTGGATTTTTAATGTCTATAACTTCATTGCCATGACATATTTACATCAAGCAGCACCATGAGCAAAGTACCGTTTATTCATTTTTCTGCTAGACTGCAGGATAGTGGCTCAGTTACTTCTATTCCATTTACTTCTGTTTGTGGCATTACTTTCCTCATCTTTATCATCATCTTCAGCTTCATTGAATATAATATCATCATAGTCAATAGAGCTGCTATTACCTCTGCCACTGGCAGTACAACTTTCCTTTTTTTTTTTTTTTGAAAAATTAATTATTCACTATGACAGTAAGACTTGCTCTCTACCTGCATAAACATTACCACCACAGCACTTCATGTGTAGAAATGTTATTCCATTATTCATTTTTATCTTAATTTTGAAAACTATGAATGATGGCCTTGCCTTGGAAAAGAAGAATGGGTGGATACTTCTTTTTTAGATTGACATATAAGAGTTAAATTCATATTTTCCTTATGTGGTAAGACACTATTATTTATACTGTATTATTGTAGACAGAAAAGGTTGATCTGGAGAATGCAGTTGTCGATGAGAGTCAAACACAGTTAAATGATCAAGAGGCTTCCTCTAGATTAAGGCAGGACAAATTTGATCTGCATTGAAAATAAGTGCAGATATTGGTACCGAATCAGAGAACAAAGGTCAGGAAGCAACCTCTACTTCAAGGAGACTTGGGAAAAGATCTCGTTCAAGTGATGATTTAGTCAAAGTGATCAACCTTGTGGCTACTAGTATGAGCAAAATTGCTCAGGCTGTCTGTCCAAAAGCTGAGCAAGAACATTCTCGAGAACATTTCCACAAATTTGTATAATGAAGTGATTGCTGTAAAAGATTTTGAGGAAGATGATTTAGATGATGTCTTTGACAGGCTTATGGAAGATGATAAGCTTGCCTTGGCATTTCTTAGCTTTAAGTTATGCTCCTTGACCTCTTAGCTGTAGTATAGATTCTCAGTGGATGGTGAAAAAGATTCTCAATGGATCTTCTTAGTTATGTAGGATAAGATTTTCTTCTCCTTGTCTGTTCAAAGCCTCATAGTATCATTATACATGTTGTCAAATGTTTCAAAAATATTTTGATCATGGAAATAATCTTCAATTTTGGTTGTATTAGTGATATTGAGAACCAAAATTTTTTTTGGTAAAATTAAACAAACAAACAAAAAAATTTCTAAGAAATTATTTTTAGTGAAACAAATAAAAGAAAATTTTGGAATAGAAAATTTTTCTATAAAATTTTCCTTTTCCAACCAAATGGAAAATACGGAAAGAAAGAATATGCGATAATGAAAACAACTGCAGAAGGCTAACCATTCAGTATTTTCTCTAATTTGAGATAATTGCATCCTCCCTCTAGGCCTTCCTTCTTGATGGAAGTGAGGGAACAAATGTTGTCTTAGCATGTAATTTTACAGCCTCTTTTCAATATTCCTTGACAAGCAGAGAAATAGATAAAACAGAGATGTAAACTCAGAACGGTATATTGTCCATTGATGATGAGTCAAAATATTTCCTCAGATTTTGGGTTCAACACAGATTAGAACATTATTTTCTGAAGTAGAAGATCAAGAAATAGCTCAACTATATCATGCTATAACAGGTAATTCTTGATAATATTACCAAAGTCGTCTATCTTGAGAGTGAGAACCAAAAAGGACAGTCATTCAGCGACCTCTAGCAACGTAAGCAGCAAGCACTGTAGCAAAAATTGTAGTTGCAGAGGATATCACAGTCCAGAAGTTCTTCCTTTTATGTGCCTCAGACACAGAGTTCTCCAGCGATGCAAGTTGTTGCTTCATGTCTTCCACCATTTTATTCTTGTTTCTGAAGGCATTCTTGATTGCATCCAGTTCTTCAGCATATGGCGGAATTTCAACCTCAAGCTTCCTACCATTGATTACCAGTTCTTCTGCACTGTCCTCATCAATTTTTGAGTGACATACAATTGCAACAGTACTCTTCAACATTGCCAGAGCCTGGTTCAAATTGCTGCTGGAAAATTCAATCTTAGCTCTCAAATCATCAGAGTCTCGTTGGGCCTCCAGAAGGCTCTTGTGCACTACATCTTTTTCGTTCATCAAAATGTCCACACGGCTTTCCATCAACTTGTTTTTCTCGATTAACTTCTCTCGTTCACTTCTCATCTGGCCTAACGCTGCTGCAGTTTGTTCAATTTTGTCCTCCATTCCTGCAACCTTCAACATCAAGTTCTTCACCTTGCTTTGTTCCTCATCAAATCCCATTTTGAGGTCATCCCTCTCAACTGTCATTTCAGCAACAGCATTTCTGTAACGCTTAACTTCAGAAGCAAATTGCTTGTTTTTCTCTTCTAAATCTCTGCATGACTCTGACAAATTTTGCATAATAACCTTCAATTGATCCACTTCTTTTTGCAGTTCAACAATTTCACTCTCCTGACTGACTTTCACCTGCTCAATCTCATTTTTATCTCTGACAGTTTCATCAATCATGCGCTGCTTATCCTCCAAATCCTTCTGAACCCTCTCCAGAACCCTCTCGATATTACCTTTTCTCTCTGTTAACATCTCAATACTTTGTTCCTTCTCCTTCTTCTCTTTCAACAACGCTCCAATCTCCATTGACATCTTCTCTTCCTTCTCCGTGGCCTGGTCAAGACTGGTTTCCAAGTCGACAATTCTTGAACGCATCAATCCCTCTTCCTTGCGTAAATTCTTCACATTTTCATTGAGTTGCTTCAACTCTGATATCAGGTCAATAATTTTCCGTTCTTGAGCATTTTTTTGCTTCTCAGTCTCATTCTTCTCCCTCAAAACTCCGTCAATTTCACCCTTCAACTTGTCAATCACCCTGGCAGACTCCGCTGAGTTCCTCTGAGCCAAATCTCTTTCTGTCGTCAGTTCTTCAATCACTCTTTCTTTCTCCTGTTTTTCCTCCATTAACTTTTCACCTTCCGTCCTCAGCTTCTCAACCTCCTCTCTAAGCTTTTTCTCTCTGTTCTCCATCCCAATAAGCTTCTCCCTCAACCGATTTGCCTCAGCAACCAGACCATCAAAATCATTCTTCATCTCGTCCCTCTCTCGGCTCAGCCTACTCATCTCATGCCTCTCATTTTCAAGGCTAACCGTAAGTTTGTTCACTTCCCCTTTCAAAATCGCAATCTCAGCCTCTCTCTCAATCTTAACACACTCAATCTCACTCTTCTCTCCAGCCAATCTATCAAACAAAAATCCCATTTCCCTCATTTGGGTCTCCACAAAAACAACAAGCACACCCTTCTCCAACTCCAACCCAACACTATCCTCTGTCGCCTTAGAAAGCTGATTCTCTAATACCTTGTTCTCCATAGCAGAACGATTCAACGCCGACTCTAAAGCCTCCTTGGCCTCGAGCAGAGAGCCAACCTGTTGACGACGCTCAGATGTCTCCTTGAGAAGCAGAGCGTTGAGGTTCTTGAGGCTCTGCAACTTCTCTGAAGGGTGCTCATCCATGGCTGCAGGCTGCTGGGACTGAGTGTAGTGTTGCACTTGCGGCTGAGGCTGAGGCTGAGGCTGAGGGCCTTCTTGTATGTGGTTATCAGATTGATGGGTCACTTTCTTTTTTGCCATATTCGAGTTTGAGGTGGCGATGCAACGATAGGATTAGGGCTTTTCTAGGGTTTTTTATGGTGGAAATGTCACCGAGGTGTAGGCTGCAGCAATAGAGAGATAAGAGAGCGAATGAAGTTTTCACTTTCAGAATTCAAATTTTGGGGCCCAAATGTTCAATGTAGTAGTGGAATAGTGCGTATTTTTGGATTTTGGTGTGGTTAGTTGGCACTTGAGAAACTGAAACGAAGCGATTCCGATGGCATGGGTTTTGGTGGGCACGTGCTATCTGGTTTGAAGGTACAATATTTTCCTTGATTTTATTTTGGTACCTCTTCACCTTTCCATAAAAATCTATTAATTTTTTATGGCAGTGCTCTCTTACCTTCATTTATTTTCTTTTTATGTATCAGAAATTTGTAACCAAACAAAGGCTAATTAATTTAGATAATATAATTTCTGAATTTATTTATTTTAATTTTAAATATTTTAATATTTTTTAAAAAAACTAACAGAAGAGGTGACGCTACTAACCAGGTTTGTATTACCGAGTCCACTCAGTTGACTCGTCTCTCTTTGGCTTCGTCGCCACTAACCATATTTCCCTTGTATCTCCTCCTTCCTTGTCACAACCTTTATCTCTGTCTGGTTAATCAAATCCCATAACTCATCATTCTTTTTCCTGTTCACAAACAAAAGCAGGCTCTTTAACTTGGAAATTGCAATTTTACAAACTATTTACATAAATATTACAATTTTTAAAATTCAAAAACAAAAAAAAAAAAAAANTCAAATCCCATAACTCATCATTCTTTTTCCTGTTCACAACACAAAAGCAGGCTCTTTAACCTGAAAATTACAATTTTACAAACTATTTATATAAATATTACAATTTTTTAAAATTCAAAAACAAAAAAAAAAAAACATTTTCAGAAGCTGCAAGACCCACTGGACACGCCGTAGGGCCCATGGCGTGTCCACAATATCAAAATTGAGATACGAACCAAAATCATTAACCAAAAGAGCAAGAACAATGAAAAATGAAGAAGGAGAGTAAGAAGAAGAGAAGAGGAAGAAGAATGGCCGGAAGGAGAAATGCAGACAGGCCATGCGGAGGAAGAGGAAAGAAAAGGGAAAATTTTTGCATGCAGGTTCACCACGTGTCACCCATCAATGCACTGGTCAACTGATTGACTAACACATCCATTGCTACACGAAATTCAGTTGACACATGCAAGCAAATATAATGGGGACACGTCGTGTGCCCGGTGGGTTCCGCAATTTCTAAATATTTTTTTTTTGTTTTTGAATTTTAAAATGCTGTAATATTTATGTAAATAGTTTAAAAAGTATTATATTTAAGTAAAAAGTTTGTAAAATTGCAATTTTCAAGTCAAAAAGCCACAAAAGCACCAACCCTTCCTTGCTTTTTTCTCCAACCTTTTTAAATAACCTAACAATTCAATCAACTGCTCCACATCCAAATTTTCCTTTGTATTCCCAAATTCTTCTACGCACAAGAAAATCTCAACTGAACGCACATGTAATCTTCACCCACCAATCTCACCACTTCATACACCAACTCATTCCTCTGAAGATTTAGCGAATCAGGCACTCGACTTATTTCCTCTACGACGATCTTTTAAAAATTGGATTGATGAGCGGTGTGTCAAAAAATGATCAGCTGATTGGACCAATCGAACTGATTGAATCGAAATTTTTCTTAAACTTAAAGATTCACAAATAAAAAAATATGAAAGATGAAGCACAAATCATTAAACTTAACTCATAAGTAAAAGTATCAAAATTAAATATGTCTAAATATTTATAAAAATATAAATAATCATAAAATAAAAAATCAACATAGTATATTATTGATAAATAATAGAAAATAACTAAAAATTAAAGAAAATATATAAAAACCTAATCTATATATATGTAATTTAAAATAGTGCCTCATAATAAAAGTAAATTGTTCCAATAGCCAACATCTCTTACAAATTCACATACTCTCAACACAATCAAGTTCACAATTTCTAACATAGTAAAATTAGATAATCATAACAGACAAATAAATAACTAGATAGTCATAACAAGAAAAAAAAAAGACAAAATCACGTAGCTAAATAAATAACTAAGAAATCAATTAAATCGTGTATAATAGACCAAGAGAAAAAAAAAATGAGGAAAAAATGGAGAAGAAAAGAATAATATTAAAGCAATGAGTTAATGATAAAAGTTATAAGAAATTAGGAAAAAGTTTTAAGTTAATATTTATGTACTGTGTGATTATGTATTATAATTTTTATATATTTAAATATATAATATTAAATAAATCTATTAAATAGTTAATAAATAAATTTGTATGCAACAATAAACTCAGGACTTGAGGACTTGAGTTGTCTTAGTGGTAATAGCAATTTCTTAAGATTCTCACATGAAAAGATTGCTCTACGAAACCACAAGACCTTCAATTTTACAACAAATCAGAGTTTGAGAGCCGGACGCTAACATGGGTAATAAACTTAGGACTTGAGTTGTCTTAGTGGTAATAGCAAGTTTTTATTTTTTTAATATTATTAAAATATTTAAAAATAAAATATTAAAGTAAATAAATTTAAAAGTAGAGTATTAAAATATATTGATTAGCTCCAAAACAAATATAATGTTTTAAACTATATTATTTGAAAAATATTAAAGATCATTCCTAACATTCAGTATTTGCTTGCAATGTCAATATGTGTTAATACCCAAAATATTCACTACCCATTGCTACAGTAAGAAGACAAAACTACCCTGCTAAGGTATACATTTTCCTTTATAGTCTCTTCAGACCATAGACAGAGGGAGGTCTCTTTTACGCTTTCTTCTTGCTCGGGTCTCCTCTCACTCGATGACCGACTTTGCTAACTGGAGCGTCGGAGGTGGCGCCGGAGCTCCGGCTCCGGCCTTCCCTGACCGTCCTTCTCTCTTTTGCAGGTTGCCGACCTCTAACTCAGGCAACGACAATATGTAATTGATTTATTAGTAAGAAATTTGAAAATTGCAGAAATAAAAAATTATGAAAAAAAGTTTTTTTTATAACCTTATACGAGTTAGTTAGAATTTATTTAAAAATGAACGAGAGACAGGAAAACAACATTTCAAACAAAATTGAGCATACACTTTTAAGAAAAAAATCATTAATTTTTAAGCATATGTAATTAGCAAAATGGAGTATAATTTTATTACAAATAACTTATTACTTATCTATATTGATAGAGATAGCATATTAGATTGTTTGTGAAAATATTAATTTCCAGGCAATCACAATTAACGCAAATGAATGGAGTGACAACGGTCACACAGTTAATCATATTACGGCATTCTTCGCAAACGACATAGCAGTCGGTGTCGGAGGAGGAGAGAACTCATTCCTCCCTTTACCATGATGTTGGCGTTGGTGTTGGTGTTGGTGAATGGTGGATATCTTCCTCTTATTTTGATCAGGTTTTTATTTTGTTTTTGTCTATACGACTTTTATTCATTCCCAGCTGCAACGACAACGCTACTCCTCTCTAACGGGTGTCGTTTTGGTCATAGGAAAATAGGAAATGTCCACCAGCGGAGAGTGAAGATACAGAGGTAATACCCGTGGCTCGCAGAGGTCGGCTTGACGACATTAATTTAAACTTGGGCCTACCAAAAGGATTTCTTCCACAAGTAACCCCATCCTCTAATAAACTCTAATTATCTTTATTAGATTATTGCAAATGACACTATTATTGTTTAGTATTTAATAGGGTTTTCTAAGATTCACTGCTACTCCAAAACCAGAACAAGCAATTCAGAATCAAGTTGAGGGATGTCAATCACCTAAGGATTATTTTGTCATTCAATTTTATTGATACCCTAATAGTTTAATTTCCATTGGGTTAGTTGGGTAAATTTATTTTGACCTCAAACAGGGTTACAGGAGATATACTCCTCTTAGACAAGCCACTGTGCAACAAATGATGATAGATATAATTTCTTAGGGTCCTATCACTCTGTTTCTGATGGGATCCCACACAAATTTTTGCCATCTTTCTCATGACTAATCCACATCTGAAGAAAAATGTTGAGCATAGGATATATACCTTATGGGTGGTGCTGTAAGAACAGGCTGCTTAAAGCATCCCAATTCTTCCAAGGCACAACAGTGTAGTGCCATTGGGAACACGTACCCACAAGACAGCAATCCATATGTAGAGTTCAATATTTTTGGAGATCCTTTTGCTGCATATACGGTAATGTAGATGTAGAGTTTCTTTGTGAATCACAGTGACATAATGATCATTTCATTAAGTATAGTACTAACTGCTAAGGAACAAAATTTTTGGGCACCCTTTTGGCTGCACACATGGTAATCTACTTCTTTTATACTCTCTGAAACAGGTATTTCATTCTGGGATTCCAATCTGTCGTCCCCCTGGATGCAACAGGCACCATTCCTGTAGATGAGTATTTCTTCTCAACCCTTGAAATGTGACAGAATACTTTTGAGGCACAGTATTGCTTCCAATCTCTGAAACTAGCTCGTGATAATTGGCCAAATAATAATTTTTATTGGTGCTTTTCCCATATGTTCAATTTATATCTCCATATATGCCATAGAAATCAGAAAAATATTTATCTTTGCTTTAGTTTGTTCTACAAACATATTGGTTTTAAGTCTTGATTGTTCAATTAGGTATCTTATGAGGGCGACAGTAATTTTCTTTTACAGGAATACTGCTTGTGGGACTCTTATAATAGGTGTAGCTTTATCTCAAATGCAGAATTTACACTATCATAGTGGAGAAAATGAATTTACTGATATTGATTATATGAATATCAGAGTGGTAACTTCTAATGAACCTTATGGAATCTCAAATGGTTCAAATCCGCTGATTGATGGGTTTGAAGACCCAAGTTCAACGTAGAGAACGATGGGGTGCACAGTGGTCACGTTCAGATGGGAATGCCTTATCCATTTTGTCTTGTGAATGGAGAGAAAGGGAAATCCCAGGTGCATGGCTCAGAATGCTGCTTAAATAAACCTGATTTGTGAAGAATTTTGGCCTTCTTTCAAAGAGTTCAACCTGAAAAGAGATGGATATAGTATTAGGATAATAATAAAGTAGATTTCTAAACCCATCAGACCATAGCTAAACAAAGAATTTGTCAAATTAAGGGGAAAGTAATATAAATTGGAATATGATAATCTTTAAAAGTTCTGCTTTTAGAAGTTTTCTGTGCTGAAAACAAGAAATTCTTCATGTACAAACTAACAGACCTAGCTGAATCTCCCTGGTCTTTTAGCTCTTTCTGTTTCTCTCTGTCTAGTGTGTTTGTTTTTAATTACTGTTTAAGTTGCTCTCTTAGAAAAGCTTATGACTGATTCTGAATAGAGTCCAATGGTGACAGGGCGGGTATACCAAGGAGTTGAATGGTCTGGAAGCGGCAAGGGTTCTTGTTGCAACAAAAGCTAAACCAAATTCTGAACTAGGCAGTTCACTTACAAAAGAATTCTATAGAAGCTTCGTAGAGGTAAGCTGCTTCAAGGCTTTTCTTTTTTTCTTTTGTTTGGTTAAATACTCTTAAGTTCAGAAGAACTTCAGTGCTTCCTTGCATGTGTACGACAATAGAGACACATCTTCAGCAGAAATCTGCTTCTAGATGAATGTAATTTATTCACACCGCTTTGAGGTGTAATTACCATGCGATCTTCTTTCTATAAATTAATTGTTCATTGCAGGATATGAATAGTCATGAGTATAATGGAAGGTTTAATATCATAACAGTTTCCTTGCTATGAGGAAGTTATCTATAAACCTGATTTCAGAGTGAAACCGTTGGGGAAATCTATCATATTTGACATGGATATGAATGCCAGGGATTTTATAGCTCTGCTATATCTCCTTAAGTTCCTGTAGAATCGATAAATCTAAAGGCAAAGTACTATTTTTATGCTTTTGAAGATCAGAAAACCTTATCACTATTTCTCCTTCAAGTATATAGCATGTCTGTGTTCAAGTACTATACTGCGTATGATGGGTCATGATGATATTCCAGTGGGTCTAGGAGATGTATTTGCAGTTGGGCTAGCTGACCCAGCATACCCTGCTACTGGTGACTGAAATTATATCAAGGCTATCCCTCATGGTTGTGGTGCCTTCTTGGACTCTGATACACTATGAATTGGCCCCCGACTTACCTTGTAGTTCAAGAAGGTAGTGTCAGTGTTCACTTGTTGAATGGTCTTAGTAATTTCAGAAGAAACTCCGCTATAAGATTGCTATAGGCTCACACAGCAGCCAACTGCTAAATCCTTGAGTAATAAGATGTAAAGACCATGACTCTATTAAGTATGAAAATATTTAATGGGATGGGAGGATATGCAATGATGCTTCAACATATATAACCGCATACAAAAGAATTAGTTAAAAGAACACTAGATATTTATAAGGTCTGTCTATGTATGAAATACAGCATATAAAAATGGTTTAAGGTTATACATTATGTCTTATTGAAGCACGTCATGTGGTTAAGCCAAGTATAGGATTAGTGTTAGTTTCATTTATTATTATTGGTGTCCATTTTATGTTAAATGCATTAGGTTTTGTAACTGATTCCATGCATGTTATTTGTTCTGTTGCAGGAAATATATGATGTTAGGGGACATATTAGCCACGAAAATCAGAAAGGGAATGCCTTTACAGCCCCCTCAAATACTCTTGCCGAATTCAACTTATTCCTTGATCTTAGCAGCAAAATCTGTTTTGAAATCAGAACTGGATATCAAGCTCATCCCACTGAGCAGGCAAAGGAGAGTGAGTTCTTTCCATGCTATTCTGGAGAAAATTTCCCCTGGAATGAGCAGAGATTTCCCAATTATGATCATAACAATTATACCAGAACCAAGAAAATTTAAAATTCTGCAAACTAGGAAAACTCATTCTTCTCATCTTTGATGGTCTTCAAGATAAAACTACCAAATATGATGAGTTTAGAAGCAAAAGGGATTGTTTAACAGCATTCGAAAGTACTCTAACTCCACATCAATGTGGACTATTCTTTGCATATGAAGTAGTTTATTATGTAGTTTTATATAATTATAAGCTACATTTAATATTAGGATAACTCTGAACTAATAATTGCTTGACTATTGTGAGATGCGTTGAAGTTACTAGTTGCTGGTAACTTGCAGACGCGCAGGTTGAACACTGAACATAGAACACGTGCTTGATAGTCATAACACTTCCAAAATGCGATGTCCTTCACTTCATAAGAAAATTCCTTTTCTTCTACATGCATGCACCAACTTACAATAATCTTGTTAAAGACATTATGACCGTACATGAAGAATGCAGAACGAGGCACAAACCCCCTATTAATGTAATCTGATTGGTGAAAATAAAATATAAGAAGCAACTTAAATTGGAATCTACCCAGCTGGAAACTCTATCAAATACATCTGCCAAGTATTATTAAACTAGATCTTATCTGGACTTCCCTTTATAATATTCTGGATCTTTTCCATAGCTTCATTATTAATCAAGTTACTAGAGAATTTTTAATCTTGCGAGATTCTTTATCAGAAGAGTATCATTTCATTTTTTATTTTATTTTTGAGTTATCTTGGGAGATTAGGGACAAAATGAGGGTTGAGGAGGTTGAACTTGTCGAGCTATTTCCATCATGATTACGAAACCTGACCAAATAAATCGAATTGTTTGATCCTGGGTTCATGTCATAGACAATTAAGTAATCATATTTGTGGGTCAGAAATGATTAAGTGCTGCAAAATTTTAGAATACTCAAAAATTTTAATATCATGTGAAAAAATTATTATATCTAAAATCTTAAAATGTTGGGTGAAAGTTTAAGATTTTTTTTTTTTGTTTGCCTTTAAACAAGACAGAAGTGGTTGGTTAAAATAATCAGCTACTTTCTCATTACAGCTTGTATTTCGATCTTGACTACAAATTAACTGCAGAACGGGAGACATCTCACCTATCTAATAGTAAGTTGACCAAATGAAATACACATATCCATTGTATGAAGTGTAGACCAATAGACCTTAAATTGTGACTCGATTTTCTTCTTTCTTTCTTTTTTGCAGTGGGCAAATTTCGATGCTGACAAGTTGTTAATTTGCTTCTTGAAACATGCCAACAAGGTATTGGATTCTATGAGCAGATGGTCGGTGGAATAAAATTAATTAATCATCGTAATTTGCAAATAGCACTTGGGGGATGACATCACGTTTCGCAGATGCTCTAAGAAGTCAATAATTCATTGTCCCGAATTCTCAGTACTAGGATGTCTATTAATGAGGCTAAGACTAGCAGTGTAAATTGTGTCATAAGTTCAAAGCAAAGCAAACAATATTATCCAATGAAGCTTGTACAGATAATTTATTAGAGGTTGGGTTGCATACGCAATGATAAGGAATTAACTGACTTTGTCTAAGACCCTTTTGGGTTTGGGTTTTAAGCAAATTTACCATTATAATATTCACATACTTGTCATTTGTCCCTAAAGATCGCTAATTTTGCAGATCCGGAAAGTATGAATTCTGCAAAGCTTAGAGGGATATTTTTTAAGTAGTTAGTATAAATTTAGTTAAAGTCCTGGGAATAAGCGCCTTATATGTTATGAAATGAAGAATTGCAACAAGCATGGTTGTTTTCTAGTTTCTACTGGTGAAAATGTAAATAATATTGAAAGAAGCACATTATTGCATCGAGTGCTAGACGACAGCTATTTTATCATTAAGGCAATCGTTTTGATTCCTTGTCATTATGTCATAGATAAAAGACAGTCAACGTTGCGCAGTTGAGACTGAGAGATGAAGGTTCATTTTTATTTTTATTTTTAATTAATTAATTAATATTATTATTATTATTTCGCGGTGCGTGGAGGGGGGTATTCACATTGCTTCTGGATTAGATATGGAGTAACCAATCTATAGCTTAAATGATAAAACCCATTTCAAGGAGCAGGGCAGTCACTAGGCAATGTCATAAACAAAGGAGAAAAATAAAGTAAAAGGGGAAAAAGAAGAAGAAGAAGATAAGTGGGGCTGCAGATTGGACATGATTTCTTCTTAGACTTGTATGCAGCAAACATCCATTGCCGTCTCTTACTCACTACATAGAAGCCGATCTGCTTGCGGCAAAAAACTGTTGCTCCATCTAAAAATCCGATAACTAGAAAGTTAACATCTTTAAAAGGGGATATAAAAATTAAAAACAGCTTCTTATGAAATAAAACAAAGCTCTACACATTCTTACCTTGAACAGAGTCTCAAGCTTGTTTTTCACTAAGACATACTCCTGTGTTATTTGCTGCAAGCTTTTACGACACCTGAATGAATACCAACACTTTTTCTTATCAATATATATAATATATGTGAATGTGATCAAAAGTTGGGATATGGGATTGTGAACAAGTTTACCCTTCAACGTTCTGCTCGTTGCAGTAGTTTCGGAAGCCAATGCACACTTTCTGAACTCTCTGTGCGCCAATGCTGTGTTTGCCAATAATCCAATCAACTTGTCAAAATATTAATTGGAGGAACTGAAATGCTTTTCTTTTACACTGATTAGAAAAGATCCAAGAAAATTCCCCTAGTTTATACATGGGTCATGACTCGTGTGGTTGGTACAAAGACAATACCAGTAACAGTAATACTAGTGCAGTAAAGCAATGAGAGCACTTGCTATAAATGTGCTACTTCTCATATGGTGAATGGAGATGAAAACAACTTCCTCCAACATAAGAAAGAAGAGTAAAATCCCAACCGTTTATACACTCAAACCCACACTTGGTGACGATTTCTCACATTTGCCTGAGGAAGCATCCTATTTTAACTTGAGTTTTCACATTTGTGAGGTATGCAGAAACTAGTCATAAATAAAGAATTACCTGGAACTGCTACCCTTCAACTGGTGAACATAGGCATCCACCATTTTGAAATTAATCCTTTGCTGGCCTCTGTTTGAGAACACAAGACGTTCAGAAAGAGATTTTGTTTTTATTACTTAAAACAAGGGAATTGTTGTATCAGAAATATGTCCTTACAGTGCTGTTTCCAGCTCATTAAGAAGCCTTTCAGCGTCTTGAAAAAAGAGTGTTACCACTTCCACTACAAAATTTGGGTTGCTTTCATCTTGAAGTTCCTGAATTTGCTTATAATGATCATCCAGAAAGCCCTTTTCAAAGAGAACAAAACATCACCTAACTAAGAGTCTAAGCTCACACAAGGCACAGACACAGGGAGAACGAGAGACAAAGCACAAAACATATGCAGTAATACAACAAACATAGATTATAAGACTTCTCCTTCTGCTTCCCTCGAATGTATAATGGTAATTTCATAGCACACTTACCTCCTGAAATAGGGAATTAGCATAATCAGTCAGCTGCTTCTGCAACTGCATCACACTAGCCATTCTTGGTTTCTCAAGTTTTTACCACTCACTCAAGATCTTGTAGACTCATTTCATCTTTCTTTAGTTGCTGAGTTTATATAATGTAATTTTTGTTCTGAGCTAGGTAGCAATTACTAATACCCGGATAGAGATTTGGTAAATGTCAAAATCTAGGAGAGCACTCATCTCATAGCTTTGCCTCTAGTGTAGTGTTATATATGGATACTGTATTTAAAGTCAGTGACTTTATTGTGTTTCTGTTCTTAGCTTCCCCCTCAACCTATCATTTATGGGCAGCATAAAGCTTTAGAAATTAATAAGATCACAAGATCCAAAACTCGATGCCATGTACCATTCATCTATCAATCTTTTTCATTCAGTAATTATTGTCTCCCACTCTATCTCTTCTCCTTCCCTTTTTATTATTTTTTCAGGACTAGTTTTTTTAATTCAAACCCCCACCCAAGGTGCTGACTTGTCTGTGGGGTAGTGCCATTTTCAAAGTCTGAACTTGTACACTCCTACACAAGATTAGCTTGCTAACAATAAGCATAGCTTGCTATTTTTTTAACTAGAGACAATTAAGCTGATCTCATTCTAAATTAACGATCAATGCAGTTGGGAAAATATTACAAATGAAGATGAAAGGGATATCTAATTAAGAAAAAAAGTCTACAAGACTAACTTAAACTTTACTCTCTTGGCTGTCTATTTGGAGATGTCAATTATGGGGCAACATTTATTTTTCAAGCCACAGCACAATCAACTTGCTTCATTGCTCAAACTTCAAATAGAGATAACCCGAAAACAACATTAATTGTTGTTACATAGGATACGTTGAGATATTTTTGGTTAATTTTGTCTTATCCAAAAGGAAAAGAAAATGTTTAGACAACAGATGGTGAAAAATCTAACATATCTTTCTAGTAACACCAAGTTGGTATGATATAAGATTGGACTTGTAGTTATTCAATGAGTACTATCTCTCTCCCTTATTTTATCCCAAAGATTCATTATGTTGCTACTTTTGTATTTATTCTAGCTTCTGTTGTCGATGTTTGATTGGATCAAATTTTCCATCGAATAATTGCTATTAATTAACTAAAAGCGACAATTTACCGTAGGATGTGTCCCATAACTTTCATCATTTTTCTTTCTTTCTTTAGGGATGAGATGAGAAATTAAGTAGAAACTATTACTTCAGTCTACATTTTCAATTTAATTTGAAATTTATTTCTTCCACGTGATATCTCTCTTTCTTTCCTTTCTTCTCCAGAATTTGATCCTTTATTTATTGTGAAAGTAATATGTTCCAACCTTCTCTTCTCTCTCTGTGTACTTCCAAATCTTAGTAACAATTCATGAGTGTGATATTATTGGTCTGGTGTAGAAAATGTGAAGCTTTTCTGGGGAAGGGAGGGGGGGCCTGGCTTGCATTTTGCATACGTGTCGTAAGCTCAATCTTTGCATTCTATGAGCAGTAAGCACTCGTGCATCAGTAAGCACGAGCTGTCTCCTCGAATACCTGTGGTTGCATTCAAATGTCAAATTCCAAATCATTTTACCACCAAAATGCAACGGGAAATGGTAGTTTCACTATTTTTTCCTCATCGAATCCCATATTTGTCGACTTCAATTAATAATAATAAGTACAACACAATGATGCTAAAGGGATAAGAGTACAATAAGAAAATATAATTTCTGATATCAAATGTTTTAATTTTTATAATTAAAAGAGCCATTATTAAACTTATAAATTATTAATTTTAAGAGTTTAACTTAATAGTAAAGATGTAATAAATTTATTTAAGCTAGTTAAGGTTTAAATATTAGAATTAGCATCTAGAAAAAATTTACTCCTAAATGCATTATATCAATGTGAGAGGTGCTCTCGTAAAATTGTTTGAAGAGAAACTTAATGTTGGTGCGCAAAAACTAATGCGATAATACTTTATAGTTTAAACCCAAAAAAAAGCCTATAAATTATTGTCACTATCATCATACATCTAACAAAAAGAAATAGCTGTACAAAAAATCACCCATTTGTTGCTATTAAAGATATAATGTACCTCCCTATGAATTGTAATATATCCATGATCCTCCTTGTAAATTATAGTACCTTAGAATGCTGGGTACTTCTTTTATACCCTTGAAAATGTCCCTACCTGGTAGAATACAAACTCAGTGAACCAAAAAGTACGATCTCCATGTACCAAAAAATTTAAAAGGTACAATCTCCCCTAAATTTCGTTTAGGAAAGTACTTGTCATATTATATGTTAGATTAAAAGTAATAACTCAATTAGATATATTATAAGGTTAAGGTTCCCATAATTGTAGTATAATTAGGTACTAGTGTCTTAGGCTTTTTCCCATGTTATTTAATATAAAAAATAGAAACTTCTCCCACATCATTTTTAGGAAAAAAAAGTGTGGGTGTATTACCTTCAAATATTGACGCTTGAGAGAGATTACAGGGCAAGAGTATGACCCAGTGAACAGTATAGCCAAAAGGTTCCAAGAAGAGCATCAGCAATCTCTGAGATGATTAGTGGGGAAGCAGAAGAGAACATGGTTGCTGGTGATTGGGGCCCAAGCAGAGTAGAGGACTTCATGCGATAGACATTGTACAAAGCCAGAACTTGTCTATTGCTTCCAAGAGCCGAAAAGGGGATTGAAGGAGTAGTAGAATAGAAATCGTGTATCTTAGTGAATAATTGGAGATTTAAGACATGGAGTTGAAGGGACCACTTTATTGTTTTGGCGTGAACGCTGAACCTGTGGCTGGCTATTGATACTGAGGGATCATTGTGCTTGTGCTTGTGGGGGGGGCCATTATTTGGTAGATTTCATGCCATTAATGCATTTAGCCATTGATGGCTGAAAGAGTACAAAGGTATAGGATGTTTGGGTATCCAAAGCCATCAATAAATAACATAACTTTTGTATTCATGTGGCATCTTGTCTGTTACTCCCAAAGCTCCATATACCCAAAAATCAAAGGGGAAAAAGAAAAAAGAAGAAGAGCCCATTCATGCCTCTCCCAAGCCATTCCACCGGCTGCTGTTTCTCACGAGTAAAATTATTCGTTTCCTATATCTGCAATTTTTCTTTATTTCAGAGTAGATGGAGTTCAAATTAAAATGGTGGAATGGCGAGGACTCATGATAGCTTTCATGCCAGAAATTAGAAAAAAACGGAGATGCAGAGAAACTTTATTATTATTATTATTTTTGCTGGCAATGACGGGACCATGCGTATCATCAAAATCAAGTTTGTGTTTGGGTTCCAAGAAAATCCATGAATGGGTTGGATTGATTTGGGGGCATGGAACAAAATATTCATTGTGACGACTAACCTACGTGGACCCAAAAAATCAAAGACAATTAATCTACAACAAGGCCTTAAATGAAGCAGGCGTTGCTAATAAAATAAGTCGGATCCTATTTTTGTAGCCCATTAATATACAGAGAGGCCGTCCAAAGAATCAAACAAACAGCCCAGAGAATCACTCCAACCCAAATACGATTAAGCCCTAGGAAGGATAAAAGGATAAATATTAAGGAAATATTTATTTATTTTTTTAAGAAATAATAATAGGTGTAAATATTATTTTTAATTATATTTAATATGCTTATTAGTTTAAAGAGATAAGGAGAGAAAGAACAAAGGATAATTTGAGGAGAAGAAGGAATAAGTGAAGGAGTCCAAAATATTTTTCTTTATATTACTCCTCTAAATAATTATTTTTAATTTACTTTTACAACCAAACATATTTAAAATTTTATTTCCTTAAATTTTACTCATTTTACTCCCTACCACATGCCCTTGAAAAACTGAACAAAAACAACGAGATTACCTTTTTAGTCAGTAGCCAACAAAACAAAAAAAATCTGAAATCCGGCGTAACAAGTTTTCTGAAAGGTTTTTCCAGCAAAAAAAAAAAAAAAAANNAAAAAAAAAAAAAAAAAAAAAAACCTCATAAGTTTCTAGAGACTCAGCCTTGCAGAAGCATTTCCATTTTTTTTCGATCAAATAACAAAGTTTGACATAAGATACTTTGTTCTCGTCAATTTTCAAGTCACAGAAAACAATTTAATCGAATAAAAGCCTTCATTTTGAAACCATACCTTTCAGGATCACATCATTGTTTTCCAGAAGCTCTTGAATCAACCAAGCACGTCATGACAAATATTAATAATCCTGTATGCATATATGGAATATCATCTGAAAGAACCCTGGACGTATGATACATTTTTGCAGAGTAATAAGCTCTCGTATTCGTTATTTATTGCCTTCTTTCTTTGTATTTCCTGTTTTTCTCTCCTCTCTTTTTTTCTTTCCTCCCTTTTCCTTCATCAGATGAAGAAATAATATATTACAAACACATGAAGAACCTGCCCACACAAATAATTTCTTGTTCTGAATTTTCAATATACAACATTTACATGAAAATTAGATGGTAAGGAAAATCATTCGCCTGGGAAGCAATATTGTGGGCGAAGAACATTAAATTCCTTGAATCAATGGTCAGTAGCATTTAGCTTGTTGCAAGGAAATCACCTGCATTTGTCAATTAAATCTCTTTACAGCAACCAATTTACAACAATTTGAAGAGAGGGAGGCAAGCGTAAAGCAAGCAGTGATCAACCTGCAGCACCAAGCAGACATTTCATAATGCTAAGGAAAACATAAATAAAGATCAGGTTAGCTGAAAACTATTTTGAATACCTTCTAATTTTGTAATGCATATAAATAAATGACTAGGACCTCATCTTCAAGTGCTATGTATTCCATATAAATACACACACACACACACACACAAAACAACAACGGCTAAAGCTAAAATTCAATGAAATCACAAGGAAAATTGTTTTGTGATGCATACCTTCCTCAGAGAAGTCGAATACACCACCAAGCATGTCATCGTTGTCACCATCTTCCTCAGATTTCTCCCTGCCACGGGGACTGCCACAATCCACATCAGTAGCAACTTCGGTTGATTCACCACAGTCAACTGATGCTTTACAATAACCCTCATGAAAAAATTGCCCACAGTCAGGTGAGTCGTGTATTGGCTCCACATGTGCAACTTCCATATTCAAATCATAACCTTGCAAGCTCGAATTTATACTGTCACTAGCTCCAACACTTTTTGACAATTTAACTTCTGTAGTTACATCATCAGCAAAGTATGAGACACTTGCTGAAACATTGGCCATGTTTGCAGTATGCTGGCTTAAAAGAGGCGATGCCAACACAACTTCGTCTCTTCTCTTGCAATTGATCTCATTTCCAGACAAGTCAATTGATGAAGAAAAATATGCTGACAAGCCTGAGAAAAATGTCCAGAACAAAAGAGTGGGTCAACACATATATATAACAGAAGATGCCATACTGAGTTGGTTATCTTACCACCATCTGCCTTTTTAGCTAAGCCAGGTATCTTTATCAACTTTGGATGGGCAATTACAGCATCTTCTGAAAACTTCTCTTCAGTTCCATGTGAATCGGATGAAGAACTTGAGCATCTTCCCATAACAACAGCTCTGCCAGAAGTTTTAGAAATGAGAAAAAGAAAAGCAAATATTTCCTTGTTTTTTAATTAAAAAAAAATAGTTGGCTTATTTTTAGAATATGTCAATGGAATGTTATGCTGGATATATTTAAATTTATCTTAGAAGGAAAAAGATGTTTAACACACAACAAGTTCGAAGTAAAGGAATGCTCCCCTAAAAATCAAGCACCATATCATTGGGGAGGGGGGGTGGTGTAAACAGAAATACAAGAGGTCAAATAATCATTATAGTGAGTTACTATCAGTAAAAATTTTAAATCATCTCTATAAAATCATCTATATCCAGACTCCCATGTCTGCTCCATGTAAAGACAAGTAATAATAATAAAAATTTGCTCCTTAACACTTAAAAAGTATCTCAAACTTTCATATATTCTGAATGAAATCATTTAAACCCAAATAAAAGCATCTTGATCAAGAACTTATCTTTACTGACAAAAAAAAAAAGAGTATAAAAAGCAGTAGAAAGTTAACCAGAAAGGCAAGTGATAGAATGGAATAACATGGGTGGAGTCAAATCTAGGATAAAACTGTTATGAAAAAGACTTCTGTAATTGACAAAAAACAACAGATAAGTGATCATTACCTGTCACCCCAAGAGGACTGAATTCTATGGAAATGGTTGAAGACAGGCAATAAATTCTTCTGTCTTATTTCAATCTCATTAACAGGAATAGTCTCTATTTCAATCTCTCCCCTGGTATGACCCTCACATAAATTCTGCTCCTCAGCTTCCAAAGGACTCATCGCATAGAAGGACACCTAAAAATTGAGGAAAAATGGTTTACTTGAAAGAACATCTGCATGTTTGAAAAGGTGACAAGCAGGAGGATTCAAGGTTGAAATCAGTCAAACACACTGAATACCTCAGATTTTTGCCAAATTGGTATCCTCCCAGAGTTTATGTGCACCTCTGCATTTGAGAAGTGAGATTGCCCATTAAGTTTCACAAACTCCTTGTTCCCAACACTATTATCTTCATAATCTGAAGTCTCCAATATCATTTCTGCACCTTCCCGCCCACCAAGAATATTCCCGGATATATATTCCTCTCTTTCTGGCCAATCATTTCTCCTACAGACATCCCACCATTGAACAGGTTCAACTTTCACTCGCAGATCCTCTTCTTGTATCTGTGCTGAAGGAACTGGAGCCGTTCTTGGAGTAGTTTCACTTGGGTCTGCCCCCATTGATGGTAGTAGTTTATATTGAATTAAATGACCAGAAGGAGCATAAACCAATAAGTGCTCCAGAGCATGAATCTTCGAGTATGCATTGTGTGAAACATGAGGTATAGAACTGTGAAAGACAGCAGACATAGCACCAGATGGAATGCAGACCTTCCCTGCTGCAGAAGATGCAGCATTACTAACTGTATTGAGCCATCCAGCATTATTGTTTTTTATTCTGCTAACCACAGAGAGAATAACAGGAGGTGGGGGTGCCGGGGAAAAGTGTTGCTGGTTTACTGTGAAATGTGGAGTGGACCACCAGGGTAGAGGTTGAATTGGCAAAAGAACAGGCGCCTCTGCATCTGGGTTCTGTATCTGAAGAACTGTCTCACCACCAAAAGGGGCAAGAACAAAGATATGACAAGTACCCTTGGAAGAAATAATGGCAACCCATTGACTGTAATGACTAAAACAAATGTCTTGTATAACCTGTATTGCACACACAAGGAAGTACAAAACTTCATCAACATACAAGTATAAAAGTCTTGAAGAGAGACAGAGAGTAGGAACATACAGCTGATGTCATGCCACGATGGAGCTTGTATAGGTGCACGTGAGAACAGCTCCAATCATTGCTTTGAGAACCTGATCCATTCCTCGAGTAGGATGGTATAATTCGGAATATGTTTATGTTGTTCCCATGAATTGAGGCAGTAACTAAAAGTGTCCCACTTGGGTCAAAACATAAAGCAGAGATTGGACTAGTATGGGCCCTAAATTGTGCCACAACAGCTCTAGAAACGAAATCCTTGACCACAACCTGCAATAGTAATAAATGTCAACAAGCATATGAAATGATTATTTTGAGCCTACACAAAATAATAATTACATTAAAAGGAAGGAAGGAGGAGAAGGGAAAAGACTTCAGTAAAATACTTGGTGCTATTAACTACCTTAGAAAATCCTTCTTCTATGGCTAAGCTGAACGAATAGATGATCTCATGCAAATTGTAATACAGATGCCAATATACTTTAAAAAAGAAAACCCATAATCTAGTCAGCACACTGCACAACAGATCAGATTATAACTTGTTAAGTTGTAATCAATAAGAGAAGACTCACCACCCCAGCTGTATCTGTTTCTGTAGAAAGAGATGTAAACCGACTAACTTTCCAGCTTGAATTTGATGATACAGGAGAACTAGATCCATCAGGTACAAGATCCTGATAGTATTTAGACAATGTTTTGTACCCCATGTCACTGAGGTTGATAAGTCCAGCAGCCAAGTGCTTGCTAGATTCCATGGCATATCGGGCTACAAGATTTCCACTGCTAGGTGATGTTGAAGGGCTGACAGCAGGAGGAGTAAGACTCTGAGGACTAAGACGACCTATGTTTGAAAGCAATGGGTTGTTGGAAGCATAAGCCAACCACCGCGGACCTACGGCCATTGGACCATAGCCAATATTAACCCCAACTTGGCCTCCCAACTGAGGTACAGGATAAGTGAGGACACTGAACTTATTCTCAAGAGTAAGAGCATCAAAACAGTATATCTGCCAGCATAATAAAAAAGAAAAAAAAAAAAAAAAAGTAGCAAGGTTTTAGTGATAGAACTTGAAAGCTAAGATAATATTACATTAAATTCATATCTCAACAAGTATCCTGTAACCTTGTAATTTAAATTTTCAAATATGTTAAAGAGAATTGAAAAAATCTATCCAAATCTACCGGAATCTATAGTAAACTCAATTTGCCCATAAGGTGACACATCCATTTCCAAGCATGAGTGCTAAAAAGTGAATTAAATAGCTACTTAAATCAAAACCTTACTTGAGCAGCAAGACCCACAGCCACTATTTGGGGACTGCATCTAACCATGTAGACAGTAGAACGAAATCTCAGAGCATGAACATAGTTATGGGACCTTAGAGAGTAAAATCGAACAGCTGTAGCTGAGCTAGCAATATTATCAGCTTGGGGTTCAATATAACCATCTCTGACAAATCCATCTCTCCCATTTTGCATTGTACCTGGGATCTTTGATTTATCACATGCAACAACTAAGAGCAAAGGATGTGATTCTCTAAATCCTTTACAATGCTCAGACTTTGCAGGGAGGGGTTGCATCTGTAAAAATGAAACTGGATCGTCATGCCTTGAGACAAGTTCACTAACATTAGAGGCATCTTCCACATCAAGAACTTGAAAGCCATTGGAGTAACCGAGTAAGAGGACATGTTTGACATAAGATGGACCAAGTTCTAGCCTGTCAAAGCAAGCCCAAAGCACCTGTTTGACAAAAACAGGAAAATTATTCTAATTCCTTGATTCATAAATAAGTAGTGCATAGCTGACCCAAACATGTATCAGAGTGTAGAAATAAGTTAGCAGGTTTCACAAATATCTAAATACCATCTTGCCAATATAATTTTGTAAAAGGTATATTTTACACCAAACAGTGAGAAACTAACTCTTTTAACCCAACAGTAATGTTAATCATTTTCATAGCATACTCACACACTTCGTCCCCAATTGATGCCCCACAAGTTGTATGGTTACATCCTTCCTAGATAATTACCCCATATCAAGCAACAGACAATAAAACAAGAAATGAAGGGCAGGGTGGGAAGGGTAAAACAAAATTCCATACATCTGAATCGTCCACTAACATCAAATATATGAGCCTCTTTTATTCATGAAATATTTAAGAAAAGCATAGTTTTACATAAAGCGTGGCCCTCATGATGTCAGATCAATATCAAATATATGAGCCTCTTTTATTCATGAGGTTGTTACAAAAGGGTCTCAAATGTCATTCTGAATAAATGAAAGTATAAAGTAAGACCAGGGAAGTGATCTCCTACACAACATCACATGATATACGGCTTACAAGAGGGACAAATTAAAAATATATATGGAGAGAGCGCTAATCAAAACATGTCCATTGCTACAAATTGGGGTCATTCAGTTATTGGGTTCCACACTTGTTTCTCCATAGCCGGCCAAGCTTATTATAATTGTCATGTATGCAATACTGTAATCTACATTCTGGCTTGACTATACCCATGACCAATCAATATTACATATATTCTGGTCTCAAATAGTTAAAAAATCTGAAAACAATACAATTAATCAGCATATTCCAATGTCTCTTTCGATCACCATAAAAAAGAAAAGCAGAAAATGATTTGCCATGCATACAAAAAATAGAACAGAGTCAGTGGATTGAGCTCTCAAGTTCACATTGTAAGAACGAGAATTTCTCTCAATAATCCAGTCAAATATTTAACGTTTGAGGCAAAACCTAAGAAATGACAGTAATCAATCCATTGCCGTAGCAGTGGCTCAGTATGTCAGCCATCAAACTAACGTTTCCACAGCATTTCAAGTAAAACCATTTTCTTTTTCTCTCTGAATTTATGTTTCTACCCCTCAATTCTCGCGGCAACTGAACATAGAATAATTTCAAGGAATTAAATTTCTCGAATGAACTAGAGCCAGAAGACTTCATTCCATTCCATTCCATTCTAAACAGCATTCTTCTATGCAAATAAAATTCCAAGAACTCTCTCCAAATAATCAAATGTAAGAAACAAGTAAAGGATAGTAATCGTAAATACATAAATAAATAGTTTATTGAAAGAACCTGGTCTTTGTGGTCATGTACATCGCCGGAGATGGAGGCGGCGACGGAGGCGCTGGCAGAACGGACCCCGGAGGAGGCAGTCTTAATGCAAGAAGATATGAACTTGAAAGAACTCGGAATAAATCCATTGGTCTTGCTATTATTTTCTCCGACGTGATTCTTCATAGTCAATGAAGGGTTTCTTCACCGGCCACCGGTAAGTTACCGGGAATTCTGTCCCCGCCGACGAGAGTCGCGGACCGTATGCGATCAAAAATAGCATAAGAGTTATCGAAGACAGGATTCGACGGAAACGGAGGTGCAGAAGTCCGGCGTTCCGTTTACCTGGTGGTGGTTGTTGAGAAATTTTGACCTTAAGTTAACAGAGACGGTTCGCTTCTCTGTATCTGTCTTGTCTGTCTTTCTTCCGTTTAGACACCACTGCCACTCTGCTTGGTGCTAATTGCAAAGCAAGTAAATTTCCCGAAATGTCAAAAACATCCCGTGTTTTTCCGTAATGTCGGATAGGTCCCTTTCAATATTCTATTATAAAATTTTCAACTGATCACAGAGTTCGCTCGAAATTACCATCATACCCCGCAGCATTGAGATTTCATTCTACTGGATTTTGATCCGCGTCTTCATCCATATTCAAACTCATTCTTAAGACACTTCCCCATTCATCATCATCAGAATATGGATAACAATTTCTGTTCTCCCAATAGAAGGAAAAAATCGGAAGTATTGTGATTTGTGAATCACAATGGTGTGGTTGAAATTTCGGAGATCTACTTCATTATCGAGCAATATCTCGCATCATTGAGGGTAAGTTGGACATTACCCATCATCACTCACGAGACCATTGATGGGCACGTGGGTGTCAGATGGTATATATTTGATAAATCAGGGAGTATAATGAAGTTAAGAGAAAACTTAGGGGAGAATTCTGATACGCAAAGAAGCTTGAGGAATAAAAAAATTTCCATTAAACAACTTAACAAAGGCACAATTGATTACGTTACGACAAGGGATGAGAATATCTTAAATTAAGATGCCGAACCCAAATTAAAAAAAAAAAAAAAATCCCTTTGGAATTATCTGCTATTAGAATTTGTATAATTGTATTTGTTTATTCAAAAGTTCAAAAAAAAAAAAAAACGTATTTGTTCAATTTAAAATAAATTGACTTGTAGTTGTAGGTAGAGTATGTGCTAATCTAACTCAAAACTACATGACCAAGGGGAAAAAAAAAAAAACTCAACTAACGAGTGTCGTTTTCATTTTTTTTTTTTCAGTAATTTTATGCATTTGAAAGTTGAAAATTCCACAAGAAGCAATATCATAGACTTGGGAGTTTGGATAAGCATCCAAGAGGAAGGGGATGAGTTGCTGTTTCATTTGGACAAGTATCCATAGAAATTTCACATATTGGAATTCAAGGATATACAGAAATCAAACTATTATAGAGAGCTAAGCGTCCACTGGAATCAAGGCATCATCAGATGGTGTTTTACATGGAATCTGAAAGTAGTCCACTCGATTTGAAGTTGTATGTATTTGAAATGATGAAAGCAAATGATCGATGCTTGCTCGGTTCTGGTAATTGGTTGAAAGTTTACGAGAATGAACTGGTATTTTCAAGTGCCATGGAAAACAATACCACTGACTTAATTTCCAGGGACTCTCCAACACCAAAAAGTCAGCGTCTTAACAAGTAATAACATCTATATACATAAACAGATAAATATGTCTTAAATAAGCTATCCTTAGCTTTCAAGAACAAGAAGCCAAGGCAAGCTGCTTGTGCCGATTGAGATCACGTAGATATTTTGTTGAGTTGTATTCTTGGGCATCCAGTAACTCTTCTGAGTATGTTCTTAAGAGAGCCTTCCTTTGGCTTTCTTTCACAGATTCCCGGACATAGTCATCACCTCTTAGCAGTATTGCAACCTGCAGCCAACACAAGAAATGTGATCAAATCTACGGTAATTATGGCTGGTACCTTCTTTATTGAAGGTAAAAACTACGGCTAAGCTTTCTCTTTGCTTGTTAGACCTCACAGTAACGCCTGCATAACTCAATTTCATCCTAATGTGATTTATCTAATATTCGATTTAATTCTTTATACCATCCACACCAATAAGACAGTATAAAAGGGGAACAAGTCATACAACTAGATATTTGACTAGGTGAATCATGATTGCCCCATAATTGTCTGAAGAAATAAAAAGCTTGTAACATAGACTGGTATTGTTCATTCCCTTTTGACAGCATATTAGATAACACACCAATGCATTGATTAATTAACAAATACACAAGACAGATTATGTTACTGAATAAGCCTAATTCATTATTCTTTTCAGACTACTACATTGTTTCAATTCACCAAACCAAAATGATGATGGTGTCACATCACATCAGCTTTCTGGAAAGATAGACAGTTCAGTTAATGAAAATATCTGATTTTTTCTTCCATTAAGATGATGGTAATGCTATCGTATGAGACTTAAATTTGAATGAAGCAGTTATAGAAAATGCAGCTTTCTAGATTGTGTACTTGCCTGACTCATGCAGGGGCGTAATACAGGAGACTGCTCAACACAGAGGGATGCAGTCAAAACAACACGATCTATCTGTTCTCGGTCATAATTATCACCAAGAGAAGGATCAACAAGGTCCTTAATATTATTATCGTCAAGCAAAGGCTTTGCCTACAACACTCGAGAAAATCACAATGTGCTGAGACCTGTCATGTAATGAACAATAAAATGATATAATATGCCACTTTGAAACATGATTTACCCATATCACAACACTCTGCTGCAAATGATCCACAGCTCGACGCCCAGTTATAAGCTCCAAGAGTATAACCCCAAATGCATAAACATCAGTTTTCTCATCTACTATACCATGCATGAAATATTCAGGGGCGAAATACCTGCCAATCAGGTAAAGGGGAGAAAATATTAAATCATGAAAACCTCACAGACTCTAGAATGAGTAGTTTTCATTTGCATACCCAAATGTGCCTTCAAATTTTGATACATTATGGTGAGTCCACTGTTTGGGTAACCACTTTGCTAGGCCAAAGTCACAAATCTGGAGAAAATTTCAGCTAATCAGTGAGTGATAAATCAGAGAAAAGAGAGGCCTCAAACTTATACCATATTTATAGGGGATGCAGAAAAGCCTTACATCCCACTGGGACATGGCCTGCAGAAGATTTAATTTACAAGCACAACATGTAATAATAATAAGGCATGAAGAACCCATTAGCATACACCATGGCTCGGCTCAGCATATATATTACCTCTTGGAAAAGTTGAAAGACTTTCAGTGAGAAGTATTCCATGCAAATTTTTAAGTTTGCTGTAAATAAAATCATATAAATCACTAGTTTGATGGTGTTACTTTGTTCTTCTCTATCTCTCACATTGGCTATGGAAAGGAAAACTCAACCAGTGAAGCGTAGCTATCCAAAGAGCCATTAGTCCCACCAAATGGAGGCAAAGTCTCTCTTATTAAATTTATAAAAAAATACCTGTGGCTCAAAATTCTCTGTAAGCAGAATGTTCTCTGCCTTGATATCTCTATGAATGATTCGCTTGTGACAACTCTCATGAAGGTAGAGAATACCATCAGCTATTCCCAGAGCAATGTTGTACCTTTTACTCCAATCTAATTTGTTATCTTCTGAACCTGGAATATGTGATGAAACAGAAATTAGTAAATAAATTTAAACAGAAACTTTTCTTATAAAAGGAGACTTCACAGTTCACACCATGTGTACAAACCATGAAGTACAGATCCTAAACTTCCCAGTGGAGATAGTTCGAAGACTAGGTGCATTCCTCCTTCTACACCACATCCAATAAGTTTTGCTGTATTAGGATGGTGGACATGAGCAATAATGCCAAGCTCAGATAGAAACCCTGCTGTCCTCTCATCTGGAGTCCCTTTAGTTAGTCGCTTTATAGCTACTAGTTGTCCGTCTTTGAGATGCCCCTTGTAAACTTCAGAATAACCACCCCTTCCAATTATATTTTCTACAAATACAAAGGAACCACAAAATCTACTTAAGCAAGAGTGATATCATATTTCAGAAAGCAACAAAATTTTCCCCAAGGGTAATATGAATTTTCAAATGAATAACTTTACAATTAAATTATGCTATACTTGACTAAAGTATCAAATGTAGGACCAAATTACAGACCACTGGCGAAATTGTTGGTTGCATTCCTGAGGTCAGAGAAGTTGAAATTCACCAATGAAGACCTGAAGTTGTATATATTACTCAGAACAGGATTCTCTCTAGTGCTTCTGCTTTTCCTCTTTGGCATCTTTGGTACACTAAGAGGAGGGAAAGACGCGAGGCGCTTAATTGATTTCTTTTTCCATAGTTTGAAAAATTTGGTCCAGTGAGATAGTGTTCTACAACCGTTCTCAAATTCAGGTGATTTGGGAGAATCGAGGCCTCTAATGCAGGCTTCTAAGACTCCTCTAGGAGATGAATCATCTTCTTTCTCTTTCTCCAACTCCAAATTTCTCAAGTCTGAAACAACAGGATGAAAATGGAAGTTATATCAGTGCGTGGGTACCCTAAAACCAAAATATAGGTCAATCAATAAGAAACAACCTTGGGCGGAAGCAGAGGCAAAAAACTTAACGCCTCGTTTTTTACGTTTAACATTAACACCATCATCCATTGGGCCCTTCTTTGGTTTGTTTGCAGAATTCTTTTCACCGTCCCTACATGGCACGTGATTTTAAATTTTAGCAATAGCAAACAACTTATCCCTTTTCTCATGTCCAGGAAAGGGAGCAGAGGAACAAGTTGAAGAAAGAAATAACAAGAGACACAGCGAAAAAGGGGAGTCAACCAACAAGGATTATTTTGATTAAATGCATAGAAAAATAGGAAGGAAATGAATTGAGAGGGGAATGAAAATGGAAAGATTTTAATTTTCACCTCTTGAATACTAGAAAAGTAGGAAAACAATGTGAAAAATGGTAATCATTTTCAAAAAGCCCCGACTTTTTTTATACCAACCCAGTACAGAATTATTTGCATTCCAAATTTTCCACCTTCCCATTTTCCATAAAAGCAGAAAGTTCAAAATCATTGCCCAGACTGGTTTTAAGCACAAACATTTTAGAAATTGGAAGCGAATAGTAGGAAACACACCAAGACTAGAATCTTGTTAGAAGAAGTATATATAAAACAGAAACTGGAAAATCTGCTTCAATATTACATTGAAATATAACAAATTTACAAACCACAAACATGGCTTGAATTTAACTCACAGAAAGGCAGGCACATTTCCTCTGTTACTTCTCGCAGAAATTAGCAAATGCAGCAGATACACTAGAAGCAAAAGCTCAATAATGGAATCGGAAAAGACAGAGGAAGGAAGCAGCAGGGGTTGAGTAAAAGACAGAGGCGACAGAGGGGAAAATCAGATACATATACACCATATATGAAACACACAAAACCCAAAATGGCTTATCCATCAACATTTCTGGGACAACGAAGAAGCTGCATGTAAGGTAGAAAAAAAGACATACCCAAAGCACGGAGAATGAAGGGGAAGACACGCATACCGTAGACAATAATCTCTCTGTTGACCCGCATTCGCCATGAAAAGTTGAAAACTGACTGTGGCGAAAGAACCGAACCAAGAGAGAGAGAGAGAGAGAGAGGAAACACCGTGCGCAATGTGGCAGACGCAGAGAGACAAAAAAGCGGTTACGGTATGCTGAATGTTGATGCTTCAATAAAAATCCCTTCTTTTTATCTTCTTCCCTTCAGCTACCGCTTTTTCTGAGTTGCAAGTTACAAATTTAAGTGATTCTTCCAGTATCGTAATCCATAGTCAGGAAAGAAAGAAAACCCCGAAGCTAAATGGAGAAAAGTTGTGTTTCACATCGGCCACTTTGACAAGGTTTTGGTACAAGGATTCTCTTTTTCTCTATCTTACATTAGTCCGCAAGACTCGCTGCTTAGCTCAGCTGAGTTCTGGACAGGTGGTAGAATCTCTGCAGCGACTTCTGCTCCCAACCTTAAAACCACGCACAGAGTGAGAACGTTTCAGACAGAGAAAACGAGGGAGGAAGCCAGTGTTGTTTATTTAGTTAAATTAAAGTTGTGACCTTTGGGTAAATTTAAAGTTTGGGCCAACTTTAAGATTATCTTAATTCATGCACACTTCATTAGTGATCTTCTCAGTTTTAGGCTTTTATACTATTGTCTCCTTATCCAATACAATTAAAAAAAAAAAAAGAGAATTACCCAAATGAAAAACAAAACAAGAGTACTTTTGTTCCTTAAAATGTATATATAGGAAGAACAGCAGAAAACAAAAAGAGAAAAGTATTGTGTCACAACAAAATAAATTATTTGTGGAAGAATTTATTTTAGTTCATTATTCTACCGTTATTCTTAAATATATTATAAAAATTACTTTTAACGACTTATGCCAGTTATGCCTCGCGACAAAACTAATGATTCGAGAAAATATATATTGTAGTAGTTCGTTATTTCATTATTATTCTCAAAAGATATCATTTATTGAAATCACTTTTAAATTGTTGTGTAGCTGTTAATATATATTGTCGCTTTTTTTTTCCTGTCCTTAATTCTAGAAAAAAAATAAGTTACTTTTAACTAGTTATGTTAAATATGCTCCATTGTCAGTTAAGTCATAAATTTTTTTTAAAATATAAATATTACTATTTCTTAAATCTGAAATTTGTACTTAAATTATAATATATCTTAATTATTCTGGCTAAACACAAGTGACATGAATTTATTTATTTATTAATAGACTTAGAGTAATAAAAAAAAACATGCATACATAAAAATATTAATAAAAAGCCAATGTGTCAAAACAAACGAAAATTTTCTGAAGTAGCATTTTTTGAAATTAATACGGCAGTAAGAACAACACATATATGTTGATATTTGTTGGAACTTAGTTCCTATTTGTTCCTTTTTCATTATTGATTGTATATGATTTTCCATATGCTCACTTATATGAATGATATTTAGTTTTCTCAATGGTAGATTATGAATTTAATATTAAATTTCAATTCACTGTGTGATTTGAATTATGTTTTTTTTTTAGTTTATTAGAGTATCACTGATTGCTACTAAATTTTTCGTGCATTATTATGTTTTAATTTAAAGGTTGAAATTATTTAACGATTAAAAAAAAATCTATGCATTTGATTATATTTATCTTTCTATTTAGTCCTATCTTATTTATGTATTTATTTGTAATGTTGCTTACATTTGAATATACTTAGCTAATAAATTAAAGTAGCAGGGGCACAAAATATAATTATAAAATACCAAGGGGCTGAGGCACAAAATCCATGTTGGAAGAGAGAATGAAAATAGAGAGAAGGATAGAAAGATGGAATGTTGTTTTGTCCAAATTCCAAAGCAGGAGGGAAAAGACATGGTTGGATACATTTTTTATTTGCGTGATATAAGTACGTATAGTATAATGTGAGTTATGAAATCAATAACCAGAGAGGGTCCCCATATGCCGGTTGCTGCTTTGACGTGTTTATTATTTCAAGACAAGTCATGGTTCCATAATCCATTCCACATTACGTAACGCCTTATTGGGTCAAAATCTTCCATGAAAAACGGGTCTTGCCTGGGCTTAGTTCGGCCCACGGGGACAGATTATTTAATAAGCCCCTGCATAGAAAAAACAAAAAATATGATATAAATATAAAATATATATATATATTAAAATTTTTAATTGTCATATCAAACAAAATATTCTTTAATTTAAATTTATGATGAAATCAAATATTACAATATCTCAGTGAAATAAAATATTATAGTTGTATCCCGACAAAGATGGTGCTCGCAGTCACGGGGTTTGAGGTCGAATTCATATGGGCTAATTATGGGAATAAAATTCAAGTAGGAATAGAAAATTGGAGATATCTAAAATCTTGGCCCAAGTCAGGAGAGCTTTTGGGCCTTGGAGTTGGTAAGGACTTGATAAACAAGCCTAACCTGCATCATCTCCGTATCATTAACCAAAGGTTGATTGACTTCGATAAATAGCCGTTTTTAAATTTACTTATAGGACTCCTGATTTTGCATCAAAGGGGCTTTCAAGGGGAAAGAAAAGGGCGTGGTCCATTGGTGGTGCCCTTTTAATTTGGTTTCATTTCTTAAAGGTGCAGAAAGTAATCAAGATTTTGCACTTTATTTGGTACAACGTAAATTTTCATTTATTCCATATACCTGAAGAAAAAATAAAGCACCCACCAAACACAATCAGATTATTGCTTAAAAAGTAGCTTTTGCCATAATTGGCAACAAAAATCTCCCATCTAGCCTTTAGATTGAACTCTCAATGAGAACTATGGGCTTAAATCAATCTGGGTTTTGACTTGATTGCAATCAAACTTACCCATAAAACTTAATTAATTGCATGTGCTACCAGTACCACCACCATATTTGCTCTAATACCACGCTTCCTCTTCCTCTTTTGAGCCTTGGTTTGCTTTCTTCACTCTGTTTTGAACACAGCGCTACGGTTAGGTTAGCACAGTTCTGAATCTTCTTATGGCCCACAAATTCTGCTATTTTATGTACCTAAGGTAAGGTAAGAGAGTGTTTTAATATCATAGCGCCTGCATGGTTTCAACAGAAAGTCAACCTGGTTCGCTGACACGTGCTCTATATTCTATATAAAAGACTTGGACATATGAACCGAGCAGAGGCAAAACATGGAAGAACAAGAGACAAGAAGGTCTCTGCTCGATGAAGAAAAGCCCAATGTTAATGTAACATCTCTAAGTGACTGACTGCACGCAATCGCAACCTAGTGATCGTCAACCGCTAACCACTGTTTTAACCCTAAGCTGTTTAGTTGCGGTTTGCGGTTCCTTTTGCTTGGGATATATATTCATTGCAATAAATACCCTGGAGCAAATACAAGCATCATTCGCTCATCATCTGCAATGAATACCCTTTCAGTCATATTAATAATACATCTTGTTCTATTCGCTCCTCACCGCCGGTGGCCATGCCCACGATGTCGTTTCGTAATATGTAATGTAAGCAATGGTGACTTATCTCGTGTAAAACAAATTATTGAGAAGACGAGCTTGTCTTTATAGATAGTTTTCTTTTGGCAACTTTGGTCTCTGGTCGTTGGGACGAAACAGACTATTTAATTTTGACCCAAAATAATAATAATAATAATAAAAAAAAAAAGCGACGCAGTGATAAGGTTATTACTTATTACATCACATCACATCACATGGAAGAAATTGGCAAATACAGACAGACGAAAAAAAAAATCTTCTTCACTTGTCATTTTGTTTATTACGAGTATTGATATAGTTATGGGTTTGGGTGCGTTTAAAAATTAAAGGAAGAGAGTTATGGAGAGCAAAAGCATAGAAGCAAGCGAATTGTCAAGTCCTCTGCTTTTCAAAGGCAAAGCTGGCTTAGCTGTTAGTGTTGGGTATAGTGGCAAAGGAAATGATGGTATTGACTATGAGGAGGGACAGAGGCAGAGTGTCAGTGGAGCTTGTGCTTCTTCAGCAACCGCTATCCTTATACTTACCACCTTTGTAGCTGTCTGTGGTTCCTATGTATTTGGCTCTGCTGTAAGTTGTTGTCGTTTTATCTACCATTTCGCTCTGGTATCCTTTTAGAATCTCAACAGATTTTCTTAGGTTATGTTTTTTTTAAAAGCAAAAAAAGAAAATTGGCTAACTGGAATGCCGTGTGAATGTGATTAATTGATTTTGCAGGTGGGATATTCATCCCCTGCTCAATCTGGAATTATGGGTGACCTCGCTCTCACTTTGCCGGAGGTTCCAATCACAATTTACTCTTTCTGTCCTTTGTGTTTGGGCAATATAAGTAGTGCATTAATTTTTATAGATGGCCGTTGTTGTCCAAAATTCAACTTCAACTCTGACGGAAATTGACTTGTTCACTTAAAATGAATAAACTCCGATTACTTTCTTGCCTGAATTTAGAGAAGCAACGCGACTTATAAACTTCTTTTCTCCCTCTCTCTTTTTTCACAATGTCTCCAATTTTCTTCTCCCTAACTTAAGCCCATTGTGCAGTACTCACTTTTTGGTTCAATATTGACAATTGGAGCAATGATTGGTGCCATAGTGAGCGGTAGAATAGCTGATTACACAGGCCGTCGAGGTGTAAGTTTGCCTATGTTATTTATAATTAACTATTGATGCATACTTGAACAGCAAAAGTGCATTCCCCATGTTGATTTTTGGACTTGGGTTGTCTTGCAACACAGGCCATGGGTTTCTCGGAGATATTCTGCATTTTAGGATGGCTTGCGATAGCATTCTCAAAGGTTTATTATCTCCTCATTTTCCGTTATCATGGGCTTAAAAAAGAGTATGATGAAAGAAATCAGTATTATTTTTAGTAAGAGTTGATGCATGCTAGATTGGATGGTAATAGTAAGATCAGCAGAATCTTTAACAAATTAGACTCTATGATTAGAATGTTCCTCCCCCTTTCCATAAGTTGAACTGTTGATATATAAACCTTGGTGGTTGTTTGAAGGCTGCTTGGTGGCTTTACCTTGGAAGACTGTTGGTAGGATGTGGGATGGGTCTTCTTTCATATGTGGTAATTGTTATCATGATTTATGAGAATTACAATTCATATGATATTCATGTGTTCACAAAGTAGAAATTGGTATTTCACTTTCCCCCCTAGGTACCAGTTTATATAGCAGAAATAACACCCAAGAATCTTCGAGGAGGATTTACTACGGTTCATCAGGTAAACCATTACTGTTCTCTTTAAATATCATCAAACCTCATTGTGTATCAGTTATATGTTCTACAAACTTCACTGCAAAGACTCATTGTTTAGTCCTAGTTCATACAAATTTGACAGTTGATGATATGCTGTGGAGTATCATTGACATATCTTATTGGAGCTTTCCTGAATTGGCGAGTGTTGGCTATAATAGGTAATGTTCATCTTTCTAGTTTTCTTTTAACAAAATGTGAAGAAGATATTAATTTATAATTAGTATCTATTTTGTCTTTATATCAGGAACTATTCCATGTCTTGTACAGCTTCTTGGCCTCTTTTTCATTCCTGAGTCCCCTAGATGGCTGGTAAGTTAATAATGGCTGCTGCAGCCACCAAACTCTTTGAGTCAGGATGTATCATTAGACAGCCATATCTCAAGTGTAAGTGAAGGCTGCAATCTTCCGCAGGCAAAGATCGGTCACATGGAAGAGTGTGAATCTGTTGTACAGCGCCTTAGGGGGGAGAATACTGATATTTCTCAAGAAGTGGCTGAAATTAGAGTATGTAACCATCATCACTTTTTTTCTTTGTTAAGATGTAACTGTTGGGTTTCAATCTAACTGGAAAGAATGGTTTCCCAGCCATAGAAGAAGAAAGAAGCAAAAAATAAAAACAATAAAGTATGACATAGATGTGGTAATCTATTCTATTATTCATTGCTACGTTTTAGTGCTGGAAGACAGATTTACATTAGTTTATACATTGTACTTTCTTGTAGGATTATACAGAAACCCTTCAGCGGCAAACAGGAGCTAGCATTTTTGACTTATTTCAATGGAAGTATTTTCCGTCACTTCTTGTCAGTAGTCTAAACTTGCCCCATCCATGCAATCTATATCAACCTTATGAATAATTAATTATTTACTTGGTTAGGTAGGAGTTGGCTTGATGATACTGCAACAATTTGGAGGGGTTAATGGCATTGCATTTTATGCAAGTTCAATATTTATCTCTGCTGGTATGTGAGAGGGTCTTTTTTTATGCTTCTTTTGTATGACAAAAGACAATATGATTCTTTGAAAAATAAAAATAAAAATATTTTGATCTGTGACAGGGTTTTCTGGTAGTGTTGGAACAATAGCAATGGTTGCCGTTCAGGTTCTTGAGTCTCATAAGAATAACACAGTTTTATAATCTCTTTCTGCTTAATGCTCTATAAGATGAAGTAGATATATCTCTACAGATCCCAATGACAGCTTTGGGCGTGATTCTGATGGATAAATCTGGACGCCGACCACTTCTGTTAGTAAGTTTGTTGAGAATTTGTTTTAATTTTAATGTGATGTTCAATGAAATTGCAGATCTAAATTGTTGGGTTCCATACAGGTCTCTGCAGGGGGGACATGCTTAGGATGTTTCCTTGCTGGACTTTCATTCTTCTTGCAGGTTCTTCCATTAACAGAATTTACTCTAATTTGTTCTCTTTCGATGTTGATTAACTAAAAAGAATTAAACTTGCCATATGCAGGACCTCAATAAATGGAAGGATATCTGCCCAATTCTGGCACTTGTTGGCGTACTGGTAAACTACAACATATTCTAACTATTGCTCACAGGAGATTAGTACTTATAGAATAGCATTTAGCTCTGTCACTCAATTCTTTTCCTAGTTCTGGACTTGTGGTTATTCATTAAACTTGCATTTTCTTTGGTGAGATTTGGTTTTAACATTTGCATGATGGCTCTAAGGAAATTACCATTCAAGGCAGTTTAATTATCAGTTGACGGATGAATTTTAATTTTGGGCAGGTATATACAGGATCTTTTTCACTAGGCATGGGAGGAATTCCCTGGGTTATAATGTCTGAGGTTGGTTAATCTTTGCCATTCCTGAATTCATCTTAGATAAAATTCTTTCATTATAAAAACTGTGCTTGACTGAAAGGTTATTGTTGCAGATATTTCCAATTAATGTGAAGGGCTCAGCTGGAAGCCTTGTGACCTTGGTTAGCTGGTTAGGTTCCTGGATCATATCATATGCTTTTAACTTCCTCATGAATTGGAGCTCAGCAGGTATTATTGCATTGACTCACTATCCCAAAAAAATGAAAAACTTTCTTCTTGCATATATATATAAGTACGCTTATTATGTTATGACTTGGTCAGGAACTTTCTTCATATTCTCTGGCGTATGTGGCTTCACTGTTATATTCATAGCGAAACTAGTACCAGAGACCAAGGGACGTACACTAGAAGAAATTCAAGTATCTATGAGTCCACATTTAACAAATTAAAGACATGAATGAATTTGGCATCCCAGAGGAACGCAATTCATGTGTACTTAAATCAATTAAGGACTCTGAAAATGGCAATGAGAGTCACATGGTGATTACAAGGTTTTGTGAAGCAAGCCTCTTCACTTTGAGACGCCTAGAATTTGCATTTGCATTTGCATTTGCTTCTACAGCATTTTATGTCAAAACAAGTTTAACTTCTCTTGGAGAACATAAAATAGAAACACCTCTACTCACTCTGCACACACATACGTACACGCAAGTCAACCAAACATACAAGCAACGAGCAAGAATCATTTTAGTGCAAGGCCAATTGGATTTAAACTCGTTGGCTTCATGGCTGTTTTCTGAATTGCTTAAGCCTTAAGCCATTGCATTTCTTCATCCTCCTAAAATCATGTCGTTATGTTACTTGTGGCAAATAAATTAGGCTATCCCATATGAGTCCATGACGGCAAAGATTTTAAAAATGCCCTTATCCACGTGATTAGCATGCCCTTGCTTCCGCACATTCAATTCCTTGTTCAAAAATGCCTCTATATATTCTACTTACTTTTAAAGTGGGGAAAAAAATACCCATAACCATTTCCTCCTTGAAAACAAAAATGTCACAATCATCATTAATACAAGACCAGCAAATGGCTTCAGAGCATCCTGTCCACAAGAGCCTTTCTAGTGCATCCAATCTTGCTAATCTGCTACCCACGGGCACCGTCCTTGCCTTTAATGCTCTTATTCCTTCCTTCTCCAACAATGGCAGCTGCCAAGTTTCCAACAAGTTCCTCACTTCATCTGTCATTATAGTTAGTGCTATATTTTGCTTCTTGTCCTCCTTTACTGATACCATCATGGCTAGTGATGGAAAAGTCTACTATGGCATTGCTACTTTCAGAGGTCTATACATCTTTAACTACAGTAATTGGGAGAATAACACACAACTGGTTAAGTTTAAAATCAGTGCGATAGACTTTGTGCATGCATTCATGTCAGTACTTGTGTTCTTGGCGTTTGCCATTAGCGACTCCAATGTGCAAAAATGTTTAATTCCTAAAGAGGGTGTGAATGAAAGTGCATTGATCATGAACTTGCCATTAGGAGCTGGTGTTTTCTCAAGCTTTTTATTCACCATTTTTCCAACTACAAGAAGAGGGATTGGGTGCGCAGACATGGCTCCCACCTTATAATATCATTATGAGCCAGTAGCCAGCATTTGCCTTTTCCTCTAAATGTGGCCCAAGTTAAGGGTAATATACATATCTATGACTATGATCTATCTCAGGTCGAGAGATCGTTAAGAAATAAGAAGAAAGTTATAGAGGATATTATGATTAACTAATATATGATGGGAATGGGCCCATAATAATTGGGCCTGTTGGGCCTACAGGCCCAACATCTCGATGTCTGTCAATGGCTTCAAAAGAGAGTTCAGCCAAAAAAAAAAGGGTTAAGATGTGTCCGGCGGGTGAAGGTGATCCATCAAAACAACATTACGTACGGTTTGATTTTGTTGATGTTATGATGCAATAGGGAACTAAGAATTGGTTTATTGATGATTGATTACTTTACAATGCGACCTAACACACTTATATAACCAAAAGGTTACAAGACTCCTACTAAACAACTACTATCCAATATGATAATAATACTAATTGAAAGATAACTAGGGAACTATAATAATAAGAATAGATAAGGATAAGAGATCTATCTACCCATAACTCTTATAGCTCATGTTTATCGTATCATGTTATGTGTATGAATCTGAAATTGACACTTTAATTAAGAGCTCACTTTAGTTGCAGTTCCATCACATTAATTAATAACCACATCCATTGCAGATTGCATTGACAATTCAATCCATGAGTAATGAGTTCATGTGGCTCTCAATCTTTGAACTCAAACTCACCGCATGCCCCTGCCGCCACCGATCATTCTCAGTTTATTTATGCAATGATAATTGAAGTTTCTATATGAGCGGTTCTTTACACAAAATAGTATCTTTCTGTGTTGTATCTTTTTTGAGATGCTCTTTCTATTTCTTGGAAATCCTGTCATTATCATACGCCAAGGAAAATGTCGTTATCACTAAAGAGCTATCCACTTCTCCAACCATAGAGGGGAAAAAATAGGCCCCCGATCAGATGTGCATGAAATTATATCTGAACTATTATGTTGTCTTTTTATTTATATTCGTTTAATGAAAAATATTATCATTATTTGGATTATACGATGGTTCAAAAAAAATCGTTATAAAATTTAAAATTCAGAATTTGTTATTAATAATTAATTTTAACAAACTAATGAATATGTAATTTTTATATTTTATTATATATAAAGTATAATTTATTTTATTTTTTTTAATAAACTTAAAAATATATGACTTATACACATATCATTTACATATTAATTATTTTTATATAATATGACATATTACATAAATACTAAAAAAATCTTTATATTTTTAAGAGACTAAACGAATTGTAGATTTGAATGTATAGATAAGCCGAAGGCATAAAAAGTAGAAACTTTCTATCTCAACAAAAGATGAGAATGAAACCCCCATTAAGAGAGTCACATTGCATCCAAGTGAGGTATGGTATTATTCATGAATGAAAGCAACTCTCCAACTTTATTCATTCACATAGTTAAATATTTGTGTGGATAATTATTGAATGAAATCTAATTCCTCTGCTACGAAAGAAATATCTGACATCATCAGCTGTGAATATGATTGAGACTTGAGAGGCTAATTTATTTGCTATATATTGATCCTAGACATAACCGGATATATATATGTATATATGATGTTGTTTCCATTATTATGCTAAAATTTACTAATTCCATTGCCTTTGCACCTACCACTTGCAATTTATAGGGAATGGATATTGTAGCATATAGGTACCTGTACCGCAACTTAATCTTTTCTGGTTTGGGTGACCTTACATCAACATAAAGAGATTTTATTTTATTTTATTTCTGAATTTTGGTAGCAGCCATATCCAAAAATGAATATGCAGATGGCCTGCGGACCAACCATCTTACCGTTGACCACAGGATCTGGTCAACTCGCAGCAATTGGAACCTTACCCATAATATATGTATATGTAATATTAGTGCTGAGGTTGGGACCTTTCGCAAGTTGGTGTCACATTTCATTCCCACTTGCTCTCTTCTTGTTTCTTTCAATTCATATTTTTGGTTCTTTTTCCGGTAAATTGAAATCAATAATATATTTTTATAAATTATTTAGACAACTTTTAAATTATTTATGTAAAATGAATAGTTTTAAATGTTTTATTATTTTTTAAACAGAAGCAAAAGGTATTATATATAAATAAAATATTTATAAATTAAACACGTTATAAAGTATTTAAACCAATTATGTATCTACTAATCACAAGAAAAAACTTGAAACTAAATACGTTTACCATATGCCTAAAGTGGTAGAATTGGTACCTTTTCTTTTCTTGCCGTGTTTTGATATTATATTATGTGGTCAAAAGAAGGATTATTGGCACATGTTTTGTTCTGGATGGGTATTTTTAGTCAAGCCAACCTCTCCGCCAAAGCTCTCTGCTTTTCAGCTGCATCTCAAAGAAAAGCACTTTAGGCATATGGTAAAGCGTGTTCAAAGCACTTTGAACACGTTTTAAAAAGTAAAACGTCTTTTAAATAAATAATTTTAAAATTGTTTTTTTTAATATAAATAATTTATAAAAATATATTATTAATGCCAATTTACCTCTTTTCCCATCATTCAGGCGGTTGCGATATAATCTAATGCTTAATTAAGAATTCGCCAATAGCAGAATTTAGATTTTTTTATTTTTCTTTTGACTGTTGACTTCTTTTGACCATTTTCCCTCTCTTCTTCAGCAAATGCTTCTAGTAAGGCAGTCCAATTCCAATTCAACAGTCAACCCCCTATTTTAGAAGAGGAATGGATAATAATTAGTATAAGTAGGACATACAGGTTGAGTAGAGACTAAAAGGAGTGAAATTTATTTTATTTTAAATATGTTTAGTTATAAAAATAAATTAAGATAAATTATTTAAGGGGATAATAGAGAGACAATTATTTTAGATTTCTTTTACTAATTTTTTATTTTTTCAAATTCTTTTATTTATTTTTTATTTCTTCAAATTATTAGGCATACCAAACATAATTAAAAAATAATATTTACACTTATTATTATTTTTTTAAAAAAATAAATAATACTCTTTTAATTTTTATCTTTTTGCCCCTAACAAATATGGGTCTTTGACCTAGTAATTACACTTTTTAAAGTTATTTACGTAGTTATAGTATACTGAAACTTATATACCGAAATATTATAGTTTTAGGAAAATGTAAATTTTAAAAAAAAAAAGCTGCTGGACGGCGTTGGCCCCACCGGACACGCCGGGGGACCCACGGCGCGTCCCAAGGGGACGTGCCACCCCTCGGGCGGCGTGTCCCTTCTTGTCCCATATGGCAGTGCTGGCAGAGCATGCGTGTGTGACCGACCATCCTTCATCCCCTGCATCGCCACGTGTCGACTCCCTAGCGAACCGATTTATGGCCGAATCAATGGGTGACACGCGGGGCTCTGTTGCATGCCTTTTTCTGGGCAAAATTTCCTTCTTCCTCTGCTCGTTCGCCCCTCCCTTCTCACTTCTCCTTTGTTCATTTTGCTTCTTTGCTCCATAGCTTCATTGCTTCTCTGGTATTTTGCTTTTCTTCTTGCTTCTTTGTTTCTTTACTTCTTCTCATATTTTTCCTTTTGCTCTTGGAGTAGAATTTAATTTATTTTGTTACTTTGGGAGACTGTATCCACCAGCAGTGTTGAGCGTAGGAGAGATTTCCATGCATAGCTCCGAGGCGACTGGATTGTGAGCTCACTGGGCCGCTTGCGAGTAGGTCAGTACAATAAATAAATTTTCAAGTTATTTACAATTTAGCTTATTTATTATATTCTGATAATTTAGCTATAATAGACATAATTAATTATACAGTTTTTTTTTATTGTAATAGACGTAATTAATTGTAGTGTAATATTGAAAACATGTTAGGTGGAAAGCCCCTTTAGATTGGACCCATATTGCCGATGAGTCAGACCAAAAAGGGTATAGACGGACCTTTGATCTACTTGGCACTGATGATGTAAGAATACTTATTACTGATAACTAATTTAAGTTATTTATTACTTGACTTTTTTGTATGAAATATTAATACACTTATTGATATTTGATGTGAACAGATTGTGTGGCAGCCATATAGTATGGCATTGATGGCACTGTTGCCCGAATATTGTGCTAGAGGGCAAGCGATTTGGGCTGCTAAGGTGCCATTAATATGTTATTATATCGTGGAGCACCATAATCCAGATCGAGTTGTGCGCCAATTTGGGAGTAGACAACACATTCCACGAGAAATAACTGTTTATGATACACATTTACACAATATCAACATGAGAGGGAAAGAGACGACGTTGTGGTCGTTGCACCATGTTCACCACAATGGCGTGTGGGATGATCGAAGTGTACGGGTTATTAATTTAGACGAGCCATTTGGTGTGCATCCCGATTATATGGGATGGTACTTACGTATAACGCGCCGGTGGATGAGACCTGAAAATGCCATAGCCG
>QAOA01006013.1:1300994-1381065 GCA_003255065.1 Cercis canadensis
ATTTATGGCCGAATGAATGGGTGACACGTGGGGCTCTGTTGCATGCCTTTTTCTGGGCAAAATTTTCTTCTTCCTCTGCTCGTTCGCCCGTCCCTTCTCACTTCTCACTTCTCATTTCTTCATTTTGCTTCTTTGCTCCGTAGCTTCATTGCTTCTATGGTGTTTTGATTTTCTTCTTGCTTCTTTGTTTCTTTACTTCTTCTCATATTTTTCCTTTTGCTCTGGAGTAGAATTTAATTTATTTTGTTACTTTGGGAGACTGTATCCACCAACAAGATTGTTGTTCTTATAATTTTGAGCTGAACTTAAATTTATTTTGATTCTTATGGGGGATCAAAATGTAGTACCAGGACCAGTAGACCTCACTCTATTGACTGAACAAAGAAATCACATTTCGACGAAAGTGTGGAATACTGGAGTAAGTAATTTATAAATATTTGTATGAAATATTTTAAATTTTTGTATATATATATTATTGTAATTTTATTTGTAAAACGTTCTAATTTTTGAAGTAATAACTGAAACAGGTTGATATTGTTGTGCGTCCTCGATCTCACAACAGAATACATAAACCGGATGCAAGAGTTATGGAATACGTGACAATGGCAGGTTTTGGTGGGGTTGCAGAAATAGAACCCACAGTAATAGATGTGCAATTAATATCTGCATTAGCTGAACGGTGGAGGCCAGAGACACATACATTTCACATGCCCTGCAGTGAATGCACTATCACCTTGCAAGATGTGGAGGTGTTACTTGGTCTGCCTGTTGATGACAATGCAGTAACAGAATACACCGGTTACGCATGGAATGATCTTTGTCGCGAATTACTAGGTGTCACCCCACCGCATTCGGCTTTAGTCGAAGGTAGGCTGAAGTTGAGCTGGCTTGCACAGACATTTGGTTAATGCCCAGATGATACGACAGATGACGTAGTACAGAAATACGCTAGAGCATATATACTACGTCTAATTGGGATGTGGCTCATGTCTGATCGAACCGGAAATTACGTTGTACACTACATAAATTTCAACAAGGAAAATTGGGAGGAAGCTAGGAGATTTAGTTGGGGATCAGCTTGTCTTGCCCATGTTTATAGGAGTCTTTGTAAGGCTTCTCTGGAGGAAGCTGACAATTTTCCAGGTTGCTGTTTTTTGATCCAGTGTTGGGCGTGGGAGAGATTTCCATGCATAGCTCCGAGGCGACTGGATCGTGAGCTCACTGGGCCGCTTGCGAGTAGGTCAGTACAGTAAATAAATTTTCAAGTTATTTACAATTTAGCTTTATTATATTCTGATAATTTAGCTATAATAAACATAATTAATTATGCAGTTTTTTTTTATTGTAATAGACGTAATTAATTATAGTGTAATATTGAAAACATGTTAGGTGGAAAGCCCCTTTAGATTGGACCCATATTGCCGATGAGTCAGACCAAAAGGGGTATAGACGGACCTTTGATCTACTTGGCCCTGATGATGTAAGAATACTTAGTACTGATAACTAATTTAAGTTATTTATTACTTGACTTTTTTGTATGAAATATTAATACACTTATCGATATTTGATGTGAACAGATTGTGTGGCAGCCATATAGTATGGCATTGATGGCATTGTTGCCCGATTATTGTGCTAGAGGGCATGCGATTTGGGCTGTTAAGGTGTCATTGATATGTTATTATATCGTGGAGCACCATAATCCAGATCGAGTTATGCGCCAATTTGGGAGTAGACAGCACATTCCACGAGAGATAACTATTTATAATACACAGTTACACAATATCAACATGAGAGGAAAAGAGACGACGTTGTGATCGTTGCACCATGTTCACCATAATGGCGTGTGGGATGATCGAAGTGTACGGGTTATTAATTTAGACGAGCTATTTGGTGTACATCCCAATTATATGGGATGGTACTTACGTATAACGCGCCGGTGGATGAGATCTGAAAATGTCATAGCCGCTAGACAGGTTAGTTTATTATGGTTACTTTGTTTGTTTATATTTTCAATGTAAATTACTATATTTTTTTGTTGAAGAAGTACTGATCTGTAACTAACTACGGCGCAGGTCCATTCTCATCCTCAAACTGAGCAGGTTTGGGGGACTCAGCATACTCCTCATCAACATCCTAGACCTCAACAGGGAGGGCCTCAGCAGGGTTGGACACCTCAAGCGGAGTGGCCTTACCAGGCTGCTAATCTATCAAATGAGCGATATCAAGAATTTGTCATGCGCCTAACCGGAGTCTTTGTGGAGTTTGGGCAATTGCCACCAGTGATGCCGCAACCACAAACGGCGCCCGACCTGGCCGGATCAGTTAGGAATGCATCTGGGGCATCTGGGTCACGAGCAAGGTCATCCCGACGACAGTCTGCCACACTAGTCACCAGGGCTGAGCAGTGTTCGAGTTCAAGATCCCAGAGTTCATCACAATCTAGTCCTCCGTTAGATGATCCGACTACTTTGATGGACGTGCCGTATCTGCCAGATCCAGTACCAGTTACACATGATCAGAGCTTTTTTGATATGACGCCACATGCATATGATGCGGCATCATCTCTTGTATATAATTGGTTTGGCGTTGATTCTCGTGCTCCACCATCAGCGATTGACGCATATGCAGACCCGTATTCACAGGCTCATTTACCCAATGAATGGACCAATCTCACGATGACTCCTCTAACAGCATGTGCGCCTTATGATCCGACGACGATAACTGGGACAAGACTCTTTGAATTAGGGGACATGGATGATGACACACCAGCACCGATCAGTCAACCTGGCTAGGAAGAATTGCCACCACGTATTAGAAGAGCTCCTAGATGTGGAACTGGAGGACATTTGTATCCACATAGTAGACGCTAATTTTATGTTGTTTGTGTACACATAACTTTATTGTAATTTATCTTTATGTTGTTTGTGTACCCACGTAGTAGACTCATTTGTAGTTCATATGATGTAGTGGACTGTTGGGCATGTATATTATAATTTATTTTTCATTTACCTCAAACATGTCAATATCAAATTGATGCATATGTAAATCATTATAAAATTAAAATCAAATCGATATATAATTAAGGATTATGTCTCATTAATCAAATTTACTGGATACAAATAACAAAAGTAGGGATAAAAATAACATCAAAATAATAAAATGTTATACACTAGGTAATTATAATCAGTCATGGATCAGGCATCCTTCTAAATTGACAATTTCGTCTATTATGCCTTTCTTGACGACAAATACTGCACTTAATGATTGTTCGTGTTCTGTTAGAATCTCGCCAATCTATTTCATTTCGAATACGATTTATAACAGGACGACCTTTCTTCCTAAAATACAAATAACAAAAGCAGGGATAAAAATAACATCAAACTAATAAACTGTTATACACCAGGTAATTATAATTAGTCATGGATCAGGCATCCTTCTAAATTGACAATTTCGTCTATTATGCCCTTCTTGACGACAAATACTGCACTTAATGATTGTTCGTGTTTTGTTAGAATCTCGCCAATCCATTTCATTTCGAATACGATTTATAACAGGACGACCTTTCTTCCTAAGCATCGTGGGGTTGGGGCTTATATTTATTCCCGGGATCTCTGGCCAGTATTCCGGTCCACCGATTGGCTTAAATTGACCACGATATGCTTTGACTAAATTGTCAATTGAGTAAACTGGATCCACATAATTCCATTCATTGAGCGAAGCAGATGCACAAGCAGATATTGCATGCGAGCATGGCAAATGTAGGGCTTTAAATTTACCGCAACTACACCTCCCCTCATTCAGATTGACAATAAACGTCCGTCCAGCAGTCCTGGTTCTCATATTATACCTCTCCTCTACCTCAAATAAACCGGTGTCCCTATTAAACAAGCGAGGTTTATGTGATGACGCCTCTCGTGTGTTATCCCGCATTTTAGTCATTGCATATTCGGTCCACCGTTGTCCAGCAGCTTTCATATTACCAGCTTCGTCCCATTTTTTAGTAAAAATGGCATTCAGCTTGTAATATGTCGCTCTAACCAGGGCTGTAATCGGCATGTTGCGAACACCCTTTAATGTGCCATTAATGTTCTCAGCTAAATTAGTAGTCATCATACCGTAACGTCTCCCCTCAGTATCTCCTTGCAAGGTCCATTTCTTCTCATCCAAATCTTTTACATAATTCCATGCTCGATTATCTTCGCATCGAGTTTGAATATCTCTCATAAGCTCTTTAAATTTAATGATTTCAAATTGACTACCTGTAAAATTGAGTAATTACATTTAATATTAGGATTGACTCGTAAGTAAACTAAATATACTGTTTTACTAATGATAAATATATTCATGTAAATTTAGGCATACCTGCAGAGTATATCTTCGTCTTTATGGCTTTATTTTTGAAATGTGTATTCCAGTTGCTGACGACATGTCGCAAGCAGAAGAAATTGTGCGCAAGTGGAGGACTCCAACCCACACTAGCATCTGCAATTGAAGATAGTATACTTACATGACGATCAGAAATTATTGCCAAATTTTGTTGATCTCGAACAACGTGCTTACGCACTAAGGTCAAAAACCATGTCCATGCATCTTTAACTTCACCTTCGACAATAGCAAATGCAAGAGGTAATGGTGACCTATCGCCATCTTGTGTTGAAGCAATCAGCAGTGTACCATGATATTTGCCACTCAAGAAAGTTCCATCTACCTGAATCACAGGCTTACAAAAAGGAAATGCATCGACACAGGCTTGAAATGTCCAAAAGACACGGCGAAACAACATCTCCTGAACATTTGAATCAGATCTGGCCTCATTATTATCTAACAACCATTGAACAACAGTTTCAGGGTTTGTCACCCGCATTGCTACCATCCATCTCGGTAAGAGATTATAACTCTCTTTCCAATTGCCAAATAATTTTTCAATACACTTCTGTTTTGCTAACCATGCTTTCCTGTACGATGCTCGGTAGCCATATTCTGCCAATATTCGCTCTTGTATCAACTTAATTGATACATCAGGACTTTCTTCAACCATCCCATGAATGCTCGACACAATCACATAAATATCTAGCTTCTTGTGATCTTGCGTTATCATGGCATTTGTGCAAGTATGGGGACCGTTATACTTTCTGATCTCCCATAATCCGCTCTTACTCCTTTGACATGCTCGAACCCTCCAATTACAACCAGTAGCTTTGTTTGGACACTCAACATTCCATGCTGTTAAATGCGACTCCTTCACAACATATGACTGGTGCACCTGCATTGAATATTCTTTCACAGCAAGTTGAACATCATTTTTTGTTGAGAAGTGTTGCCCAATTGACAATTCTCGACCTCTTTCCCACTCTCCATGTTCACCTGATATCTCAGTGTCATCCCTAATTTGCATAGCATCCCAGTTAACCTCTGAATAAACCGGCAAAGGTTCACTGTACTGCAATGGCTGCACCATTTCTGGTATCGGACCACCGGATTCATATCCCAATGGTTGTACATTCAAATCCAAACTAGCTTCATTTTCTTCATCACTGCATACATCATCTCGTTCTAACATAACATCTTCATCATCACTTGACGTAATTAAAGGATCACCACTTACTTGTTCGCCTTCGTCTGCTACTAGATCCAGATTTGTTTCATGTTCTTCAATGCCTCTCCACTGTCCAATCTCTGAATTGAACCACTGTTCATCACAACTATAGTCATGACTTTCCGTCGGATGAATATTTTGACTCGAACTAGGCATGCCAGACTGTAATCCAGCCAAGTCAACATGTGGCCGATAACAATTGTCAGTTTCTACTCCTGTTTGACTATGCACTTGAACTGAACAAGGTATTGAACTTGGCCCACCAACATCAGCTTCATCGATCTGAAAATTACTGCCATCATGTTGTCTGGTTTCAGTCTCAATAAAAAGCTCCATTGCTCCGAGATTAGCATGCTGTTTGTGACTTTCATACATGCATATTACATCCTCATCACCCATGAGATCAAGTTCACCATAATATAAGGGGTTAGCTGACATTGGAAATCTATATTTGATGTTCTTGATCACTTTATTAGGATTAAGACATAATTTTCGTTGTATCAGCTCCTTAAGACTATATAGTCTAACTTCACGCTTCAACATCATGCATACAGGATTCGCACTTTCATATGTAATTCCTTGTTCTCCCTTATATACTCGACCATTATGATAAATGAAGATCAACATTTTTATCCTAAATTTCAAATGAAATATATCATATTTCATGAATAATAATGTATAATAATATACAATACTCATAACAAGTTTAAGCTAAATACATACATTAATAATTACATATTAACAATCTTGCAATCAAAAATAAATATGCTACTGTAATATAAATTTTATTTATACTAATATTTTACTCTAAACATAAGCTCTTTAAAATTTATCAAATTTATAATAAAAAAAATAATTACTTACATTAAGCAATAATTAAAATCTAAACGTACCTTGTAAAGTAGAATTCCACAAGAGAATGTGATGAAATTTTAGACTCGAACTTTGTAATACAAATTTCTCTTCTGCAACCTATCACTATGTTTGATCTGAGAATGAAAAAAAATTTATGCTCCGCAGAATGAACGAAATTTTTTCTTCTGCTTTGTGAAAACTGATTTCCACGGAGGTGTATTTATACACTTCGAACACGCCACAGACAAAATCCTACGCGCCGGCTGCCATTTGGCATTGGCTGTGGGGACACGCCGTGGATCCCACGGCGCGTCTCTACAGGAAATGCCCTCCAACGGTCCCTGACACACGCAAGGCTGGGTAAAGTGGGCACATGGGACAAGAAGGGACACGCCGCCCGAGGGGTGGCACGTCCCTTTAGGACGCGCCGTGGGTCCCCCGGCGTGTCCGGTGGGGCCCATGCCGTCCAGCAACTTTTTTTTTTTAAATTTTACATTTTCCTAAAACTACAATATTTCGGTATATAAGTTTCAGTCTACTATAACTACGTAAATAACTTTAAAAAGTGCAATTACTAGGTCAAAGACCAAGCTAAAATTTATAAAATTATTTTTCTATTAATTTATACAAAAAAATATATTACATTTATTTTAGGATGTCAGACTTTAAAAATAAAAGAAATACACAAAAGCAACTTAAATACACTCAAAATTTACATTTTAAATACACCAAAATACCTCACAATTAATATTTCTCATTGGTATATACACTTAATTTGCACTCAATACAAGGAGATCACACAACACTCAAAGAGGTGTTACTAAAGCACAATAGTACAAAGTGCTTGCCCATATTCTTGAGTTCGATTGGCTTGAGGGGCTGCCTTATATAGGCTCTCCATGCAATTACTATCTTAATTTACCCTCCAAAAGTACGATCGACGAGAAAGTGTGCATAAGGGTGCCAATGTTTCAACTCTATTACTACAAGTAAAGAAGGTGGTTGGCAGAAGCAAAATTCATGGCCTTTAACCAAATAGTCAAATACCATCTTTGACCAAGTAAATAGGATAGTCGGTGATGAAATTCCAACCCCACCATTTGCTCCTTTGTCTTCTAGCATATCAATGGCCAATGGCCAATGGCCATGCTAATGTGTAGGAAACTTCATGGTGCATGATACACCTCCCCTGAATTCGAGCCACATTAACAAGCAAGATGAATGAAATGAAATTGATATATTCTTGAAGGAAATTACAATACATTTATTTCATTTTCCTTCTATACTAAATAACATTGAACACAATAATAAATTGCACTAATGTTGAATACATTATTTTTTGATTTACTTGAGTTTACACAATATGAATAATTTATTCTCTCCCAAAATCTCATTCTATTTGTTTCTAATGGAATTTTAAAACAACATCCTCGTAGAGTACACACAATGATCTTCTACAACTATAAATTTAATATCTCTTAAAACTTCTTTATGCGTAATAATATTGATCATAATCATCATTGTAGATGGTTACTGTTGACCCTTAGATAGAAGCAAATCATTTATAGAATTCCATGACTCCCAAAATGGACAAAACGCGACAAGCAACTTGAAATCCAGAAAATCCGGATGCTTTGCATAAAGCTTCAAATTCCTTCTCAGTTCTTTCAAGTCCACCTCCTTGGGAGAACATAACATTGTCAAAGATGGAAACACACTTAGCAGCACTGGTTAACTCTGGTTCTTCTGGCATTATCAAGTCAATAACAATGACCTTTCCACCTTTCTTCAAGGCTTGATGGCAATTGCTGAAAAGTTTCAGGCATTTTTCATCTGACCAATTATGAATTGTACCCTACAAGATTGAAAGTTGGAGTTCGTAAGTATCCTTTAGGATTCATGGACTATTATTTGTGTTATGTTAGTAGTAACTAACCTTTATCATTATAGCATCACCTTCTGGAAGGCTTTCAAACATGTCCCCTCCAACATGGTTTAGTCCTTCAAAATATGGAAAAAAAATATATGTTAGAACTCAATGCCAATTTTGATCGAGTTAAAAAGCAATATTATCTTGGGCCTAGGCCCCGTTAAATTACCAAAAAAAAAATAATGAAGATTATCATATAAATCAGTAATTCTATAACAAAATTGATGCTTGTGTTAGTAACTGTTAATAAAATTTGCATTCACAAATGCACACAATGATATAAGTAGCTATATTTGAATTAGACATTTAAAAAAATGTTTTTAATTTAGGGTTTAGGGAAAAGGTAGATCAAATTAAAAAAAAAAGAGAGAGAATCAATTTAATGGCCTATAATTAAGTGATATTGTGGTCGTTATTATGGCTTATAAGTTTTGTATTTAAATCTAAAATTATAGTTAAAATATATTAAAAAAAAAATCACGTTGTGATATCAATAAGCAATGACGTATATTGCAAGATGGACGCAAGTTTATCATTTTCTGTTTCCGTATTTACTTTATAATAGCATAAAAAGAAATGTATACCTGCAAAGGATGGTGCATCTTGTGTCATATGGGGCAGATCAAAATTAATACCCTTCATTGAAGGGTACTTGGAGATGATCATTTGGAGGCTTTGCCCAATACCACCTGCTACATCAACAAGTGTTGATATTGCTTCAAAACCCTTGTAAGTTTCAAGAATCTTCTTCATGTGCAGAGCAGAGAGATCAGCCATTGCCCTATTGAACGTGAGCTTCAGTCCAGTATCCGCTTCAAGGTATTGGTACAAAGGCTTGCCATGAACTATCTTGCACAGATCATCACCACCATCAAGAATTGCTTCCTTGAAGTTTAGCCTACAAAATAAATTACATCACAGCAACACATAAAATTTTAATTGTTTTGGTTGAAGAACAATTAGAAAAGAAAATTCAAAAAGTTCGACTCTAAATTGAATCAAAATTTATCTACTTACCAAATTTCCGCCATGTATGGATGGTAGGAGAACTTTGGCATCAATGAAGCCCAAGAGGGACCACCATCTTTGCTCAGAAAGTATTCACCAACCCGAGAGAGACCATAGAGTCTCTCAATGCTCCCTTCTTGCTTGGTTCGCGTAGAGCAAGTAAGGAGAGAGAAACTCACAAGCAACCGCAGAAAACGGTCGAGCCTGTGAGGGGTGTTTGTATTTTGAGTGGGAAGTTTGGAAGCAATTTCAGAGGGTGACATGAATCCACCCTTTGTGCTTCCTTGGGCAATGATATCAAAGAGGTTTAGGTCAATAGCAGCATTCAACACTGCAGCGTTAATCTGACAACTGCAGAGGAGCATGGCATGAAGGCTAACATCATACTCATCTTCTTTCGTAGTGAAGGTTTTCACTTGTTGAACATCATTCCCAAGGGAACCCATGTTTTCTTCCCTGGTTTTAGAGTGTTAATTCCTAGAGTAACGGTAGTGTAGAGATTGTGAATGCACAAAACTTTGTAATCTGTACTTAGAGTTTTGTTTTCACAACTTTGATTTTGCACTTTGAAGTGATAAGGTATTTATAGCCGTGGTTTTTTTGTTTTACAAGATGGATTACATAAAGTATTATTTTTTTTATTTTTTTTTGTATTTTTGACTCTTATGTCAACGCAAAACTCGTAAACTTTTAAAATCACCTTAATACCAAGCTATTCAGTAAACGTATTACATAAAAGATGGCTGGCTGTATGTCTTTAGCCTCTTTATTCTTTATTTTCTGGTCAAGGAAGACATCTTCCAAACATCACCCAATGGATAGAAGTAGGCCACGTATTATCAAAATTAATTAGTCAAAGCTGCGTATTTGATTGGGAGAGAAGATCTGGTATATTATAGTATATTGAAGGGATAATGACTATTTTACCTCAAACAATTCCAAAATATTTCGGAAATACAGATTGAAATATCTATTTGAGGAATAAATTGGTAAGTATCAGTATGTTCAATTTGAGTATGGTGCAGCCATCAAACCATATAAAATTTGCGTCAACAATGGAATACGCCGTCATAGATGTCCNAGAAGATCTGGTATATTATAGTATATTGAAGGGATATGGACTATTTTACGTCAAACAATTCCAAAATATTTCGGAAATACAGATTGAAATATCTATTTGAGGAATAAATTGGTAAGTATCAGTATGTTCAATTTGAGTATGGTGCAGCCATCAAACCATATAAAATTTGCGTCAACAATGGAATACGCCGTCATAGATGTCCTGAGAGGACTAATTTTTTACTATTATATTTTATAAGATATATATGAAAGAATGAAGCACAGAGTTCATTGCACCTATTTGATACATGTTACAGGATGGGCCATTGACATAAACAATGATATCTGTAAATCCCATGTGAGGGTGGGGCTAGGTTATATAATACTGTCAATAATCTTATTGTATATAAAGAAAGACAGCCATGCATTAAAAAACTTTTCATTCTGAGTTTGTCGCTAGCTAGGTTCCTTCTAGTAGGGGTGTTCATAACCCAGTGAACCCACGGTGAACCGATTGAATCGGACCAAAATGAAGGAAATACAACGGTTTCAGATAGAGAATGGGTGAGATTGGATGACTGCAATTAAATAAACTGGTTTAAGCTGGTAAGTTCGGTTTTAACTTAGAAAAACCGATACAACCCGAACCCGACCGAATTTAATCCCATTTATGAAAACGATGTGTTTTGAAAACCCCTTCGGCCCTTTCCATTCCCCTTCATTTCTCGATACTTCCAAGGCCTCTAATCTAGCTTCACACCCCTTCTCTTTCCCTTCCCAATACTCTAATATGGTTCACAAGTTCCAATACAAGGCAAAATAGAAATTAGATAGAGGCCATTGTTTTCTTGATTGCTCAACTATGGATTCAAAGCTTCCAACCTTTAGGTTATTTGTTTCTCATGCCGTCAATGACTGGGTCCTTGCTCCAGGCTATGGATTAAGGCCAACGACGCTCATATGTGCTAGCAAGTAGTAACAATGGCACCATCGCCATTAACACTAACTACGGAAGTAAAAGCCCTAGTACGTTTCATTTCTTGTTTGAATATTTATTTTTAGCTTACATCCTCGCATTTTCTTCCATTTTTCTGTTAATTTGGTATAAGTTTGTCGTTTGTGATATGTTAATCTAGTTATAATTCAAAAAAATTGTTTGCGTATTGTTCTATTTTGGGTTTCTGGATTTCTTTCATAATTTTTGAATTTGTATTGGTTTGCATTCCCAATCCGATCAAACCCGACTGATTAAATCGAGAACTGATCAAACCAATTTTTTCGGTTTTCAATTTGGTGGTCAATGGCAGGTGGGAAAATTCCCAATCCAATGACCATCGATCGAGTGAGATAGTTCCTCAAATCCGATCGAACCCGACCGATGAACACCCCTTCCTTCTAGTGCTTGACGCAAGCAAGTATTTATTCCATTAAATTGATGAAGTTATAAAAGGACTTGAGTGTCCATTAATTTTTTAGACATGTGATGCGTTTAAAAATCTACGTATGTATGTCTAAAAATGAAAACTGATGGCAGGATTTATAATGTCCTTAATTACTTAATTTTTATTGAATATGTACCCCATTTTAAGATAGGACAAAACTTAGGTAAAATTCCATAAGTACTGGTGGTGTTGTTCCCCTATTAAAATATTACACGTGTATTATTTTTTACGCATCAGCAACCACATCATCTCTTCATTATTCCTCAAAATTTCATCTTCCCCAACACCCAATTTCTCTATGCCCAACAATCTCTCATGGTGTCCCTCTCCCCTCTGCAACAATCCCTCACGCATCTCCACATCAGAATGCTTTACTTCTTGGTCCCCTAATTCCTTATGCTCCTCTTCAATAGCCCCTCCTCCCCTACCCCCACTCCCAACAACAACTTCCCTTGTCCAACCAAACTAGAAAAAGAAACACAAAACTAAAGTTTTCCATGTCTTCCGTGCTGTGTTTCGCTCCTTCCCCATAATAACCCCCACAACCTGCAAATTCCACACACTCGTAGTGGGAATCCCAGACGATCACCACCAGAGTGTTGCCGGCGGCACAAAGATCACCAGCACTTTGTTCCCTTTCAATACAAGAGAACCCAAGGTGTTTCCCATTCTTAGTGGTTGAACTAGTCGTGCAAACCAATATGTTGCAAAAAGAGTTGAGTGCAGAGATGGTTAGAGTGAGAGTGAAGGATTGTTGCAGAGAGAGGGAGGGACACCATTGGAGGTTGGTGGGAAAGAGAGAAATTGGGTGTTGGTGAAGATAAAATTTTGAGGAATAATNCAATCCCTCACGCATCTCCACATCAGAATGCTTTACTTCTTGGTCCCCTAATTCCTTATGCTCCTCTTCAATAGCCCCTCCTCCCCCACCCCACTCCCAACAACAACTTCCCTTGTCCAACCAAACTAGAAAAAGAAACACAAAACTAAAGTTTTCCATGTCTTCCGTGCTGTGTTTCACTCCTTCCCCATAATAACCCCCACAACCTGCAAATTCCACACACTCGTAGTGGGAATCCCAGACGATCACCACCAGAGTGTTGCCGGCGGCACAAAGATCACCAGCACTTTGTTCCCTTTCAATACAAGAGAACCCAAGGTGTTTCCCATTCTTAGTGGTTGAACTAGTCGTGCAAACCAATATGTTGCAAAAAGAGTTGAGTGCAGAGATGGTTAGAGTGAGAGTGAAGGATTGTTGCAGAGAGAGGGAGGGACACCATTGGAGGTTGGTGGGAAAGAGAGAAATTGGGTGTTGGTGAAGATAAAATTTTGAGGAATAATGAAGAGATGATGTGACTGTTGATGTGTAAAAAAATAATACACATGTAATGTTTTAATAGGAGAACAGTACTACCAGCACCTATAGAACTTTACTTAAGTTTTGTTCTTTAAGATAATATGTTATATGTACCTCGTTTTAGACGCTCGGTTTTGATATCTAGTAATTGTATCAGATTTTGTTTTGTTTTGGTTTCTTCGAGGCTGAAATTATTGATTCCTTTCTTATAAATTTCACTCCACCTATTCCAAGTAATATATGACCTCTAAGATGCAGTACTCATTGTTCAATAATTATATATATATATATATATATATATATATATATATGGTTGGAGTTGTTGGTCTTGTGCCATTGCATGTGGGAAACAAAGCTAGGTCCCTCGCCTGCTGCATTTGGTACCTATCTTTGATATGTACTTTGCATTTTGAACCAAATGTATAAATGCATTGCTCAGTTTATTTAGATATTATCAATGATATATGGGTCTAACAATATTTTTTTATTTATAAAAATTAAGGAGTTGATGTTAAAAATTTAATTTTTGTCATGTACTCTCATTCCATTTTTTAGTGTATTATGCTTTTATATAATCCAAAAGAAAATCATTTAGATAATACTATGTGTATTTCGTTTTTCCATTTTGGTTAAGAAAAGGCTTTTTTTTTTTTTTTTTTTTTTTTTTTTTTNAAATAGGCTAGTTGAATCATAAATAACCTTATTTTCGAACTAAGCTGGCGTTGACATACATATATATATAATTAAATGAAGAATCTATCTCTAAAGACCAAAAATTGCATGCGGGTGATAATTAATTCATACTAACCGTAGGCTATATAAGCATTCGGTCACACATATATAGGAGATCTATCGTATATATAGATTTGTAGTCAACAAAATGTTTACATTATGATTCATGAAGTCATAACTATAATGTCTATGCTTGTGGCTATGCCTGGGGTTATAGTGGCTTCAGTAGACATGGTTTTAGAAAATAAGCTAGCTAGGGTGATGGCTCAACTTGACGAAGCTGCTAAAGGAACTTATATATTGAACAAGGAATTGGAGACAATAAGCCAGCTTGTGGCTCGGCTAAATTGACGAGCTGGAACACGTTCGTGCAACTATCAAGTTTTGGCTTGAGAGGAAAGATGATCTACTCCCAGCCGATGGGAAAGTGCAGATGGAGCTTGAATCCAGCAAAAAGAATAAGTGTCTGAGGATAGATAATGAGAGAATATGAAAATAGTGAATTTCTTACTCTTTGTGAGAAAGAATGAATTAAAAGATAATGGACAGTCACTTACACGTCTCAATAAAATGGGGTAGTGGAGCGGATAAATAGAACTTTGGCATAAAGGATAAGGGCTATGTTGAGGACTTCAGGATTACTTAGTTCTTTCTGGGCCAAAGCAGTCAAAACCGCTTGCTATGTGATTAATCAGTCTCCATCAATGGCAATTGAATTAAAGACACCGATGGAGATGTGGACTGGTAAGTCAGATGATTATTCTTCTCTTCACATTTTTGGATGTCCTGCCTATGTTATGTACAATACCCAAGAAAGAACAAAGTTGGATCCAAAATCCAGAAAATGTATATTCTTGGGGTATGTTGATGGAGTAAAAGGGTATCAACTATGGGACCCCACTACCCACAAGTTAATCATCAGCAGAGAAGTAATTTTTGTAGAAAAGGAATTACAAAGTGATGAGAATAATGACATTTCAAAGGAGAATGCAGAGACTACAACCATTCAGGTGAAAAATATAGAAGGAAGTGATTCGGATTCTTCTGAATAAGCATCACAGCACGATGAACAAGAACCAGTCGAGTCTGAAGCACCTAGAGTTCCTAAAGCTCGAAGCTCAACTCGAGTGAGAAGACCTCCAACTTGGCACTCAAAGTATGTGACAGAGAGCAATGTTGCATACTGTCTTCTAATAGAGGATGGAGAGCTTTTAACTTTCCATAAGGCTATAAATAGCCTATATATGTCTTTGTGGATGACAACAATGCAAGAGGAGATTAAAGCTCTACATAAAAATAAGACTTGGAACCTTGTGCCACTACCATTAGGGAGGAATGCTATCGGCAAAAAATGGGTCTGCAAAATCAAACGTGATGACAACGCCTAGGTGGAGCAATATTGTGCGAGATTGGTGGTAAAAGGATATGATCAGAAATAAGGTGTTGATTTCAATGAAATATTTTCACCTGTGGTTCGACTTACAACAGTTTGTGTAGTCCTGGCTGTGTGTGATATATTCGATCTACACTTGGAGCAATTAGGTGTAAAAATTGCATTTCTACATGGAGAAATTGAAGAAGAAATTTATATGCTCCAACCAGAGGGTTTTAAGAAAAAGGCAAAGAGAACTTGGTTTGCAGGTTGAACAAATCTCTATACGGTCTCAAATAGGGGCCGAGGTGTTGATATAGGAGATTTGATTCCTTCATTATTAGTCTTGGGTATAGCAGACTCAATACAAACAATATTACTTATTACAAGAGGTTTGGAAATGGTGATTTCATCATATTGCTGTTATATGTGGATGACATGTTGGTAGCAGGCCCCAACAAAGATCGTATCCAAGAATTGAAAAGACAATTAGCTACGGAGTTTGATATGAAGGACTTGGGAACAATAAACAAGACTTTAGGGATGCAAATTTACCAAGATAGAAAAAACAGGAAGATTTGGCTTTCCTAAAAGAACTATTTGAGGAAGATCTTGCAGCGCTTCAATATGCAAGATAGTAAGTCAATTTCTACTCCACTTCCTGTTAATTATAAATTATCCTCAAGTATGTGTCCTAGCAATGAAGCAGAGAGGATGGAGATGTCTTGAGGACCGTATGCATCAGAAGTGGGAAGCTTGATGTTCGCTATGGTTTGTACTAGACTAGACATTGCATAAGCAGTGAGAGTAGTTAGTCGATTCATGGCAAATTCGGGTAGAGATGGAATACAGTAAAGAGGATCCTTAGATACATAAAGGGTACCTCAAATGTTGCATTATGTTATAGAGGATCGGAATTCACTGTCAAAGGATATGTTAATTCAGATTTTGCAGGTGACCTTGATAAAAGAAAATCCACTACTGGGTATGTGTTTACACTTGCGGGTGGAGCTGTAAGCTAGGTTTCAAAACTGCAGAGTGTTGTTTCTTTGTCTATAATAGAAGCAGAATACATGGCGGCTACACATGCTTGCAAGGAAGCAATATGGATTAAAAAGTTATTGGAGGAGCTCGGGCACATACAACAACAAGTGGTTGTGTTTTATGATAGTCAAAGTGCCTTGCACATTGTAGGGAATCCAAACTTTCATTCTAGAACGAAGCACATAGGAGTCCAGTATCACTTTGTCAGAGAAGTGATAGAAAATGGAAGTGTGGATATGAAGAAAATTCATACCAAGGACAACCTAGCATATGTGTTAACAAAGCCGATCAACACTAACAAATTTGAGTGGTGTAGATCCTCGATTGGCCTAGCAAAAATATAAGCAACAGGAAAAGAAAAAAAAAAATAGCAAGTGTAGAAAGGATGGTGTGGAAAATTGATTACTCTAATCAAATTTTCTAAGTGGAAAATTGTCAGCTACTATTAAAAAAAAAAAAAAAGGAAATGCATGAAACACACATGGCATTGTAGCCTATATGCATAGGCTTGTTAATGGTTGTTTGAATGGCATTAATGAGGAAGGTGCAGTTACAAGAAAGAAGAGTCAAAAATGGAGGGTAATCCTACTATAGACTTAGGACGGTGGCCATGAGAAGCTGATTTCACACTGTGAAATTCAGCAATAGCAGCAGGCAATCTTCTCCTCTAAACGGGGAAGATTGTTGCTTCCTTCAAACATCCTCAATCCGAAAAATAGAAAAAAATAGAAGAGGCTTAGAGAGAAAGAGAATTCTAGTAGCAATATTCTTGTATCGAGAGAGTGAAGAACCTTAAGTGAGTTTTTGTTCAAGTAAGAGTTGTGTGTAATCTCCTTATTATAATAAAATTCCTCTACACAGTTGCTATAAAATTGTGTGTCCTATTTTATTTTCTCATCTCACTTTAATTGAAATTAGCTCTAATACATTTAATTTCCTAACACACTTCAACAAGATATAGGCTCTGTTTTTGGTCCAGTGTCGACTTCAACAGCATCCCTACCACTAAAAAACGTTTGATCACCTTTTCCTCATTTCTTCATCTATATACGTAGTGTACTTTAGTCTTCTGCAATATACTTAATTAGAAGTTAAGTAAAATCAAATTTGTAACTACTGCTATCAAGATTCTTCTTGTACATGATGTAGTTTTGCACCTACTAACAAGACATAAACCGGAAAAAAAAAAAAAAACCAGAGAGATAAATTGCAGCTTTTATTGAATTTCCTTTTAGAATTAATTACACATATTTACCGACATCCCTGCATAATTCTTTCTTACACTTTACGAGTTTCACATCGATTTCACGAGAAAGTGTAGAATGATACTTAATTTTAAGAGACTCTCTCACCTAATAGGCTAGTCTTTTGGGTTAGGCTCTCCTCTTGAGCTTGAGACCTAACATTGGTGCTCTCGTTGAGAGTTGTTACGACATAGAAAAGGGTTACCCAGTGTTTGATAAGGTTTAGAGTGAAGCCATCCAAAAGAAAAAAGAAATGCTACAAAAGGGCTACCTGGTGTCGAGAAAAGTTCGGAGTGAGAGCCGTCCGTGCGTGTTCGGCTTCTTAAGGGGTAAGCAATGTTATGAGTCCTAAATCGGTTCCACAAAGAAGTGTGGAATGATACTTAAGTCTAAGAAATTCTCTCACATAATATGTTAGTCTTTGGGTTTGGGCTCTCCTCTTGGGCTTGAGACCTAACACTATCACATGTTTATCATATGATGCCTAAACTATCTTTTTTTCTTTTCAGGAAATGATGCTAGCTACAATTAAAATATGTTCTTGATCAAGATTTGAAAAGTGAATTTGTCAGAGTTATTAAAGAATTTATGAACTGTGCAATATTGTCAAAATCGATTTTTATTATTTTAAAACAGGTGTTGCTATAAAAAAAATATATATATAAAACGGATAGCTTATTACCATCTACCAGCTGCCCCTAATAAATACTGCTCCGCACCAAAAAAATATATATTTTTCAAACATATTGCAAAGTTTAAGGGAGTCAATGAGATATAGTGTGAGTCAAAATATTCAAATAATTGATATAATTTGAATTTAACTTGATTTATTAATTTTGTCTAAATTTACTTAAACTTTTTTTTTTTTTTGTATAGCTTAAATTTTTGCAACTCAAATTTTATTACATTATAGTTTATGTACAATTGTTTAAATAAAATTTGACCTTTCAACATTGTTAAATTGCTATATTGATGGATAACTATAATTTGTTTAAAATTATGTCTTTCTTTCTTCTTTTTTCAATGAAAAGGTTAAGTAACTTCCTTATTAACCTTTTTTTGGTCATTATCCAAGCCCTTAATTGTGTTAAAGGAGTTGGGTTTTTGTTTCAGATATTTTTATCTTGCTATTATATTACTTTGGAGTAAATTACACCAACCTATTCAGAAGTTTGCTGATTTTACACATACCTCTCATCAATTTTAAAACCTATATATACATCCCTTGAAGTTTAAAAACATAACATATGAATGCAATCCTTAATAGAACCATTACAAAATAGTGTTAGTCAATGGTCAAATGGCAATTTAAAATATAAAATTCCCAAAATGCCTTTAATGAAGTTCTAAATTTTCATTTGCAGGTTGTGTTCTCACTCTCATTCACATACTTCAGCAGCTTGTTCCCGTTCACGTACATCACCAGCTCGTGTTCTTTTCATCAGCTAAAGCTTTCTTAATATGATAACCTTGCTCTTTGAATTTTTTAGTGCACAATCTTGAAAATTTGACCTGCCTTTAGTATTGTGGTGTGAGGAAGATAGAGAAGAAAGCGATGAGAGAGATAAGGACGCCATTGAGTGGAGAAGAAGACCAATTTAATCCTCTGGTGATGAGGTTTTCATTTAAGGCCAATTTTTCAACTCTATTTACTACAAGTAAAGGAAGTAGTTGGCAGATGCAAAATAAATGTCCTTTCACCAACTACTATCTTAGGCCAAGTAAATAGCAACTGGCTGAAGAAATTCCAACCCCACCATTTGCTCCTTTGTCTTCTAGCGTATCAATTGTCAATGGCCATGCTAATATGTAGGAAGCTTCATGGTGCATGACGCACCACCACAGGATTCGAGCCACATTAACAAGCAAGATGAGTGAAATGAAATTGATATATTCTTGAAAGAAATTGCAGTACATTTATTTCATTTTCCTTCTATAATAAATAAAATAAAATTGAAGACAACAATAAATTGCTAGTGAAGTACACAAAATGATCTTCTACAACTATAAATTTAATATCTCCTAAAACTTCTTTATGCGTGATAATATTGACCATAATCATAGTTGTAGATTGTCATTGTTGATCCTTTGATAGAAGCAAATCATTTATAGAATTCCATGACTCCCAAAATGGACAAAACGCGACAAGCAACTTGAAATCTAGAAAATCCGGATGCTTTGCATAAAGCTTCAAATTCCTTCTCAGTTCTTTCAAGTCCACCTCCTTGGGAGAACATAACATTGTCAAAGATGGAAACACACTTAGCAGCACTGGTTAACTCTGGTTCTTCTGGCATTATCAAGTCAATAACAATGACCTTTCCACCTTTCTTCAAGGCTTGATGGCAATTGCTGAAAAGTTTTAGGCATTTTTCATCTGACCAATTATGAATTGTACCCTACAGGATTGAAAGTTGGAGCTCGTAAGTATCCTTTAGGATTCATGTACTATTATTTGTGTTATGTTAATTAGTAGTAACTAACCTTTATCATTATAGCATCACCTTCTGGAACACTTTTGAACATGTCGCCTCCAACATGCCTTAATCCTTCAAAATATGGAAAAATTTGTTAGAACTCAATGCCAATTTTGATTTTGTGAAAAAGAAAGATTATCTTGGACCTAGGCACCATTGAATTACCAAAAAAATAAAACAAGATTATTATGCAAATCAGTAATTCTCTAACAAAATTGATGCATGTATTAGTAATTGTTAATAAAATTTGCATTCACAAATGCACATAATGATATAAGTGGTTATATCTGAATTAGGATTTTAAAAAAGAGTTTTGAATTTAGATGATGACTTCTATAATGGTGAAGATTTGTGAAATACTACAAAAGGGAAGTGGATGGATCAAACTAAAAAGATCACCGGATTGCGAAGTCAATAAGCAATGCCATACTACTTTATAATATCATAAGAAGAAATGTACACCTGGAAAGGATGGTGCATCTTGTGTCATATGGGACAGATCAAAATTAATACCCTCTATTGAAGGGTACTTGGAGATGATCATTTGGAGACTTTGCCCAATACCACCTGCTACATCAACAAGTGTTGATATTCCTTCAAAACCCTTGTAAGTTTCAAGAATCTTCTTCATGTGCAGAGCAGAGAGATCAGCCATTGCCCTATTGAACGTGTGCTTCAGTCCAGTATCCGCTTCAAGGTATTGGTATAAAGGCTTGCCATGAACTATCTGGCACAGATCATCACCACCATCAAGAATTGCTTCCTTGAAGTTTAGCCTACAAAATAAATTACGTCATAACAATACCTAAAATTTTAAATTGTTTTGGTTGAAGAGCAATTAGACAAGAAAATTCAAAAAATTTGATTCCAAATTCAATCAAACTTTATCTACCTACCAAATCTCCGCCATGTATGGGTGGTAGGAGAACTTTGGCATCAATGAAGCCCAAGAGGGACCACCATCTTTGCTCAGAAAGTATTCACCAACCCGAGAGAGACCATAGAGTCTCTCAATGCTCCCATCTTGATTGGTTCGCGTAGAGCAAGTAAGAAGAGAGAAACTCACAAGCAACCGCAGAAAACGGTCGAGTCTGTGAGAGGTGTTTGCATTTTCAGTGGGAAGTTTGGAAGCAATTTCAGAGGGTGACATGAATCCACCCTTTGTTCTTCCTTGGGCAATGATATCAAAGAGGTTTAGGTCAATAGCAGCATTCAACACTGCAGCGTTAATCTGACCACTGCAGAGGAGCATGGCATGAAGACTAACATCATACTCATCTTCTTTCGTAGTGAAGGTTTTCACTTGTTGAACATCATTCCTGAGGGAGCCCATGTTTTCTTCTCTGGTTTTAGTGTGTTACTTCCTAGAGTAACGGTAGTGTAGAGATCGTGAATGCACAAAACTTTCTAATCTGTACTTAGAGTTTTGTTTTCACAACTTGGATTTTGCACTTCGAAGTGATATGGTATTTATAGGCAAAGCCTTCATATATATATACGTATTAGATTCAAACACAAAAATTGTAAGCTCTAAGAGTTACCTTAATATCATTCAATCATAAATTATTTGGTAGATAGATTAAATAGAGATGGCAGTATGTCTTTAGCTTCTTTATTCTTTATTTTCTGGTCAAGAAACACATCTTCCAAACATCAGCCAATGGAAGTAAGTCACGTATAATATCAAAATTAATTAGTCAAAGCTGCGTGTTTGATTGGGAGAGAGGATTATATTGAACGGTTATGGACTATTTTATGTCAAACAATTCCAAAATATTTGGGAAATACAGATTGAAGTAAGAATCTTTATATTCAATTTGAGTCTAGTGCAGCCATCAAAGACCATATAAATTTTGCGTACGCCGTCATTGATGCCCTGAAAGGACTAATACTTTGACAGCGCTAGATACCAGCACCAATTTTTGACTATCATATTTATAGTATATATATGCAAGAATGAAGTGTTAGAAGTAAGAAGGTTGAGGTCTTTGATGGCAGTTAGGCATTATTAGTTAACTATGGTTAGGCAGTTAGTTGACTATAGTTAATGTAACTCAGGTGGTTATCCAGCTAAGCATGGTTAGCCAGCTAAGTAGATTATTTTAGAAAGTTAGTTTGTTAATTCAACTGCTTTGCTGAGATGGCAGTTGCTATATATGTATGATACACGTGAATGAGAATTCAGTAGTTCAGAGTATTCATTTTACTCTTTCTTTTACTGAAGCTTTCCCTTCCTCTTCTCTCTCTCTCTCGTATCTCATTTTCTTGCTTAATTTCTCTGATTTCTGATATGGTTTCTGCTGCATAATCTATCTGCAGAATCCATATCTTCATGATTCTTGCTTCCGCAGCTTACAAACTCTAATATGGTATCAGAGCTTTGAAAATGGCAGAACACACTTCATCCTCTGTGTCTCCATCAATGGAAACTCTGAATTCCAGAAATATTTCTTTACCTACATTTGGTCAAACCCTCACTATCAAGTTAGATCGTAGTAACTATCTGATATGGAGGAATCAATTACTTAACATAGTAATTGCAAATGGATATGAAGATATCTTGAATGGATCTCAGGTATGTCCGGAGAAACTTCTTCAAGATTCAACCACTGGAAGTCTCACTCTGAACCCAAACTTTGTCCTTTGGCAGAGGCAAAACAGGTTAGTAATGAGTTGCATTTATGCTTCTCTTACTGAGCAACTTATGGCTCAAATTATGGGCTACAATACGGCATATGAGATATGGAAATCTCTGGGAGACAGCTTTGCCTGTTCATCTCGTGCACGCATCATGGAGTTAAGACTCCAATTGCAGACTATTCGCAAAGGAAATCTTGGTGTGTGGGACTATATGGTCAAGATCAGAGGCATTTGTGACAATCTACGAGCAGTAGGTGAAAATGTTAGTCAAAATGATCAAATAATGGCAATCTTGGCTGGACTAGGGCCTGAATACAATCCAGTTGTAGCATATGTCAGTTTTGAGTGCATATCAGTGGAAATCTTGCAAAGTCATCTGCTTGCGTTTGAGAGCAGGCTTGACAGACAGAAGTCAGTTGATGATCAAATCTTGATTCAAGCAAATGCAGCTCAGTTTGGTCCCTTCAGAGGTAAGAAGAAGTTTAATGCTAATTCTCAGAATAATTTCTATCATGGTAACACCAATACTGCACCAAATTCTTTCTCTGGTACTGGTCATCGTAATCAGTCTAACAATCAATCTGGTAAGTCAAGATTTGGTAATTTTGGTGGAACTGGTCAAAAACCACAGTGTCAAATTTGTCATAAGATGGGACATTCTGCCTCTGCTTGTTGGCATCGATTTGATAATGACTTTCAACCCAAAGCTTCAACTGGGAATCCTTCTCAACAACAAGCTTCTCAGGCATTGATGGCTACCACTGGTCAGATGGAAGACACTCCTTGGTTCCTTGATACTGGGGCTACGCACCATGTCACTGCTGACTTGGGTAATTTGTCTCTTCATAATCCATTTGCTGGGGAAGAGAAAGTCACAGTTGGCAATGGTAAGCAACTTCATGTTATGCATACTGGTAGTACTTCCATTCCTACTGCTAGGAGACCTTTATTACTTAATCAAGTCTTACATGTGCCTAAGATAAGTGCAAATTTGGTTAGTGTTCAAAAATTATGTCGAGATAATAGCATCTATGTTGAGTTTTATCCTGATTATTTTCTTGTGAAAGATCAGAAAACCAAAGAGGTACTGCTGCAAGGAACTCTTAAGCAAGGACTCTACAAGGTTATGACTTCCTACATTCCTGCTAGTTCTTCATCTGCTCCTTCTATAGCAGCCTATCAAACATTTGTTTCCTCTCCACAGAACTCCAATTCTGTGCTACAACTTTGGCACAATAGATTAGGTCATCCTTCCATTGATGTACTAAATAAAATCATGTCTGCACATGGTTTAGCTCGTTTTACTGTCAATAAACTTACCATTTGTAGTTCTTGTCAGTTGGCTAAAAGCCATAAATTGCCTTTTGTACAGTCACATTCTAAAGCAATAAAGCCTTTTGACTTAGTGCATGCTGATCTCTGGGGTTCTCCCTCTTGTAGTTCAGTTAATGGTGCCTGCTATTTCTTGTTATTGATTGATGATTGTACTCGATATTCTTGGATTTATTTACTGCAGTCCAAGAGTGATACTCTTGACATGTTTCTGAGGTTTCAAGCTATGGTTAAAACTCAATTTGAAGCCAATATTAAAGTCATTCAGTCAGATTTTGGGGGGGAATTTGCAGCTTTTGACCAGATGGTTAAGGCATCAGGTATCCATCATAGGTTCTCCTGCCCCCATACTCCACAGCAGAATGGTCGAGTTGAAAGAAAAAATTGCCACATCGTGGAGACAGGGTTATCCTTGTTGATTACTGCTGGAATGCCTGCTAAGTACTGGACTTTTTCCTTTCAAACAGCAGTTCAGCTTATTAACAGAATGCCTACAGCAGTTCTTCAATTTCAATCTCCCTATGAACTACTATATCATAAACCTCCTGACCTCACTCAAGTCAAGACCTTTGGTTGTCTATGCTTCCCATATCTTAGACCCTATCGAGCTCATAAGCTTGAGAACAGATCAGCTACTTGTTGTTTTCTGGGACACAGTAATAAACACAAGGGTTTTCTGTGTATGGACACTAGCACTAAGAGGATTTATATTTCTCGCCATGTAGTGTTTGTAGAGACTGTGTTTCCTTTCAAAGCTCCAGTCTCTCAACCCTCTCAATCCATGGTTTCAGATTGCTCCATTCCTGTCTCCTTGCCTCCTACTCCTGCTTGGCATTCTCCATCTGTTACTTCTGATAGGCCTACTGTCTCTACTCAGTGTACTTCAGCTTCACAGTCACCTGTCTCTTCTGGTTCAGCATCTCCTGCTTCTCTTGAGTCACATGAGTCTGTGTCTGAGGTCCCTCAGGATATTGCAGATGTGCCTCTTCCTTCACGCATGGTTACTAGAAGTCAGAATGGCATTTTTAAGCCAAAGGCTTATACCACTCAACATTCACTTCTCTCTGCAGAACCCTCTACTTATAAGCAGGCACTTCAGTTTCCCTGCTGGGTGGATGCCATGACAGCTGAAATCAAGGCCTTACATCTCAATCACACTTGGGATTTGGTGCCTTGGCCTACTCATAAGAATATTGTGGGCTGTAGATGGATTTACAAGGTCAAGTATAAGGCAGATGGCAGTATTGAAAGATACAAGGCCAGGTTAGTTGCTCAAGGGTTTACACAGTCCTATGGGGTGGATTATTTTGACACTTTCAGTCCTGTGGTTAAACCTGCAACCATTCGTATTATTCTTACCCTGGCCTTGGCTTATAATTGGCATATTCAACAGTTAGATGTCAATAATGCTTTCCTTAATGGTGACTTACATGAGGAAGTCTACATGAGGCAGCCTCCTGGCTTTTAAGATGCTCAATATCCTCAGCATGTCTGCAAATTAAAAAAGGCCTTGTATGGTTTAAAGCAGGCTCCTCGAGCTTGGTTCACCAAGTTGAAAACAACTCTCCTGGCTTGGGGTTTTCTCTGCACTTACTCAGATAATTCCCTCTTTGTGCTTCGTTTTGCAGGTCATGTGGTCTTTCTGTTAGTCTATATTGATGATATCATCATCACTGGCTCCAATGTCCTCTTTATTCGCAAATTGATTAGAGAACTTAATCACATGTTTGCTTTAAAAGACTTAGGTCAGTTACACTATTTTCTGGGGATTAAAACAACTTGGTCTCCTCAGCATCTTCACCTGTCTCAGTCTAAGTACATTCTGGACTTGCTGCAGAAGACAGGTCTTCGTGATGCCAAGCCTGTAGCTACTCCTATGGTAAGCTCACATATCCTCTCTAAGAGTGAAGGTCTCTCACTCAAGGATCCTACCACTTACAGGAGCATTGTTGATGCCTTACAATACTGCACCCTTACTAGACCAGATATAGCTTACACTGTCAATAAACTTTGTCAGTTTGTGAGTGTGCCTACTGATGTTCACTTGCAAGCTGCCAAAAGACTGTTGCGTTATCTCAAAGGCACTATCTCCTATGGTATTACTCTTTCCAGAACTGCTCAACCCACCTTGCTTGCCTTCTCAGATTCAGATTGGGCAGGGTGTCCAGATGATAGGAAGAGTACCAGTGGACATGCTGTCTTTCTTGGGCCTAGTCTTGTTTCCTGGTGTTCTGGCAAGCAGAAAGTTGTTGCCAGGTCTAGTACAGAGGCTGAGTATCGTGCCTTAGCCAATGCCACTGCAGAACTTCAGTGGATTCAGTCTTTGCTTAAGGAATTGCATGTTGGCTTGCCTCGTCCTCCAATGCTGCTGTGTGATAACTTAAGTGCTACGTTTCTGGCCTCCAATCCTGTGTTGCATGCTAGGACCAAACATATTGAAATAGATTGTCACTTCATTCGTGACAAGGTGCTCAATAAGGAGCTGACTCTTTGTCATATACCGGCTGCTGATCAACTTGCTGATGTCCTTACTAAACCACTCTCAACCTTGGCTTTTCAAGCTAATCGTCACAAACTCACTGTGCTTCCCTGCCCCCTGAGTTTAAGGGGGGATGTTAGAAGTAAGAAGGTTGAGGTCTTTGATGGCAGTTAGGCATTATTAGTTAACTATGGTTAGGCAGTTAGTTGACTATAGTTAATGTAACTCAGGTGGTTATCCAGCTAAGCATGGTTAGCCAGCTAAGTAGATTATTTTAGAAAGTTAGTTTGTTAATTCAACTGCTTTGCTGAGCTGGCAGTTGCTATATATGTATGATACACGTGAATGAGAATTCAGTAGTTCAGAGTATTCATTTTACTCTTTCTTTTACTGAAGCTTTCCCTTCCTCTTCTCTCTCTCTCGTATCTCATTTTCTTGCTTAATTTCTCTGATTTCTGATATGGTTTCTGCTGCATAATCTATCTGCAGAATCCATATCTTCATGATTCTTGCTTCCGCAGCTTACAAACTCTAATATGAAGCAGAGAATTCATTGCACCTATTTGATACATGTTACGGCATGGGCAATTGACATAAACAATGATATGTATAAAATCCCATGTGAGGGTGGGGCAATATAAAATTATGAAGCCACCATGACTTCAAGACATCTTCTTATATATATAAAATTGATCAATTTTAAGAATTTGCAAGTGATGTCATAAATAATTATGTCAATAATATTGTATATATAGGCAGACAGCCATGCAATAAAAACTTTCCATTAGCTGAGTTTTTTCTAGGTTCCCTCTAGTGCTTGAAGCAAGCAAATATTTATTCCTTTAAACTGATGAATTATTAAAGTACTTGATTGTCCATTAATTTAAGAGACATGTGATGCAGTACTCATTGTTCAATAATTGTATACATATCAAGCTAGTAGGTGTGACTTAGTAGTAAATGGTTTCGATAGTTTACAGGAGGTGTGTGGTTCGAGCCTCTATATCATTATATAACAAAAACTAATTATATATATCTAATGTGAGCTACACTCAAAAATTTATCATACGACATTGCCATAAACTTACCAAAAACATTTTGGTGATTATTTAAAAAATTTACTTCAACAAACGCAGCCGCATGCCTCCTATGTATATTCAACCATTTAAGAACAATTACTAATTTACTGAGTTATTATTATTTGGTGTAGTAGAGTGAAAAAGAAATATTCACACAAATACTTGAAATTTTATGATTATATTTTTGATAAATCAAAATTAAAAGCATCAATAGTCTTAAACAAGTTAAACTTTTCAATGTAAATTATTTTTTTAAAAATATATTTTTCATGTAAAGTCATAAGACGCATAATTATATATATGGTGATGATTGATTATGAATCATTCTTCCAAGGCCAAGGCATGAAGCTTGCTAGGCAACCCCCACAACGCAATCCGACTTTTAAGCTTGACCCCTTGCCTCATCAAACGCAAAGCAGCACAAGTTTGCAATAGTTCCAACCTACTCACCAAACTATTTCGAGAGTAAACCTTTATCTCTATTTTGCATATTAATTTTAGTCATGAAACATTCTGCGATAGATATTATGTATATCCTCCAACTTCAATCAAATACTCGTTTTAAATTGCGTTCATGGTCATGATAGTGGCCGAGTCACAATTATGATAATAGAAATGCCAAGAAATATGTTCACAAGGACCGTACTGATCATGATACAAACGGGACATGTGGTTGATAATGCTATGACAATAGTAGAAAAATACCAGCGTCGCTTCACTACATATTAATCTCGCTATCAACATGACAACGTGTACCATGCATGCACGGAATAACAACAATTCATGCGGTTGCAGTATGATACTGATAGAGCATCACCCTAACCAACTCTATCTATGGTTTATTGTATAGATTCAAAACTCAAATTATTGTTACAAAGTTATTACAGTTTGTTACATAGAATTAAGTTACTCTTTTACACTCTAGCTCTTGTATAAATACTTACACACAAACAGCAGTGTACAAGTTTTCCAATTCATTCAATTCGGTATCCTCTTTATGCTATCAGAGCTGCACGCCTAACAACAACCTTATTTTTTTCTCCATGGCTAGCAATTCCGAGACCTCATCTGCCCTCCCACACCGGCGCTTGTTTCCTCCACCATTCACCCACCTACCTCCACCCTTATTTCCTTTACTTCCGCTTATCTCCCAATTAAGCTTAGCCATACTAATTACTCCTCCTGGAGAACTCTAGTTGACTCTCTTTTTTATGGCCATGACCTCATGCCATTTTTAGATGATTCAAAACATTGCCCTCCCTCCATCATTACTACCAATGGTGTCTCTCTTCTTAACCCAGAATTTTTCTTGTGGATCCATCAAGACAAATTTTTCCTTCATGCTATTACTGCCTCCCTTGAACCCAAAGTGCTGAACCTTCTTAGCAAACCCTCTTCAGCAAAAGAAGCATGGAAGCACCTTTGCACTCTCTTTGCCAATAAATCACATTCTAGACTTATGTCTCTCAAGTAAAATTTAGCTAGTGCCTAATGTGGCTCTCAATCTGTGAGCACCTACCTTCAGCACATGAAAAACTTAGCCGAAGAGATTGGCATTATTTCTCAACCCGTTGCAGTTTGTTACATAGAATTAGGTTACTCTTTTACACTCTAGCTCTTGTATAAATACTTACACACAAACAACAATATGCAAGTTTTCCAATTCATTCAATTCGATATCCTTTTTTAGATACAACAAACAATTAATATGTATATTGAATTTTAATTTTGGTAAATAATATTTTAATATAGTATGAAACTAGTCTACTAATAAAAATTTGAATAATTTGTAAGAGATCAAAAGTTTAAATCTCTAATGTAACAAAAAATAATTATAGTTTATATAGTTGCAAATTTTATTGATAATTCATTGCTGATTAAAATAACTATAAAATTATGATATAATAAAATCTCAAGAAATATAGAGTACTACCATAAAAGTTAGTTTAGTCTCTGAAAAAATTTGAGTCACTTTAGCCTTTAAAAGATAACTCTGACGACCAAAATAATTTTATGTCTAGTTTTTCTTAGTTGGAATTGACAAAACCTTTCACGTGACACATTAAATTAATGTCAATATGACAAGCCTATTAGATAGGAGTTGACGGAGGACTATTTTGGTGAACAAAATTGTTTTTCAAGAATTGAAATGACACACTAAAACAATTTTAGAGAATAAACTAACTGAGCATGTATCTTTAAGGGATTAAAAATAAGTTTTACTCAAAAAAAAATTAAGACAATCGAGATGTCAAAATGGTGCCTGCCCCCTTAGTGGAATGCTTATGCAGAGTGCTTTAGTGATAATTAAAGAGTACTAATATGCATCCATAAAAATATGCAGTAACATGCCGTCGACAAAATAAAGGTGTGTCCGTCAAATCATGGACTAATATGTCTCTTAACGAATCATTTCCACAAGGGATTTACGATTTGCCTTTAAATGAAGTTATTCTTTGAAATTTCTTGTGTTTGAAAGAAACCTACGTTTATCTAATTGATTGAACTTGGTCTGAAATATTTATGACAGTGTGATGAATAGTAGCCACATTTCTTGACCGAGTTGTTTCTTCGATTTGAATTTTGAGAAGCAATTTTAGTGAAAGAAAAATGAATCCGCCACTTTGACTGAAGGTTTCCACTTGTTGATCTCTATAGAAGTCAGACTTGATTCTCTGGTTTAGCGAGTTACTTTCTTGATTAACAATTTTTCTATGCTCAATTCATTCTAATGAAGCTCATAAGATACAGTTAGAAATTGAGGATGCTGCCAATTTGTGGAAAAGGTAGTTAGTCAAGGGTTTGCAATAAACTTTTATGTTTTGACTCCCTAATCAATATTATCTGCCTGATGTAAGTGAAATATAAAAAGGCGCAAATGTCTTGTTGATTTCAAGTTGAGCTTGGTTGTTCTTACATTCTAATTCATAATAAGCGAGCTTTTAAATGACAGTTTTCAACTGCAATCCCAATTACAACACTATTGTTTTAAATAGTCATCCTAATCACATTTTAATAGTCATTGCAGTTTGTTTTAAACACTTTTATCCATATTTTCTAATGATAATCTCGAATGGAATGCAACCATTTCTACATAATAATGGCTTTTTAAAACGTTGCTTGTGAAACATTAAAAGTACCAAATATTATGGGACTTCAGAGAAAAATAAAAAAGAAAAGTTGTCCCAGAGACCTGGAATTCATGAGTGAGGATGTGTTTTCCTTTTGCAATCACTAGCATGAGATGACTGAAATATAATACTTCAAGACTCAGTACGTTTTCTTTCGGCCATGAAGAGTCAGACACTGACGAATGCGGTTTGTGGAATACGGAGAAAAGTAACGAAACTATGAACTTAATAACTAAATAGTAATTACAATAGTCAACAAAAAACAAATATTTTCTGTGTAAAAAATAAGATATGACTTCAACAAGATATAGGCTCTGTTTTTGGTCAAGTGTCGACTTCAACAGCATCCCTTCTTAACCCTTTTTTGGTCATTATCCAAGCCCTTAATTGTGTTAAAGGAGTTGGGTTTTTGTTCCAAATTTTTTTATCTTGCTTTTATTTTACTTTGGAGTAAATTACACCAACCAATCCAGAAGTTTGCTGATTTTACACATACCTCTCATCTATTTTAAAAACCTACGTATACATCCCTTGAAGTTTAACCACACAACACATGAATGCAATCCTTAATAGAACCATTAAAAATGGTGTTAGTTAATGGTCAAATGGAAATTTAAAATATAAAATTCCCAAAATGCCTTTAATGAAGTTCTAAATTTTCATTTGCAGGTTGTGTTCTCACTCTAATTCACATACTTCAGCAGCTTCTTCCCTTCACGTACATCACCAGCTCGTGTTGTCTTCATCAGCTAAAGCTTTCTTAATATGATAACCTTGCTTTTCGAATTTTTCGGTGAACAATCTTGAAATTTTGACCTGCCTTTAGTATTGTGGTGTGAGGAAGATAGAGAAGAAGGTGATGAGAGAGATAAGGACGCCATTGAATGGAGAAGAAGACAAATTTGATACTCTGGTGATGGGGTTTTCATTTAAGGGCAATTGTATCATTTTAATCTGCTTGCAATCATTTAAAAAAAATAAAAATAAAGACATCTATAGGTAATATTCTTTTAACATGTGTGAGTTAACTACGTTTATGTGTATGTTTTTAAAATAGAGAAGAAATAAGTGTAAAGTCAATAAGTTTTAGGGGAAATTGGTATAATTTATTCTCTTTATTTTATTTTTTCTATGTGATAAAAGTAACGAATAGAAGTCATGATCTCACTCAGGACAAGAAGATTGAAAACAACGAGTGAAACGAAATTGATGTATTATAGAAGGAACTTGAAGTACGTTAATTTCATGTCCACTTTACAGAGAATAGCATTGAAGACAACAATAAATTGCACAAATGTTGCCTACATTTCTTCTATAATTAAGATAAAATAACACAAAACACTGGCAATTATATAATAAATCACCCATCACTTACTTTTACGTTACAACTTCAAATAAATCATTTGTAAAATTCCATGACTCCCAAAATGGACAAAACACGACACGCAACTCGGAATCTAGAAAATCCAGATGCTTTGCTCAAAGATTCAAATTCCTTCTCGGTTCTTTCCAGTCCACCACCTTGTGAGAACATAACGTTGTCAAAAATTGAAACACACTTAGCAGCACTGCTTAATTCTGGTTCTTCTGGCATTATCAAGTCTATAATGACGACCTTTCCCCCTTTCTTCAAGGCTTGATGGCAATTGCTGAAAAGTTTTATGCATTTTTCATCTGACCAATTATGAGTAGTGCCCTTCAAGAATGTAACCAAAAGTAGAAAATTATGAGGATTGTGTCTTGATATTCAGTGGCTAAAATTTGTGTTATGTGAGCAGTAACTGACCTTTATCATTATAGCATCACTTTCTGGAACACTTTTGAACATGTCCCCTCCAATATGCCTTATGCCTTTAAAATATTGAAGAATTTCTTAGAATGATCAGTACTAATTCTGATCGAATTTAAATAGGATTGTTACTATGTAAATCAGTAATATTCATTTTTTTCTATCTAGACGGTGCCATAAGGGTTTGAATTTAAGAATCTCTAACAAATTACCCAAAGTTTTCATCTTTAGTCCACACTGTGTCTTAAATCAGTAGTAGTATTCCAACAAAATCACTTTTTTATTAGTACTTGCTGTGTTCTGACTGTTTTCACCCATGTACCAAGGGGGAAAAAAAGAAGCACTATCACCATATTCAAAAACAAGTTCAAAACAGAGAGAGATTTATACCTGGAAAAGTTGGGGCATCTTGTGTCATATGGGGTAAATCAAAATTAATACCCTTTATAGAAGGGTACTTGGAGATGATCATTTTGAGGCTTTGCCCAATACCACCTGCCACATCAACAAGTGTTGATATTCCCTCAAAACCATCGTACGTTTCTAGAATCTTCTTCATGTGTAAAGCAGAGAGATCTGCCATTGCCCTGTTGAACACATGTTTCAGTGAGGAATCCGCTTCAAGGTACTGGTACAAAGGCTTCCCATGAACTATCTTGCATAGGTCATCACCACCATCAAGAATTGCTTCCTTGAAGTTTAGCCTACAAAACAATTCACATCATAGCAAGACATAAGTTGAATAATGCTTTCAGTTGAAACTAATCTTACAAATGACCAAAGATAAAATTAAAGTAACATAGTTCACATGATCTGAAAAAATTATGATGTTCCTCAGCGAAAGTAATGGCGTTGCCTAATTGTCTCTCATTTCATTTAAAAAACCAAAATAATTTGTAGTTACTTACCAAATCTCTGCCATGTATGGATGGTAGGAGAACTTTGGCATCAATGAGGCCCAAGAGGGACCACCATCTTTGCTGAGAAAATATTTACCAACCCGAGAGAGTCCATAGAGTCTCTCAATGCTCCCATCTTGATTGGTTCGCGTGGAGCAAGTAAGAAGAGAGAAACTCACAAGCAACCGCAGAAAACGGTCGAGCCTGTAAGGGGTGTTCGCATTTTGAGTGGGGAGTTTGGAAGCTATTTCAGAGGGTGACACAAAACTGGTATTTGGGGTTGCTTGAGCAATGATATCAAATAGATTTAGGTCAATGGCAGCATTCAACACCGCAGCGTTGATCTGACCACTGCAGAGAAGCATGGCTTGAAGGCTAACATCACTCTCATTTTCTTTCTCAGTGAAGGTTTTCACTTGTTGAATATCATTTCCTAGAGTACCCATATTTGCTTCTCTAGTTTACTGTGTTACTTCCTAGAGTATTTGCAATATGGACAGACAGTAAGTGCACTAAACTTTGGTTTTGTTCGTACAACTACTTGTGATTTGCACTTTGCAGTGATCTAGTATTTATAGGTCCACAGTAGGGTCAAGGCTGCTTGTAAATTCTTGTCATGAAGTTTCTGTTAATGAATTACGTAAAGATGGCTGGCTTTTTTTAATTCTTTGGTGAGCTAAAGATGGCTCTCTTGAGTCTGAAGTCTCTTGACTATGAAACTCATGCATCTACCAAACATTAGCCAATATAAGTAGGGTACGTAATTTGTCAAAAGTGTTAAATATAAAACTATTTATGTGTTTTCACTTAATAGCTTAAGCTTTTAGGTTGTATTGGTTCTTAACATAGTATCAGAGTCTATTTAACCAAGTGATCAGGAGATCGAATCCTTCATCCCACTTTCGCAATTAAATTAAAATTTCAGCACAGAGTATAAGTGAACATGTGTTTATTAAGTGAAAACCTATGAATAATTTTATATCTAACAAAAAGTAGCTGGTCAAAGTTCATGATCTACGTATTTGATTTTAATGGAGTTACATTTTTTTTTTCTTCCACATATATAATTATACACATCTTACACAAATATATATAACCTCATCTAAATTTAAATTTGATAACTCAAACTTTCTGTTTATTAATTAATTTTTTTCTTTTTTACCTCTAAACTTATGTATTCAAGCATCTTTTCTCATTTTGATATGCAGAAGCTTCAGTAGTCACTCACAAGTTAAAGGCAGTACGTTCAAACTTACAATTAAGTTTCTCTCTCTCTCTCTCTCTCTTATTTTATTTTTATATATTTTTCTGCTATATCCATTGAATGGAATAGACACAATATTTGATATGGACTATCATAAAATTAATTTAAAAGATGTTCTCCATGTGCTGAATTAGGGCTGCTGTCAGAGATCAACGCTATAATATCTGTTTCAATTGATTATTCTCCTACCTTATATTCTATATGTATAATTTGAATTTTAAAACCTTGGGGACATGTATTATATCAAAAAATATCACTATTTTCACAACTTGTGTAGTCGTTCAATAAAAAAGTATTGGAGCGCTGCCGGCTGCTGCTACCCCTGACAGCAAAAATAATTTTGTATCAATACGAATGCTTCCCTAGGTTACTTGGAAATTTGAGAAGTAATTGCGGAGAGAAAAATGTATTCACCTTAGGAACACGCCCAAGCAATGATACCTAACTAACTTGTCTCACATAGGATCTACCTAAGTGGCAGCAAAAATGATAACTATAGGGAAACTCCAACAAAAATGATCAACCTAACAGGAAAATGGGGTCAATGTGTCTGCTACAACTATAAAGATATAGAGAAATACCAGTGTCACATGTATAAATACATTTGAAAGTGTACTAATGCTCATAATAATTGGCAACTTGCAATTATAAATTTTATAAAGTAATTCCAGGAAAAGGATATGCCAGAACCGAAACTTGTGGAGAAGAAATTGATGTGGTTGCTAAAGCTATAGTGATGTAGCTGCAATTAGGGTAAGTATAGAGAGGAGCGAGAGGCAAGCCGTGGAGACCCCGTTGGGTCTTTGTTGCGGTGGTTCTACTATATAAGTTCGACCACTTCCGTATGCTTGTTAGTCTGGTGCTGGCGCCTTAGAGCAGTGTTTTAAAAACCAAATTGGACAGGCTGATCCAACCAGTTGAACCAGAGACTAGCCATGATATTGGTCCAGTCGAGACCCTTAGCTCATTTTAGTGGTTTGACCGGTCCAAATCAGTAAGAACTGGGAAAACTGGTGCCAACCAGTGAACCAGTACCAGTTTTTAATAACTGGCTGGTTCCTTCCTCCTCTCGAACACAGCTCACGGACACGTATGCCTCTCTAAAACATGCTTTTGTCTCAATGTCAACTTATATTTTATATCAAGTTATGCATTTCTTTGAGTTTTATAACTTTCTTTCCAATAATAGGTAAATTAAATAATATTTCTCATTGGTATATACACTTAGCACTCAATACAAGGAGATCACACAACACTCAAAGAAGTGTTACTAAAGCGCAATACTATAAAGTGCTTGCCCATTTTCTTGAGTCCGAATGGCCTGAGGGAACTGCTTTATATAGGCTTTCCATGCAATTACTATTAGATATAAAACAATTATTGCACCTTCATTTAAAAGCTTAACTTTTAAGTTGAATCAGTTCTTGATATTGTATCATAACCTCTTTGATCAAACAATTAAAAGATTCAATATTTTTATCTCTACTTTCTCAATTAAATTGAGATTTCAGTATATGGTATATATAAGTGGGCCTATGTTTTATCAACGTTTCAAGCCCAAAAAGAGATTTCGCATGCAGGAATGTATTAAATATAAAATTATTTATGAGTATTCACTTAACAACTTAAATTTTTAGGTTGAATTGTTTCTTTGACTAAAAATTACTATCTTAATTTACACTTCAAAAATATGCCCTTTCACACATAGNTGTTTTATCAACGTTTCAAGCCCAAAAAGAGATTTCGCATGCAGGGATATATTAAATATAAAATTATTCATGAGTATTCACTTAACAACTTAAATTTTTAGGTTGAATTGTTTTTTTGACTAAAAATTACTATCTTAATTTACACTTCAAAAATATGCCCTTTCACACATAGTACGACTAAAAAGTGTGCTTAAGGGTGCCAATTTTTCAACTCTATTTACTACAAGTAAAGGTGGTAGTTGGCAGATGCAAAATTCATGTCCCTTCACCAAATACCATCTTAGGCTACGTAAATAGGATAGTTAGCTGAAGAAATTCCAACCCCACCATTTGCTCCTTTTTGTCTTCTAGCATATCAATGGCCAATGACCATGCTAATGTGTAGGAAGCTTCATGGTGCATGATACACCACCACTGAAATCAAGCCACATTAACAAGTAGGATAAATGAAATGAAATTGATATATTCTTGAAGGAAATTACAATACATTTATTTCATTTTCCTTCTATAATAAATAACATTGAGGACAACAATAAATTGCACTAATGTTGAATATATAATTTTTTGATTTACTTGGGTCTATATAAATATGAATAATTTATTCTCTCTCAAAATATTATCCCATTTGTTTTCAATGGAATTTGAAAACAACCTTCTCGTAGAGTACACACAATGATCTTCTACAACTGCTTATGCGTGATAATATTGATCATAATCATAGTTGTAGATGGTAACTGTTGACCCTTCGATAGAAGCAAATCATTTATAGAACTCCATGACTCCCAAAATGGACAAAACGCGACAAGCAACTTGAAATCCAGAAAATCCGGATGCTTTGCATAAAGCTTCAAATTCCTTCTCAGTTCTTTCAAGTCCACCTCCTTGGGAGAACATAACATTGTCAAAGATGGAAACACACTTAGCAGCACTGGTTAACTCTGGTTCTTCTGGCATTATCAAGTCAATAACAATGACCTTTCCACCTTTCTTCAAGGCTTGATGGCAATTGCTGAAAAGTTTTAGGCATTTTTCATCTGACCAATTATGAATTGTACCCTACAGGATTGAAAGTTGGAGCTCGTAAGTATCCTTTAGGGTTCATGTACTATTATTTGTGTTATGTTAATTAGTAGTAACTAACCTTTATCATTATAGCATCACCTTCTGGAACACTTTTGAACATGTCCCCTCCAACATGCTTTAATCCTTCAAAATATGGAAAAATTTGTTAGAACTCAATGCCAATTTTGATTTTGTGAAAAAGAAAGATTATCCTGGACCTAGGCCTCGTTTAATTATCCAAAAAAAAAAACAAGATTATTATTTAAATCAGTAATTCTCTAACAAAATTGATGCATCTATTAGTAATTGTTAATAAAATTTGCATTCACAAATGCACATAATGATATAAGTGGTTATATATGAATTAGGCATTTAAAAAAGAGTTTTGAATTTAGATGAAGAGTTTTATAATGGTGAAGGTTTGTGAAGTACTACAAAAGGGAAGTGGATGGATCAAACTAAAAAAAAAATCAACGGATTGCGAAGTCAATAAGTAATGCCATACTGAAAGACGGACGCAAGTTTATCATTTTCTGTTTCCTTATTTAATTTATGATAACATAGAAAGAAATGTATACCTGGAAAGGATGGTGCGTCTTGTGTCATATGGGGCAGATCAAAATTAATACCCTTTATTGAAGGGTACTTGGAGATGATCATTTGGAGGCTTTGCCCAATACCACCTGCTACATCAACAAGTGTTGATATTCCTTCAAACCCCTTGTAAGTTTCAAGAATCTTCTTCATGTGCAGAGCAGAGAGATCAGCCATTGCCCTATTGAACGTGTGCTTCAGTCCAGTATCCGCTTCAAGGTATTGGTACAAAGGCTTGCCATGAACTATCTTGCACAGATCATCACCACCATCAAGAATTGCTTCCTTGAAGTTTAGCCTACAAAATAAATTACATCATAACAATACCTAAAATTTAAATTGTTTTGGTTGAAGAACAATTAGACAAGAAAATTCAAAAAATTCAATCCCAAATTGAGTCAAACTTTATCTACTTACCAAATCTCCGCCATGTATGGATGGTAGGAGAACTTTGGCATCAATGAAGTGTTAGGAAAACGATAATGGAGACTAACTAGGTTGGCTTTAAGGCGTGAACAATTACACTGTCTTGAGTGTAATATTGCTTCTCTATAAAAGCAAGTTACCCCAGGATACAACAAAGCCCTCAAAAACTCTCAATGGAAAAGTGAATTATAATGCATTAGGGTGTTCCCTTTTATAGAGTTGAAAAGACACGAATGAACAAATATAATTGATCAGAAATTAACAGACATAATTGTTTATTCAGAATAGACATAATTGTCTGTTCAGAATAATCACAATTGTCTGTTCGGAATAGTCACAACTGTCTGTTCGAAACAGACACAATTGTCTATTCAAGTTTATTCATCTGAACATGTTAACTTAATTAACCATCATCCGAATCGGGTCAAACCGACCCGACCCACCCGACCCAGTCCGGTCCAGCAAGTGCCAATCAAAGACCATTAATGGGCTTTGTCTTGCTAGGCTATTTGGGCTTGCCAAATGGGCTTGTACCCATTTAACTAAAGTTACTTTATAATTTTAGTTTGCATTTATAAAGCCTTTTACATACTCTAATTTAACCAATGTGGGACTTGGTTAATTATAATTAAGCATATTTACAAATTATTTCAACATTCCCCCACTAGTTTGTAAAATAAGTCATTCACTATAAAAATGATGCATATAAGAAGGTACCTTACAGGTTTAAGCCTTAAAATTAGTATAAATATCTAAGGATGCTAATGAAGTACTTGGTGTCCGAAGATTAAACCAATACTCCTTGCTATTAGGATCGAAGATATCATACACATCATTTTTATACAATTTCTCCAAAGAGATTTTAACAACCCTAGCACTATTTAAATGGCCATGTGCTAAGCAATCCCAATTTTCTGTGAATATTTTCAAAAAGGTAAAACCCATTAAACCTTTGTTGAAGCGGCACCACTTCATATTCACATAGGTGGAGTTCATTTCATTGTCCCTGTTACTTCAGACAAAACAACTCCATTAAGAGCTAAGCTCATCCTCTCAATGTAACAGTAAGCACTAACCTCATGTTTTGTATGAGACTCCTCTTAATTAGTGCTAAATCAGACACGTATCAATGATTTGTTGTTACCCATTAAACTTTAGTAATTACTAATTTGTAATTCAAAGTTGGGTTACCATCATTGGCATCTTGAGGGTTCAATTTAGTCCCATACTACATGTTGTCCTCCATACCATATCTCTTGGTAAAGATTTGGTAAAAGGATCAGCCAAATTATTTGCAGATTTCACATAGAGAAGTGAAATGGTACCACTTGATATCAATTCTCTAATATAATCATGTCTTAGACTAATATGTTTTGACTTTCCATTATACATGTTATTGAAAGCACAAGACATTGTAGCCTCACTATTACAGTGTATGGAAACAGGTGGCATTGGTTGTGGCCACAACTCAATTTCAAACAACATGTTTCTTAACCACTCAACTTCCTTACTTGCAGCAGCCAAAGCAATAAACTATGCCTCCATGGTAGAATGGGAATGGCAGGTTTGTTTCTTAGATGCCCAACATATGGCACCTCCAGCTAGTGTAAATATCCAACATGTAGTTGCGATACTTTCACCAGCTCTTGTTATCCAGCTTGCATCTGAATAACCTTCTAGTACAGCAGGAAAATCTGTATAAGATAACTTTAGGTTTGCAGTACTTTTCAGGTATCCAAATACCCTTCCAACTGCTTCCCAATGTTCTGTACTAGGACTACTTGTAAATCTTGACAATTTGCATACAGCAAAAGCAATATCTGGTCTTGTACAATGCATTGCATACATTAAGCTTCCTATAGCACTGGCATATTTCAATTGTTCTATAGGTCTACCAATATTTTTCACAAGTTTTATACTAGTATGATATGGAGTACTGTATTCTCTAATTTTGAGATGACCAAAGTTACTCAAAATTTTCTCTATGTAATGAGTTTGACTTAAAGTAAACCCATGATCATGCTTAGTAACTTTGATACCCAAAATTGTATCAACCTCATTAAGATCTTTCATCTTAAATTTAGAGGTTAGAAACTTTTTAGTTTCATTTATACCATGCATGTTGGTACCAAAGATAAGCATATCATCTACATAGAGGCTAACTATTACTCCATAATCTTTAGTAAACTTGGAATAAATACATTTATCAGCAGTATTATGTCTAAACCCAAAAGACAAAATTGCTGAATCAAATTTTTCATGCCATTGTTTAGGAGCTTGTTTAAGACCATACAAAGATTTTACAAGCTTGCACACCTTGTGTTCATTTCCAGGAAGAACAAAACCTTCAGGTTGTTGCATGTAAACTTCTTCCTTTAAATCACCATTTAAAAATGCTGTTTTAACATCCATTTGATGTATATGCAATTTATGTATAGATGCCAAAGCAAAAAGAACTCTAATGGATGTTATTCTAGCAACTGGAGCATAGGTATCAAAATAATCTAGATCTTTCTTTTGAGTAAAACCTTTTCCAATTAGTCTTGCTTTAAAGGTTTGCAATGTACCATCAGAATTATATTTCCTCCTGAAAACCCATTTGTTACCAATGGGCTTTGAGCTAGGTGGTAAGTCAACTAAGACCCAAGTGTTATTAGACATTATTGAGTCCATTTCATCATTTACAGCTTCTTTCCAGAAAGCTAAATCTCTAGAAGACATTGCTTCTTCAAAAGTTTTGGGCTCACTTTCAATGTTTAATAATATCTTCACCTTTTTACAAATTCGATTTCTACTACCTTCTACCAAGAAAGTAATAAAATCAGGATCAAGACTTTTCTCTTTTCTTGGCCTTTGACTTCTTCTTGGTTCAAATGGTTCATTTTTCACAAGTTTTCTCTTACCTTTAGCAAGAGAATTAAAATTATCAAAATTATTTTGATCCTGTGAATTTTGTGGTTCATGCATACCACTTTCAGGTTCATGCACAATTTGATCTAACATGAATTTTTCTTCAAAAAATTCAACATGAATAGATTCCACTATAACATTAGACTCTAAATTTAGAAGTCTATATGCTTTAGAATTTTGTGCATAACCAACAAAAACACTTTTAATTCCTCTTGGCCCTAATTTGGTTCTTTGAGAATCAGGAAGTCTATAGAATGCAATACACCCCCACACTTTAAAATAATTCAGATTTGGTTTCCTTCCATTCCAAATTTCATATGGTGAAATATGTGTTTTCTTGGAAGGAACTTTGTTATGAATGTGACATGCAGTAAGTAAAGCTTCACCCCACAAGTTATATGGTAACTTAGCATTTAAAAGCATAGCATTTACCATATCAACTAGGGTCCTATTTTTCCTTTCTGCTAGTCCATTCTACTGGGGTGTAAAAGGGGTGATTTTCTGATGGATTATTCCATTTTCTTCACAGAATTTATCAAATTCCGTAGAGAAATATTCTCCACCTCTATCACTCCGAATTATTTTAATTTTTCTTTCCTTTGATTCTCTACCACAGATTTAAATTCATTAAATCTTTCAAATGCCTCATCTTTTGTTCTCAATAGATATATATATAAAAATCGAGAACAATCATCTATAAATGTAATGAAATACTTTTTTCCTCCTCTGGTTAATTTACCATTTAATTCACAAATATTAGTATGAATCAAATCTAAAATTTGTGTATCACGCTCTACTTTAGGAAAAGGTTTTCTTGTTTTTTTGCTTTAACACAAATTTCACATTTATCTTTATGAACACACTTGCAATTAATATAATTATGAGTTGACATATATTTTATCATATGATAATTTAAATGTCCTAATCTAGCATGTCATAAAGAAGAAGAATCAATGTAAGCAGAAACAACGTTTATTTCATTCACACTTAACTTAAACATGTCATCAAGGGAGTATCCCTTTCCTACAAACAGTCCACTCTTGGACATTACAATTTTGTCTGACTCTAGGACAATCTTAAAACCCTTCTTACAAAGCAAACTTGCAGAAACTAAGTTTCTTTTAACATCAGGAACATGATGAACATTGACAAGGGTAAGTTTCTGCCCAGAAGTGAAATTCAGTACAACAGACCCTTTGCCATGCACTTTGACACGCTGGTGATTCCCCATTAGAATTTCATCTTGTTCCTCCAACTTACGGTAAGTTTTGAAGCAAGTCTTGTTATTGCTGACATGAATTGTTGCACCCGAATCAAGGAACCAATCTGTATTACTTGATGCAGCAGCAATGTTTAACTCAGTCACTATTCCAATCTGAATGTTGGAAACCATTGCAACAAGTTCTTTTACTTCATCTTCCAACAAGTTGGCTAGTTTGGCCTTTTCAGAAGTATTTTCTTTCTTCTTTTCATAATTCTTGAATCTACATTCCTTGATGTAGTGTCCTTTCTTTCCACAGTGAAAGCAGACCTTGTTCTTTTTGTTTTTCTTTGATCCACCATTTTTCTGGACTTTAAGTTTGTCCTGATTCTTCCCTCCAGACTTGTTTCCGGATTTGTTGTTTCCAGAATTACCTGTTATTGCATTCACTTGCTACAAATTTTCTTTTGGATTCACATTTATTTTCATAAACTTTTCATCTCTAACACGAGTTTCACACTCAATCTGTAAATGAGTTTGAAACTGTTCAAGAGTGAAATTATCAGGTGAATGCAACACTTTCTTTCTGTACCCATTCCAAGAAGGAGGCAATTTGGACAAAATTGCTCCTATCTGAAGAGTATCAGGAATTGAGATCTCCAAATCTCTTAATCTGGAAACTAAAATTTGTAGTTCATGGACTTGATCCATGACTGGCATGTTATCAGACATTTTGAAATCAAAATAATTCAAAGCAAGAAATTTGTCAATACCTCTCTTTTCGCTTTAATATTTGACTTCCAATGCATTCCAGATGTCTTTTGGTGAAGTCAGATTGGAGTAGAGATCACAGAGACGATCCGTATGGGTATTCAAAATGTGGCCACGACACACCAATTCATCTTCCTCACATTTCTGCCTTTGGTTCCTTACTTGATCCGAATCTTCAGCAGTTGGTGCAGCAATGGGTGGCAGATTCGGGTCCAGGATATAAAACACCTTCAGGGTTGTGAGTAAGAACTTCATCTTGTCTTTCCACCTTGTGAAATTCATTCCATCGAACTGGTTGAGTTTCACAGAATCTTGCAACTTTATAGCAGAAGTAGTAACAGCCTCCATTACAAACTATTACACTCACAATGAAGTGTTAGGAAAACGATAATGGAGACTAACTAGGTTGGATTTGAGGCGTGAACAATTACACTGTCTTGAGTGTAATATTACTTCTCTATAAAAGTAAGTTACCCCAGGATACAACAAAGCTCTCAAAAACTCTCAATGGAAAAGTGAATTATAATGCATTAGAGTGTTCCCTTTTATAGAGTTGAAAAGCCATGAATGAACAAATATAATTGGTCAGAAATTAACAGACATAATTGTTTATTCGGAATAGACATAATTGTCTGTTCGAAACAGACACAATTGTCTATTCAAGTTTATTCATCTGAACATGTTAACTTAATTAACTATCATCCGAATCAGGTCAAACCGACCTAACCCACCCGACCCAGTCCGGTCCAACAAGTGCCCAAGTGCCAATCAAAGACCATTAATAAGCTTTGTCTTGCTAGGCTATTTGGGCTTGCTAAATGGGCTTGTACCCATTTAACTAAATGTTACTTTATAACTTTAGTTTGTATTTATAAAGCCTTTTACATACTCTAATTTAACCAATGTGGGACTTGGTTAATTATAAGCATATTTACAAACTATTTCAACATGAAGCCCAAGAAGGACCACCATCTTTGCTCAGAAAGTATTCACCTACCCGAGAGAGACCATAGAGTCTCTCAATGCTCCCATCTTGATTGGTTCGCGTAGAGCAAGTAAGAAGAGAGAAACTCACAAGCAACCGCAGAAAACGGTCGAGCCTTTGAGAGGTGTTTGCATTTTGAGTGGGAAGTTTGGAAGCAATTTCAGAGGGTGACATGAATCCACCCTTTGTTCTTCCTTGGGCAATGATATCAAAGAGGTTTAGGTCAATAGCAGCATTCAACACTGCAGCGTTAATCTGACCACTGCAGAGGAGCATGGCATGAAGACTAACATCATACTCATCTTCTTTCGTAGTGAAGGTTTTCACTTGTTGAACATCATTCCTGAGGGAGCCCATGTTTTCTTCTCTGGTTTTAGTGTGTCACTTCCTGCTAGAGTAACGGCAGTGTAGAGATCGTGAATGCACAAAACTTTGTAATCTGTACTTAGAGTTTTATTTTCACAACTTGGATTTTGCACTTCGAAGTGATATGGTATTTATAGGCAAAGCCTTTATAATTGATTACATAAAGAATTTTTTTTTTTTTGAGTATTTTTGGGTATAATTTTAGATTCAAACACAAAAATCATAAACTCTAAGAGTTACATTAATATCATTCAATCATAAATTATTTGGTAGATATAGATTAAATAGAGATGGCAGTATGTCTTTAGCCTCTTTATTCTTTATTTTCTGGTCAAGAAACACATCTTCCAAACATCAGCCAATGGAAGTAAGTCACGTATAATATCAGAATTAATTAGTCAAAGCTCCGTGTTTGATTGGGAGAGAGGATTATATTGAACGGTTATGGACTATTTTATGTCAAACAATTCCAAAATATTTGGGAAATACAGATTGAAGTAAGAATCTGTATATTCAATTTGAGTATAGCGCAGCCATCAAAGACCATATAAAATTTGCGTACGCCGTCATTGATGCCCTGAAAGGACTAATACTTTGACAGTGCTAGATACCAGCACCAATTTTTGACTATCATATTTATAGTATATATATGCAAGAATGAAGCAGAGAATTCATTGCACCTATTTGATACATGTTACGGCATGGGCGATTGACATAAACAATTATATGTATAAATTCCATGTGAGGGTGAGGCAATACAAAATTATGAAGCCACCATGTCTTCAAGACATCTTCTTATATATAGAAAATTGATCAATTTTAAGAATTTGCAAGTGATGTGCATAAATAATTCTGTCAATAATATTGTGTATATAGGCAGACAGCCATGCAATAAAAACTTTCCATTAGCTGAGTTTTTTCTCGGTTGCCTCTAGTGCTTGAAGCAAGCAAATATTTATTCCTTTAAACTGATGAATTATTAAATTACTTGAATGTCCATTAATTTAAGAGACGTGTGATGCAGTACTCATTGTTCAATAATTGTATATATATCAAGCTAGTAGGTGTGGCTTAGTAGTGGAAGATTTTGATAATTTACAAGAGGTGAGTGGTTCGAGCCTCATATCATCATGTAACAAAAAATAATTATATATATATATAATGTGAGCTACACTCAAAAATTTATCATATGAGATTGCCATAAACTTACCAAATACGCAGCCGCATGCCTCCTATGTATATTCAACCATTTAATAACAATTACTAATTTACTAAGTTATTATTATTTGGTATAGTAGCAGTGAAAAATAAATATTCACACAAATACTTGAAATTTTATTATTATATTTTTCACAAATCAAAAGTAAAAGCATCAATAGTCTTAAACAAGTTAAACGTTTCAATGTAAATTATTTTTTACTTTAAAATATATTTTTCATGTAAAGTCATAAGACGCATAATTATATATATGGTGATGATTGATTATGAATCATTCTTTCAAGGCCAAGGCATGTTTAGGCACTTCCCTGCAGGCCAAGGCATGAAGCTTGCTAGGCAACCCCCACAACGCAATCCAACTTTTAAGCTTGACCCCTTGCCTCATCAAACGCAAAGCAGCACAAGTTTGCAATAGTTCCAACCTACTCACCAAACTATTTCGAGAGTAAACGTTTATCTCTATTTGGCATATTAATTTTGATCATGAAACATGCTGCGATAGATATTATGTATTTCCTCCAATCAAATACTCGTTTTTGCTTCTATGGTGTATTAAACAGAGTGATGGATTAATTTACCATCTTTATTTTTTTAAATGAAATATACCAAATTATTTGGTTTATTGAAGGCTACACGCTTGGTGTTGCCCATCCCCAACCATTTTGCATCTCACCATTTTTATTTTTTTTTGTGCAAAAAAGAGAGCACCCGAACACAACCCGACCAAACCAACCTGATTTAGAGCATTATGTATAATCTTAGTGATATTTTTATTTTATTTGGTTCTATGACACCTAAACCTTTCTTTAATTAGATTAAATTTAGCTTTCAATAAATAATTTGAGATAAAATAGGAAAGCTTTTTTTTTTTTTTTGGTAACCTAAGAACCAAAACCTTACCCTAACATTTAGATGAAGCCAAACTTACCAAACATGAGGCGAGACATCCCTACTCTAAAAGTCTCATTGTCGAAGCACCCACAGTTATAACTTTATGTGAGATAGCGCTTTAAAACCCTCATTTTGTCAATGAGAGGTCTCAAACACAAAATCTTCTTCTTGGGAGAAAAGCCTTATGACTAACTTATATACAGCCTAGTTGGGAAAGTATTTAATTGCATATAAAGCAGCATTTGTTATTTCAAAAGAGCATTTTACAATGATAATATGTAATAAATCTCAACCCTTTAGTTCTTTTGAAGATTACGATATCCACATTTTATTCTTTAAAATATAACCTTAATTTTAGAGAGAAATCCCAATAAAAAATTGCGATCCATATGTTTATTAAGATAATTATCACAATTTAAACAATTATAACACTTACCATCAATGGCATCAACTGATGATTACGAAGCTTCAGGTTTTGTATAGACAAAGTATTAGCACGTACGTTTCCCTCAAAGAAAAAAGTATTAGCCCCTAATTCGCATAGGATATATAAATTAGATTGTAGATTTTAAAAGGTAAACATTTTTAAATATTTTAGGTGATAATATTTTAAAATCTTAATGTTCATATATGTCTATGTATGTTTATACATATATATGTATGTAAATCACCACATCGATCAAAACCTAAAAAAGTGTTATGTGGGATAAAGCTGTGTTGTATTTAAATATATTAAACTTTGATCTTAATCCATGATTTTTTTTAATGGAAATATCTTAATCCATGAATGTCTTTAGTGTTTGGGCTTTTGACATTAATGATTAAATATTTATATGTAATTTTGAATAAAACTCTCGTTTGGCATATCAAAGTCAAATAATCAGTAAAGTATGTGTTTAATTGAAAGCTCTCATAAAAATAACATATAAAATGTTCCATACCATTTTAATAAATAAAAAATTCTTTCCAAATTGGTTTACTTTTTCCTTTATATTTTTTTTTACCTAATATATGTAGATAAATTTTTATTTTCTCTTCTTTACACTTTGTAGTTTATGTAAATATAAGTTTGACCTTAACTCTGATTTTTGTTATATTATTATTACAATATTTTTTAATCAAAACTAATAAATTTTATGACTATTAAGTATTTTGATATATGATTCATATGTAACAATAAGTTCAATATGTTAACCAAAAAAAATTAATAAGTTCAATACTAGGTATTTTGTGTTATTAAAAAAAAAAGTGTTTTGATTAAAACAATATATTTTTAAGTTTTAGTCAATAAAATATGCTATAATACTTATGATAATATATTAAAAATTAATATATAGAACCCGTATTTTAAATAACAAACTTTTCATTATAAAACGTAATATACTCATATAATTTTTTATATACATATTTATTAGATAGGTATGTTTGACCTTTTTTTAATAAAAATTTTATATTATACTCGTACATATATTTCAACGTTTAATACATGTCACATATTGTGCTAACTATGGAATACACTTTGTGTGCTAGCTTGTAGTGGCCAGTTGTTGCAAACAGAAATAGACAGTACTGCTTTGATTGTTTGTGGTTTTACTACTGGACTGAAACAGTGAATGAGGTAAAACTTGATAGTATTGTATTGCTGTAATGTTGGTATAAGTCCATGTACAGAACTGAACTAAGCTACAGGAACGATATTTGAAAGTTTGAAAACTAAAGTTGTAACAAATGTTTAAAACTTAAAACTGTAATAAACCCTAGATTTTCTAGGAAGTGTATGCGGTGCATGCTTCATCACATTGCACCAAAACCTCTTCCTCAACTTGGACATTAATATGCTTGATTGTTTCGTTAATATCCAATGCTTTATTCATTAAAATATTTCCTTTAGAACAATTTTCTTTTTCAACAAAAAAAAAATTCCTTGAGAACATAAAATTGTAAGTAAATTATCAATTAGTATGTAGACAAGGGAGTGGAAAAGATTAATTGAAAGGAGAAATGATTGTTGCACACTGAATCTAAAATGTTCAAATAATTCTTGCTTAAATACCTTTATGTTCCTGTGAGAAGTAATTGTATGGGGTCACCCCTAAGACAAAAAATGTATGCCCAACACTCAAGGCCCTTTGGGCCCATGCTTGGGTCAGATCTATGGGCCTTTAGTTAGCTTGGGTGATGGCCTGGGTCATGACCCAAACAATCCTAAAGTGGGTGTTTTATTTGGTTTTGGTCCTGGGCCTCCTGGCCTCACATTGGAGACCATAGTTTTACACAGCGCCCCTATATACACAGATGCACAGGTGCAGTTTAATTATGACAGAGAATCTTGAGTAAGAATAATAGATGAAGAGACAAAGCTTGGTTTGTCGTAGCCAAAGTATTGAGAAAAAAAAAAAAAAAAAAAAAAAAAAATTGGAATAAAAAAAAAAAAAAAAAAAAAAAAAAAAAAAAAAAAAGCATGGTTTGCTTCTTTGTGTGTTTTTCTTTGTAAACATGTGAGTGTTTTCATTTTCGTTATCTAAGTTAGGGCTTAAATATATGTTACATGTCGAGTAACATATTTGCTCTTTGTAAATTACTATTAATATCCTTGTTTAAGTTGCTTAATGGTTGCTATATCACAAATGGAAGAATGAAGGGTTTGACCTCAGACCAAATCGACCATGTTTTGGGGTTTTTTTTCTTTTGAATTTATTTTTATAATGGTTCTTCAAGTCATTGTCTTGCTTGCATTTACTTTTGCTACTCCAGCAGTTAACATGACACTTAAGACATTTATGCTAGAAATCTTTATCTCTTGAGGATTATTTTATTATAAAGATTTTGTTAAAACTAAAATCTTTTAAGGACTCCAATAATAATTTAGTCTTTCTTAAAAATGAAAAAGTTTTGGACACAATAGATGTACATATTGACTTTTAGCATAGGCATCTAGAGATAAAGATGGAAAAATAGGATAGCCCGTTTTAGCCCACAAAAATTGAGGGATGGGCCATAAATATACTTGCTTGAATAGAATCAGACTAATTTGGCTCGACTGAAATTAGACCGTAGCCTATTCGGGTTCGGGCTAGTCTTTTTTTTTTTTTAAGGTTAGACCACACCACCAAATCATATTAGTAAATGTTATTTGGAAGTATATACTACTACAATTTATTTAATTACTTATGCCTCTTTATATTTAAATTTACACTTACTTACATTTTTTTTATATATCTTTAATTCTTTATTTTAATTTTATTTATTACTTTATATATGTTTTATTTTATTCAATTAAATTGATTAACAAGTTAGCCTAAAATAATTAAAGAAAATAGTTTAAACTCTTGTTAGTTTTTAGCCTAATTATAAATAAAAATAATTTAAAAAATTCAAAAACAAAAAGTGGACTTGCCCATTTTTTCCCGCAGCCTGTAGGGGGCCAGGCTGGCCCGTTTCCCATCTTTGTCTAGAGAAATAGCATTTTTTTTTTAGGCCTAAGAACTATTTTCTTGGTCGTATGGAACGAAAGCAACTTACACTTGGCCCAACACCTTAACATAGGACCATAAAATTACAACCAATACAGCCCAAATATTATTTCTGGGTAGGCAATTAGTTCAAAGTAAGCCGAAGAATAAATCGTTTGCTTTTTCTTTTCCCTTTTCTGATATGCAACATGTACTATTTTTTTTTTTTTTTACAAGAACACGGGGTAGCAAGAACAAAGCTAAGAAACACCAGCACGGGACAAGCAAGTCCCCAAGTCATCAGCGGCTAACAGCAGCAGTAAACCATGTGGAGGGGCAGAGAAGTGTTTCACACCCAGCTCATGCTCCAAGCTATGGTTGGCCATCCAATCTGCGCAGGAGTTTCCACTGCGAAAGTGTGTGTTGCACCTTTACCCTCCAATCTTTTCCCATCAACACTTCAATCTGATTCCACATCTGTAAATGTTTGCCACCCAAGTTCTCCAATTTCATCAACCCATTAATGACACTCATGGAATCACACTCCAAAATAACTGATCTGAACCCCAATATCCAAGCCATTTCCAAACCTTCCAAAACACCCCAAAGCTCTGCATACAAAGCTGTAGCAACACTTAGGTTCCTTGAAACACCTGCAACTCACTCTCCAAAACCATCTCTCAAAACAGCACCACACCCAGCCAGATATGGGTTACCTTTGGAAGCTCCATCTGTGTTCACCTTTACTCACTCCCCAACCGATTTCTGCCAAGGCACTTGCTGAATAACCTTGCCAGTAATAACCTCTCTCTCTTAAGAGTAAGGGCATAACTCATCAGCAAAATAGAATAAGGAACTTAAGAGTATTTTAAGTAACTATTTTTTTTTTGAAGTTTCAGTTATTTAGTGAAAATCTAAAAATAATTTTTATTTAACAGTATTTTGGTGTATAAAATAACTTAAGGTTGCAGGAAAATAAAATTATAGAATATTTCAAGATTTTCCCATATATACCTGATCTACAAGTTACCAGTATATCATCTCAGTGAATGAATTTTTGTAAGCATATAAGGTTATGATTTTGACGTAAAGAACTAGCTGTTGGCACCTAATAAGTAGCCCTTTCAAATTGGTTCAATTGTTATTTTAGTGTATTCATATAGTTAAATTCAAATACCACCATATATGTAGGTAAACCTACTCCTAAAAAATGTTACCAAGAAATCCACTATATATAGTTTGAATTGAACACAATATTTTTTTGATATTTTTGGCTAATGAATTCAAATATGAAACCCATAAGTCATAAACACATTATTCATGACAAACTCTGAAGTAATGAAGAGAAACTTGATAAAAGGATCAACAACATAGAAGCAATCACGAAGTGATCACTATGCACAATATGTAGATTCTGCAGAAAACCATTATGCAGAGAAGAGAAAAACTAAAGAAGAAGAAGAGAGGATCTTGGAGAATGAACTTCAGATCTAAATCGAGATTCTGAAGAAATGAATTATTTGAAGTTTAATTACAAGTTACCAATACATTATATAGGCATATGCTGATATACAGCTCAATCTTTGAAGAGAATCTAATAACTGAAGCAATGCTAACAAAATAAGTAACTCTAACTAACTTTGACTATTTACTTCAGCATTGACTTGGCTTGCTGACATGGCTGCTGACGTGGCTTTCAACTTCCATCATCCACTTCTAATATAGGTTTAACAATTCAGAGTAGTAACTTATTATTAATTTTTGTACTTTTGGCTATTATTTTAAATTCAAACTCATAACTCATAAGCTTTAAAAATGATCTTAATACCACTCAATTACAGATTGTTGAATAAATAATAATTTATTATAACACAATAATAGTAGTATTTTTTGACCACGAGGCAATAGTAGTCCAAGTCTACCATACCCTAACATTAAATTCTACATTACTTTTGATTAAGGGAGCCGCTATTTTTACATCTTATTTTGTTAATGACATACTCTATTTAATGTCTAAATATAATATAGATTAAATTACCATTATTTTAAAAAAAAATTTAAAGTTGACTCATGATGATATTGTTCTTCTAATTCTTATTAATTATGGCTTTAATTTTTTTCTACAATTATCTCCAATCTCATTCTTTTGTAAAAGTTAAACAAGAGACAACACAATTTATATCTGACATTGAAAAATTTCCTCCCTCTAAATTGTGGGTTTTTTTTCGGTATACCGTATACTATATATATATGCGTAAGATAATAATTACTATAGTTGAGAGTAAACTTTGAAATTGAGGATACGTTTCAACTAAGTCGAAGTAGATAATAGTATGCTGGCTAGATATTCTATTCCTAGTTAACAGCTATCCCACTAGGACACTTGCCCAAGTAGAAGAAGTCATAATCTATATTATATTTAAGTTTTTACGAAAATTTAGAAATTATCAAACGCATGCTTCCAAATAGAAGTAAAGTCAGAAAACACTAACTAGTAAGGAGACAAATTAAGACGATGGATGTGTTGTGAATCTTGTGATTGTATTTAATTAATGGTCAACAAATTTGAGAAACTAAGAAAATTTAAAAAGATACATGAGAGTGTAACGTTTCTGGGCTGCTCATCTTTTTACGCTGGCTTTGATGAAAGTCCTGAACAATAAAAGCGAATCAAAAACTTAGTTGGCATTTTACATTTAAGAAGGAAAAAATAGATAAGTGTTGAGTGGATTTTATACTCACTCTTTAGATAATTTTAACTTAATATTTTGTGTCTTCGTGAAAAGTTTTATTAATAAATAATATATTTTTCTGTTATTTTTTAAGCTTAAAAGATTTAGAAATATTTATATTTTTAAGTAAAATAGATGAATTAGGAGGAAAAAGAATACTAAAATCTCCAGAGACTTAGATCGCCAGCAGTGCCATAAAAGAGCCCCAGCTCCATTGATAAAGAGCACTAGCGCCTATTGCCCAGTACACCAAGCAGAGACGCAGCAGTGCTCCGCCCATTCGCAAGAGCTGCGGCGCCCATTGCCCGTGCGCAAGAATTGACTTTTAACAGAAAGTTAGCGCAGCAGCACCTGTTACCATGAGCCTCAGCGCCCGAGCTTGACTTTCCTTAGACGTAAACTTCGTTTCCTAATTAAAATAGGACTCTTTGTAAGGAGTATAAATATATATTCTCAGCTTTTAGAACTCTATCTGGACGTTTTTGGAAGTAAGCAAGAGCAAAGCAAAGGTTTGGAACACAGCACGACTTAGTTTTAATATTGAGTTTTATTCTTTTCTCCTTTAAATCATACCTAAATTTTATTCTATTACGCTTTATTTTTTAATTATAAACTAACTTTTTTTATAGGGCTATGAAATGCACACTAGCTTAGTCAATAAACAAAATCATATTATATCTAGCCTATTTCGTGGGCTTGAAAATAAAAAATAAACAATTAAACAAGTTGACCCATTTCGTTTTTGATTTATCAGCAATCCAAAAATTGAAGCTCATTTCGAATTTTGGCCCAGTCAGCAATTAAATGAAATCAGTAACCTAAGGACTGAAGCCCATTTCAAATTTTTGGCCCAATTAACAATCCAAAAAAACTAAGCAACAAATGATTGGCCCATCAGCTTAATGGCCCAAACCAAAAACATAGACCCATCAAAAAATATAAAACTTAAGTCCAACAACAACAAATAAAATACATTAAAGTCCAAATCGAATTTCACCCAATCAGCAACTAAGGAGAACTGAGACCTTATTTCAACCTTGACCCAATCAACAACATAGCCCAAACAAAAAAAAGAAAGAAACTAACACCTAAACCCAAGATATTTGGACTGACCCAACGAAAATAAAAACCCAGCACCCCTTTTTAAACCCAAATGAAATAACTATACAATAATAAATAAGAAAAAAAAAAAAAACTTCAGCTTGATAAATAAAACAAGAAGAAACACGGTCAAGGAGCCCTTCTTCTCCACCTTCCATTGAAAGTCCAGAGGAAGAAAACCGAGCACAGGCAGCGGGTCCTAAAGTGAGGAAACTTCATTTTCTCTCTATTTTTGATTTCATTTGGTCTCTGTTTCCCTTTGAACTCGGTTTTCCTCTTTGCTTCTCTCTCTAAACCTTGCTTCTCTCTCTAGAATTCTGTTTTTCTCTCTAAGCTGATTTCTCTCTCTTTGGGGTACAAAGGTTTGCACTAAATACTAAATTCTACAAGAAAATGAATATCTGAGTTGCTTGAATTCCAACCAAAGTGCAATAAACTTACAAACTTAGCTTCTGGGTATTTGTGAAAGTAGTATTTATATAAGAAAATGAAAGGGTTAGTGAAGAAAAGGAACTGATGAAATACTAGAAAAAGAGATTGAGTGCACAACCTATCCCTTGGAGTTTTGCTAAAAAAAACTTCGAGTGTATCTCTTTATCTCTCACTATGCTGTCTGTGGATGCTCCTGGTCTCCTCTTGCTTTCCTCTCTTGTTTTTGTTCTTGCCTGGTTCTCATGTTTGCTGCTATCTCTTTCTTCTCTTTGTTTCTGTTTTTGCTTTCTTTCTCTGGGTCTCTCTTCGATTATCTCTCTCTCTATACTGCTGTTTTTTTGTTGTTGTTCTATCTCTCTGCTACTCTTGCTACTGTTGTTGGTTCTCTTTGTTTTTCTTTGGTCTCTGTTTTCTGGTCTTTTTTAGCCTCCGTTTTTCGCTCCTCCTGATTTCCCTTTTATGCTCTCTATTTTCTGTTCTCCCTCTCTCTGCTACCTTTGCTTTCACGTCTACCCCTTGCACCCACTTCTCTCTCCCTCTCTTTTCTTTTGCTTCTAACTGCACTGCCATCTCCCTCATTCACGTATCCCTCTCTCTCTTTTGCTTCCGACTGCCTCACGTCTCTATCTCACGTCCTTTATTTCCCCATGCACCCATGTCTCTTTTATTTCCTTTTGCTTTTTTAAAAAAAAAAAATGCTGCCCATATAATGCACCAATGTCTCTCTTATTTTTACTTCTAATGTTTATTATTATTTTATTTTTTTGGACGAAAATGGGTGTCCACAAGCTATATATAAATAGTATTATAAATTTTTGCTGAGACTTGTAGCATACACTGGCAACCTTCCTTCAACCTAAATTTTCTTTGTACAAAAAAAAAAAATCATATTTTTTGTTTTTGCTAAAAAAAATTAATAGGCCAATCTTTGTTAAGTTGTCATTTTTTTCATGCTGAGACATTATTTAAATTTATGCCTCACTTTTAGTTTAGTTTAAATAATGAAAAAAGGAAACAATTTCATTTCCCTCAGATTCTCCATGCTTTCGTGCTAATCAACTAAGTTTCTACTTGGTTAATGCAAGCAATGCAGAAAATAAGAGCATAAGCATTATGAAAAAAGTATACTAGTATTTTCATAATAGTAATGACCATGGAGAAAAAGAGATCCAAGGCTCTGCAAAAAGCCTCTTATTATTTTCAGTTCCTTTCTCCCCTCATTATAGCCCACGTATAAAGTACAGAACATTGCTAAGAATGGCTGGAAACAAATTTATTTATGGAACAGAACAATAGCTATAAATAGCATCGATCGCCTTGCCTAATTCAAAACAGACAAAATTTAAATTAGTTTATTCAATACGACTTTCACACTAAAATAATAGATTCAACTTGTATTAAACACAACATTTTTAACATTGGAAAATTATTCAAAACAAAAAGTTGACTCAATAGAACATCCTTCCATCAAATCAAGAAATTGCTGACGAATTATTTATTTATAAAACTCCATCACTCCCAAAGCACACAAAGCACGACCAGCCACTTGAAATTTGGAGAATCCAGAGCTCTTGCACAAATTCTCAAATTCTTTCTGAGTTCTTTCCTTTCCACCAACAGTAATGAACATGAGATTGTCGAGAATGGTAACAAATTTAGATGCATCACTTGCCTCTGGTGTTTCAGGCATTATAAAGTCCACAACAATCACCTTCCCATTTTGCGGCAATGCTTTGTGACAATTTCTTAAAAATTCTACACATTTATCATCTGACCAATTATGGCAGACAGCCTACAGTGATTAACCAAGCACACCAAAATCAATATTAGAATTTTTTTTAGATATTGAAGAAAGTTATTAACAAACTTTAAGTTAAATAAGTGTACATACTAACCTTTAGTATTATGGCATCACCCTTTGGAACACTTTCATACATGTTTCCTCCAATATGCTTTATCCCTTCATGAAATAATTTGTTAACAATTTTGCCCAAAAGAAAAATAGAAGTGCTTCTAACATCATTTAACATATGGCAACTAAAGTATGGGAAAGAAAAACGGGTAGGAGAAGGGAGATACCTGGATATGAGGGTGCATTTTCTACCACTTGAGGCAAATCAAAATTAATACCCTTTATTGAAGGGTACTTGGAGATTATCATTTTGAGATTTGCTCCACTTCCACCTCCTACATCAACCAGTGTTGATATTCCCTCAAATCCTTTGTAATTTTCAAGGATCCTTTTCATCTCAATTGTGCAGACATCGGCCATTGCTTTGTTAAAAATGTGATTCAATTGTGGATCTATCTCTGTATATTGGTATATGGGCATTCCATAGAACTTGTTGAAAAGATCATTATCAGCTTCAACAATTGCATCCTTAAAATTAGGCCTGAAATGAAACAACAAGATCATAGTAAATAAACTCCTCTTATATGAAACTAACTATCGTACAAATAACATTACTCAATTACATTATCATGTAGCAATTACTTACCAGATTTCCCTAAGTGCACGACAATAAGCAAATGCTGAGAAAGAAGCAAAGTTGCCTCCATCTTCATCACGCACCAAGTACTTACCAATAGGTGAGATTCCATAAACTCTTTCGCTGCTACCATCTTCATTTGTGCGTGAAGAGCAAGTCAGAAGAGAATGACTGGCAAGCACACGCAGTATGCGCTCGAGCCTATGAGGCAACTCTGAGTGTGCGTTTGGAAAGTGAGAAGCGATTTCAGACACTGACATGGCAGCAGATGGTCTTGCTTTAGCTATGATCTCGAACAAGTTGAGCTCAATAGCTGCATTCAACACTGCTGGATAGATTTGACTACTACAGAGTAACATAGCAGAGACGGAAGCCACATCCTCTGCTGCATTTTGAGCGGTGTTTTCCAGCTTCATTACTTGATCATTCACTGTGGAATTGGAACCCATATTTGCTTCTTTAGCTTTTGTTTTCTTTTTGCCTTCTGATTCTGTTGTTGTGTAGTCGCTTGCAGGGTGCATGTCCGTTTTATACGCAGCAGAAAGTGACAGTAATATATATCAAAATAATATAATAGTAGTACATTGGAATCATTCTTTTTTATAATTTCATACATGGTGGGCGCCAAACGTTGAGCATGCGGTTCATATTAAATTGATTTGCTTACACTGAGCTCGCCGGTGACTGAATTTGACTTAATTTGCGCATACTTTCTAATTGTTTTTACTTTTTATATTCACGTGATTATCTTATGCTTTTTTTTTGGTAGGNTTTGGTAGTACATTATCTTATGATTTTTAAAATACAAGATATTCTACCAACGACTAGTGAGTCTAACGGCATCTCGTTTGTTCATAAGAACTAAATACTTGATGCCAAGAGTTCTATTTCTGCTATATACTCTTCCAAATTTATAATTAGCGCATAAGTAGCAACCCATAATACTCTTCCAAAATACTTTGTTTCAAGCGTACACATATTTATGTTCAGTTGTTCATTAATATTATTTTTTATTTACATAATAGCACGGAAATTTGAAAATTTTACTTCCTAAAAACCAATGTTTTAAAAACCAAACCGGTGAGCGAATCATTAGATTATCTTATGCTTTTTTTTTGGTAGGACATTATCTTATGATTTTTAAAATACAAGATATTTTACCAACGACTAGTGAGTCTAATGGCACCTCGTTTGTTCATAAGAACTAAATACTTGATGCCAAGAGTTCTATTTCTGCTATATACTCTTCCAAATTTATAATTAGTGCATAAGTAGCAATCCATAATACTCTTCCAAAATACTTTGTTTCAAGCGTACACATATTTATGTTCAGTTGTTCATTAATATTATTTTTTATTTACATAATAGCACGGAAATTTGAAAATTTTACTTCCTAAAAACCAATGTTTTAAAAACCAAACCGGTGAGCGAATCATTTTGACAAAAAATACTGGTCGGAACAGTTGGACCGCGCGGTCGGACCGGTTGAATCGAAATTTTTTCTAAACTTAAAAATTAACAAAAAATAAAACATAGAAGATAAATCACAAATCATTAAACTTAATTCATAAGTGAAAGTCTCAAATTTAAATATTCAAATAACTAAAAATCAAAAGATATAAAAACCTAATCTATATACATTTAATTTAAAATGGTGAGCTATAACAAAATTTGATTGTTTTAATAGCCAACATTTCTTACAAGTTCACAATTTCCAAAATAAAAAAAATAGATAATCAAAACATATAAAGCATGTGTACGGTGTGACTATGTGTTATAATTTTTACATATTTTAATATTTAATATTAAATAAATATATTAAATATTTAATAAATAATTTTTGTACAACAATAAATACAAGTCTTGAGTTGTCATAATAATTTGGAAAGAAAAAAATTAATTTTTTAACTATTTTGTTAATAAATATATTTATATGTGATAATTTACTCAAAAGTTGGTATGTCCTAGTGGTAGGAAATGACATTTTTGAAGGAAAGGTGAGGGGTTCAAATTTCCCCATGAGCAATTTCCCTTGCAATTGACAAATTTTGCAAGCCGTCCGGTTTTTCAAAATCGGACCGGTTCGCATCGGTTTGGGCGGTTCTCACCGGTTTTAGGCGATTTAACCGCTACACCGGTTTAAAGGTATAAACTGAACCGGATTTCTTACCGGGCACCGGCCGGTCCGGTCCGGTTTTTAAAACATTGCTATAAACCACTTAAACTTTTTGCTACCAAATCATACCTTGTGACTTACTAATGCTTCTATTACAAAAAATAAAAAAAAAATAGACCCCAGACAATAAAAATTTTATTATACTTAATTAATCAAGTTCTATTTTAAACTAATCTAAATATGATTATCAAGTAAACGTTAACTCATCAATACCACAAAAAAAAAAAAAAGGACAACAAGTTCTCTGAAATTTAATAGATACTATAGTGCCTGTAATTATATTATGCTTGCTGCATAATTTAATTGGTATAACTACATTTTTAATACATGGTATTGTTTCAATATTAAACCCCTATGAAACATGAAATTTTGCTAATTGGTTTAGATAATAAGCTCTGTTATTATCTGAAGAGACGTGTTATTGTGCATTGTTATCTGCTTAAGTAGTTTGAATTTGATTTAATTGTTATTGATGATTTGATTAAGGAGATTTTTTACATACTTTTGGTATTTATGTAGTATGTTATACCACATGAGAATAACTAATATGTGAATTATATGTGTACAAGTCAACTATTTTTAAGTTTGTTTGAGAAAATAAGATAAATTATATTTATATCCAATAAAATATGAAAATTACGTATGTTTGTCATATCAGTGTAGTTTGATATACTCATGTGATATCATTGAATTCCCGTTTGATTAATTGTTTGATATTTATTTTTGGGAATAATTTACAATAATAAAGTTATGTACCTTTTATTTCTTATCAAGTTCTTGAATCATAGATCATGTGAGGGTCAACTTGTAAAGCAATTTCTATAGAAAAGTGGTCATAATTGAATTTGTGGGACATATTTTTATAAAAGTGAATAGCGCCATTTGAATATGCCCAATCTAGGAATAGCATCATCTTGAAATGGCGCCATATAGGCAAAATTAGTTGCACTATTAAAATCTTGCCTCCATATTGGTAACCCTATAATAAACTAAGTGGATACAATTTAAATTTATTATTTTCAAACATAAATAAATAAATAATTGTTATTTTACTATGTGGTAGATTTAGAAGATAACTTTAGCTATAAAATTATGACAAAAAAAAATTAACTTTTTCGTATGAATTAAGAAGTGATTAAACCTTTAATGGTCCAGAGTCAAGATACCTTGGTTAGATACCTTAGTTTTTTTTTCCTCCCTCCACTTTCTTAATTGCCAGTCTAGGATCTGTAACATGTTTAATTAATTGAGTAATTTTTTTTGCATATGAAAATGGTTCTTATGCTTAAACCACCTTTAAACTTTGTTCTATTGTGAAAACAGTATACACCATTTGTAGGGAATTGATAATGAGTTGTGGTAATAGGGAATCACGTTCTTTGTTGCTCAAGAGTGTAAAAATTAATTTCTTACATTTCATTCCATGTTATCAAAGTATTATTTAGGATTTTTATTTTACTATTAGCATGTTATTTTCAATAATACATTTATTTGCAACTATAATCTTTGGCAATATCCAAATTGAAGGAAACTCATGAATTTTAACCAGATGAAGGTCCTTCAAAAAATTGGAATACAAATTTTTTGGAGAATATCATCTCCTTAGGAAATTGAAAGAGTAATTAAAACTTCATCCTTCTCCAAAATTGTTGATTAAGTTTCCTTCATCTTATCTTAATAGTTTAGTCTTCATATATTTTCCAATCCAAAGATACCAAACAAAAACATAAATATTTTTATTTCAAATAAATTCCTTCGAACTTATGCAAAGTTTTGAAATTTCAATTATGTCTTTGTCAACATCTTCAATGATACTAATATATATCTAATTTGTTTTCATGTCATGTGCAAAAAAAAAGAAAACAAACAATTAAAGAGTGTGATCAATCATGTGCAAGAATTTGTGTGCTCCGAAGGAATTTTTTTTCAATTGTCATGTGTCTTTAATTTGTTTCTTTGTTTATTATCTATAAAAAAAAAATATTTTAGGAAATTATTTTAAAATTTTTATAATAGTACAATCAAAACTCAATTTTAAATGTAAAAAATTTATTGATATTATCTATTTGTATTTGTTTGAAGTAAGATTCTCCTCCACGTGCGAAGCATAGGAAAATATCTAGTAGGAAAATTATTCAAAACCAAAAGTTGACTCAATAGAACATCCTTCCATCAAATCAAGAAATTGCTGACGTTTTATTTATTTATAAAACTCCATCACTCCCAAAGCACACAAAGCACGACCAGCCACTTGAAATTTGGAGAATCCAGAGCTCTTTCACAAATTCTCAAATTCTTTCTGAGTTCTTTCCTTTCCTCCAACAGTAATAAACATGAGATTGTCGAGAATGGTAACAAATTTAGATGCATTACTTGCCTCTGGTGTTTCAGGCATTATAAAGTCCACAACAATCACCTTCCCATTTTGTAGCAATGCTTTGTGACAATTTCTTAAAAATTCTACACATTTCTCATCTGACCAATTATGGCATACAGCCTACAGTGATTAACCAAACACATCAAAATCAATATTAGAATTTTTTTTGTAGATATTGAAGAAAGTTATTAACAAACTAGACTCAAAATTTTGGTCAAGTTAAATAAGTGTACATACTAACCTTTAGTATTATGGCATCACCCTTTGCAACACTTTCATACATGTTTCCTCCAACATGCTCTATCCCTTCATGAAATTTAAAGTTTGTTAATAATTTTGGCAAAAATAAAAATAGAAGTGCTTCGAACATCATTGAAGATATGGCAACCAAAATATGGGAAAGAAAAACGGGTAGGAGAAGGGAGATACCTGGATATATGGGTGCATTTTCTACCACATGGGACAGATCAAAATTAATCCTCTCTATTGAAGGGTACTTGGAGATTATCATTTTGAGATTTGCCCCACTTCCACTATCTTAAAAGCATATTAAACTTGACAGTCTTGAAAATTTTGAAATACTTTAAAAAAGTAGAAGTCAAACAAAAAAATATTATAGAAAACTTCAAATTACAATTTTCAACCAAACAGATTTTTAGCTTCCTCTAGGCACCAGAAAGTGACAGTAATATATATCAAAATCATATAATAGTAGACTAGTAGTATATGGGAATCATGGTTTAATTTAATAGCCAGAATGGATCTGAAATGTCTAATAATTTAATCATGTATGAAGATCATTTTCCGCTCATTTTATATAGTTTAATTATGCATTCATCATCGTGTTGCTCTGATATTTTTGTAATTCTAAGGTACACAAAGGTGGGCTGCACATTTTAGAGTTATGTTATCCATCACAACTTTTTTTTAACCATTTCTCACAATAATTAGTGTTAATTAATTTAATTTACAGATTACAGTTTTAGTTTAACCTATTCAAAAATTTTATTTTTTGAATGACTCAGATTCAATTAGGGTTTACAGTATAAGAAATTATGAGAATTTAGAGTATGAAAGTAACATTTCTCCACATTTTATTGTTTGGTTATTTAATGGTTGTACTCCGAATGAGTCAATCTAATGATTAAGTCATCAATACCCTATCATAAAATTCTAAGCAAACATCTTAAAATACTTTATTTTTTTGAATTATCTCATCTGCTAAAGTGAAAAATGAATTTGCTCCTCTACTAACCATTTTTTCCACAGTCTATCATAATATTCCCATGAAAAGTGTCATAGTTTAAGTTTTAAAATTCTCAAAGGTAACTATTACAAAGTTTGATTGTGTGAAAAGTCATGTTTTCTTGGACTTCTGTTGTCTTTTTTTTTTTTTTTGTATTTNTTTTTGGTATTTGAGTTAACGTTTACTTGATAATCATATTTAGATGAGTTCAAAATAGGACTTGATTAATTAAGTATAATAAAGTTTTTGTTGTCTAGGTCTATTTTTTTTTTTTTTTTTTAATAGAAGCAATATTAAGTCACAAGGTATGATCTGGTGGCAAGAAGTTTAAGTGGTTTATATGAGATCAAATATTCAAGTTTCCTTGCTATTATGTAAATAAAAAAAAATATTAATGAACAACAGAACATAAATATGGGTTATGCTTGAAACAAAGGATTTTGGAAGAGTATTATGGGTTGCTACTTATGCGTTGATTATAAATTTGAAAGAGTATTACAATTGAAAGAGTATCACTGAAGAAATGGGAGGAGAGTATATAGCAGAAATAAAATTCTTGACATCAAGTCTTTGGTTCTTATAACAAACGAAGTACTGTTAAACCCACTAGTCATCGGTAGAATAACTTGTATTTTAAAAATCATATGATAATGTACTACCAAAAAAAAAAACCATAAGATAATCACGTGGATAAAGCTTTTTATAAAAAAGTAAAAACAATTAGAAAGTACGCGCAAATTAAGTCAAATTCGGTCACCGGCGAGCTCAGTGTAAGCAAATCCATTTAATATGAAACGCATGCTCAACGCTTGGCGCCCACCATGTATGACATTATAAAAAAGAATGATTCTCATGTACTACTATTCTATTATTTTGATATATATAAAACGGACGTGCACCCTGCAAGCGAACGCACAACAACAGAAACAGAAGGCAAAAAGAAATCAAAAGCTAAAGAAGCAAATATGGGTTCCAATTCCACAGTGAATGATCAAGTAATGAAGCTGGAAAACACTGCTCAAAATGCAGCAGAGGATGTGGCTTCCATCTCTGCTATGTTACTCTGTAGTAGTCAAATCTATCCAGCAGTGTTGAATGCAGCTATTGAGCTCAACTTGTTCGAGATCATAGCTAAGGCAAGACCATCTGCTGCCATGTCAGTGTCTGAAATCGCTTCTCACTTTCCAAACGCACACTCAGAGTTGCCTCATAGGCTCGAGCGTATACTGCGTGTGCTTGCCAGTTATTCTCTTCTGACTTGCTCTTCACGCACAAATGAAGATAGTAGCAGCGAAAGAGTTTATGGAATCTCACCTATTGGTAAGTACTTGGTGCGTGATGAAGATGGAGGCAACTTTGCTTCTTTCTCAGCATTTGCTTATTGTCGTGCACTTAGGGAAATCTGGTAAGTAATTGCTACATGATAATGTAATTGAGTAATGTTATTTGTACGATAGTTAGTTTCATATAAGAGGAGTTTATTTACTATGATCTTGTTGTTTCATTTCAGGCCTAATTTTAAGGATGCAATTGTTGAAGCTGATAATGATCTTTTCAACAAGTTCTATGGAATGCCCATATACCAATATACAGAGATAGATCCACAATTGAATCACATTTTTAACAAAGCAATGGCCAATGTCTGCACAATTGAGATGAAAAGGATCCTTGAAAATTACAAAGGATTTGAGGGAATATCAACACTGGTTGATGTAGGAGGTGGAAGTGGGGCAAATCTCAAAATGATAATCTCCAAGTACCCTTCAATAAAGGGCATTAATTTTGATCTGCCCCAAGTGGTAGAAAATGCAACAGCATATCCAGGTATCTCCCTTCTCCTACCTGTTTTTCTTTCCCATACTTTGGTTGCCATATCTTCAATGATGTTCAAAGCACTCCTATTTTTATTGAGTAAAACCCCTTTTTGGTCCCTGAAAAATTCAACGATGGACAAAAATAAAGGGCATTAATTTTGATCTGCCCCAAGTGGTAGAAAATGCACCCGCATATCCAGGTATCTCCCTTCTCCTACCTGTTTTTCTTTCCCATACTTTGGTTGCCATATCTTCAATGATGTTCGAAGCACTCCTATTTTTATTTTTGCCAAAATTATTAACAAACTACTAAATTTTATGAAGGGATAGAGCATGTTGGAGGAAACATGTATGAAAGTGTTCCAAAGGGGGACGCCATAATACTAAAGGTTAGTATGTACACTTATTTAACTTAACCAAAATTTTGAGTCTAGTTTGTTAATAACTTTCTTCAATATCTAAAAAAAATTCTAATGTTGATTTTGATGTGTTTGGTTAATCACTGTAGGCTGTATGCCATAATTGGTCAGATGAGAAATGTGTAGAATTTTTAAGAAATTGTCACAAAGCATTGCCGCAAAATGGGAAGGTGATTGTTGTGGACTTTATAATGCCAGAAACACCAGAGGCTAGTGATGCATCTAAATTTGTTAGCATTCTCGACAATCTCATGTTTATTACTGTTGGTGGAAAGGAAAGAACTCAGAAAGAATTTGAGAATTTGTGCAAGAGCTCTGGATTCTCCAAATTTCAAGTTGTTGGTCGTGCTTTGTGTGCTTTGGGAGTGATGGAGTTTTATAAATAAATAATTCGTCAGCAATTTCTTGATTTGATGGAAGGATCTTCTATTGAGTCAACTTTTGGTTTTGAATAATTTTCGTGTGAAAGTCGTCATGAATAAACTAATTTGAATTTTGTCTTTTTTGAATTGTGCGACCATGTGATGCTATTACAAGCTACATATTGATTTCTAATTTTCTTTAGAAATACTTGCCCTTTCTCTTTATGCTAATTTTTCATAAGTCTAGAAGATCTTTTTTTTTTTTTTCCCCATTTGTTCAGTGCTCTAAAACTTGACATAAACACAACACACAATATAATTAGTCTAACGGGTCTCTTTTAAGGTTGAANTATTTTGTATTCATTGAGGTATGTTGAATTTGTATACCATTCTGCTATAAATAAATGATCTTATCCTAGATTCATTGAGATATGTTGACTTTGTATACCATTGAGATAAACTAATTTGAATTTTGTCTTTTTTGAATTGTACGACCATGTGATGCTATTACAATCTACATATTGATTTATAATTTTCTTTAGAAATACTTGCCCTTTCTCTTTATGCTAATTTTTCACAAGTCTAGAAGATCTTTTTTTTTTTTTTCCCATTTGTTCAGTGCTCTAAAACTTGACATAAACACAACACACAATATAATTAGTCTAACGGGTCTCTTTTAAGGTTGAAGTTCCTTATTTAACTATGCATTCCCTCAATATATATCTCCAAGTAAAAAAAATCTAATTTCCTTTATCTAGTCACAAAAAAATAAAAATAAAAAGTAGATATAATCAATTAAAAATATAGCTACCGTGAGTGATATTGAATAGGTATATTATCATCCCTATAAAGTGAGAAATAGCACTATCATCTGCTCAACTTTTTCTTTCGACATAAATAATCATTGTTTTAAGGCTTAATACAAAACTTTTACGAAACCAAAGTAATTCTATGTGAATCAAAGCAGTAATACAACAACTAAGGTGTACATAAAGAAAGAGTGCTATTCAAAATAAACTTCATCTTGTAACTTCCATTTTATGCTACTTTTGTTAATGTTTAGTTGTTTTGACTTATACTAAGTTGCTTTTATTGACAAGAGCTTCGAAATGAGTTCAAAAACTATAATTAATTCGATTCAAAATAAAAATTTTAAGAAATGGTAGCGCTACCTATCACTCTAAACGGGTGATAGAATAGCAATTCCTCCCCTCCCAATCATCATTTCATTGATTTCATACCCAGCAATTTCCTTAAAAAAAATAAAATTGACAAAGCTAGGAATTTTACTAAATTTCTTATTTTTGATGCATTTAATTTTATCAAAGAAAATTAGTGGATTATATCCATTTCAATAAATGCTATGTACTAGATATATATATATATATATATATATATACGAGTTTGATCTCCAATATATCTGTCTAGCTTTAAAAGCTTCGATTCTCAAATTTTTATCACACTATCTTGACTATCATTTTTCGCATGATAGCATCCTTATTATATTGCAATAGAAAACAGTCATCTTATATTTTTCTTGTTTTTACTCACTAAAAATTACATAACACAAGATAATCTATTATCTCTAAAATTTCATTCCATCTGTACCCAATAAATTTAAACTTTGTACCTCTTTCATAAAATACTAAATGCTCAACTAATGGAGTGTCTTATGGAAAACTCGTCTTATACCATTCTAGTTCCTCCACTTCCCACACTTAATCAAAAGTATAGCTAGGATTTGATGAAAAAAAGTTTAAGTGGGTTAATGTAGAGTGTTTATTAAATTTCAATTGTATAATTATACAAGTATTAGAATGATGAAAAAAAATCAAATACCTTGTAGCTGAGTGGTATTGAGGTCATTCTCAAGACTTATGAATTTCATATTCGAATTTAAAGTCGTAACTGAAAGTACAAAAAAAAAATGATGAAAAAAATATGAAAATATCATTGCAATGACCCTATTTCCAAGAATTTGGAATATTTTGACTAATGTACAATGAAAGTGTTAGAGACTCAGAGATTATAAATAAAAACGAAAAATCCTTATTTCTAATTTTTTATTGTCAGAAGACAATCTTTATTTTAAGCCATTTTAAAAAATATTAAGCCTTTTAAGTTGAATATAAAAGTAAGGTGAGGGCTATGTTACCATCCCTAAGAGGGGTGGTAGCCCTACATCTCTTCAGTTGAGTGAGACTTACAATGTGATTTTGGTGTCATTACAAAGATCTCGAAAGAACTGAGTCACCCTATAGTCAGTGGTTTAGGTGAGCCGCACTGTCGATAATAGAGAAAGCCAAGGTGNGCCGCACTGTCGATAATTGAGAAAGCCAAGGTGAGAATATGATGCTATTTGAAGATTTCAAATCAAAGAATCAATATTAACATAAAAACTAAAACTCATGAAAGACATACGTATAGTCGGTTTAGTCCTGAAAATAATTTTTTTAGTGTTATTTTAGTTTTTAAAAGATAATTTTATTTTTTAAATAGTCATATGTTAACTTCCACTTACAAAGAGTTGGACTACTATTGAATTTGATGTTAGGATATGGTAGACTTGGACTACTATTGCCTCCTGGTCAAAAAAAATACTATTATATATTATTGCATTATAATAAGTTATTACTCACTAAATGACTTGTAATTAAGTGGTATTAAAGTTATTTTTAAGATTTGTGAGTTATGTGTTTGAATTCAAAGTTATAGCCAAAAGTACTAAAAAAAAATTCTATTTTAAATAATGTGTTCATGGCTTATGAATTATGTGTTTGAATCTATTAGCCAAAAATATTGTTCAATTCAAATTATATTTAGTGGATTGCTTAATGCTTGGTAACATTTTTTAAGAGTAGGTTTACCTACATATATGGTGCAGGTATTTGAATTTAACTATATGAATCCACCTAAATAATAATTGAACCAATTTAAAAGGGCTAGTTATTAGGTGCCAACAGCTAGTTGTTTACGTCAAAATCATAACCTTCAATATTTGCTTATTAAAAATTCATTCACTGAGATGATATACTGGTAACTTGTAGATCAGGTATATATGGGGAAATCTTGAAATATTCTATAATTTTATTTTCCTGCAACCTTAAGTTATTTTATACACCAAAATACTGTTAAANAACTATATGAATCCACCTAAATAATAATTGAACCAATTTAAAAGGGCTAATTATTAGGTGCCAACAGCTAGTTGTTTACGTCAAAATCATAACCTTCAAATTTGCTTATTAAAAATTCATTCACTGAGATGATATACTGGTAACTTGTAGATCAGGTATATATGGGGAAATCTTGAAATATTCTATAATTTTATTTTCCTGCAACCTTAAGTTATTTTATACACCAAAATACTGTTAAATAATTTTCACTAAATAATTTCAGCTTTTGAAAAAATCTGTTACTTAAAATACTCTTAAGTACCTTTTTTTTTTTCTGATAACTTATGCCCTTAAATTTACAACGACTACAAATTTATCACCACTAAAATACTCTTAAAGTACATGTTGCATATCAGAAAAGGAAAAAGAAAAAGCGAACGACTTGTTCTTCGGCTTACTTTGAACTAATTGCCTACCCAGAAATAATATTTGGGCTGTATTGGTTGTAATTTTATGGTCCTATGTTAAGGTATTGGGCCTAGAGTCCATATGACCAAGAAAAAAGTTCTTAGGCCTTAAGAAAAACACAATTCCATTAAAACAAAAACAAAAAATACGCTATTCTCCGGATGCCTGTGCTAAAAGTCAATATATACATCTGTCCTGTCCAAAACATTTTTTTTTTTTAAAAAGACTAAACTGTTATTTTAGTCCTCAAAATATTCTAATTTTAACAAAATAATTTCTAGCAGATCTTTGTAATAAAATAATCTTCAAGAGATTAATATTTTTAACATAAATATTTCAAGTATCATGTTAATTGCTGAAGTGGCAAAAATAAATGTAATCAAGACAATGATCTGCTGGGAAAAGCCTATCAATACACCAACAAGCGTGTAGATCACCTAGTAAAGAGGTGTTATAGCTTAATTAAGGGTCTTGAGTTTGAGCACTTGGATATGCAGCTGCGTCTGTTGGGAGAGCTTTGCCGCCCTTATGGTCCTTCTCGACTCGAAACCGGATTAGTCGGGCAAGCCCGGAACCTAGAGGGAAACCAAAAAAAAAAAAAAAAAGCCCACCGATACAATCCTCAAGCTCAACGTGGATGCGTCTCTTTCAACAACTGGTATGGGTGGCATCGGAGGTGTGTTGCGTGATCAAGAGGGATGATTTATGCTAGAAGGAGAAAGTTCTTAGTGAGCTTTGAAGAGAAATTATAGTTATAAAAGCTTAAGCTTGGAAAAGCTTGAAAAAATTAAACTCAATTTAGTGGAACTCTAAGCATTAAGAAAAGTGGATGTAGGCCTTAGTACTGAACTACTATAAATTATTGGCTAAGATTTTATTTACTCTCCTCTCTTATTTTTTATTTCATATGCTTATTTGAAGTTCAGCTTTGCTTGTGTTGAATTAGTGTGATTTTTTGAATTGCTCTGTTGGTGTTATTCATTGGTTAAGTTGGGTTTGAATTTATTGTGTTCACCTATTATGTTATAGAACTAGTTCATATATTGTAGAATTAGTTGTCGTACTGTTTAGATCTTTGAATAAGTTCTGTTTAAAATCAAATTAGCTTAAAATTTTTAAAAACTCCTATTTACTCCCCTCTAAGAGTATTTCTTGTAACTCTCAATTTTCAGTTTAGATGTACTTTCTTTTGGTGATTAAAGGAATTTTTCATTCCCGATTTAAAAAAAAAAACCGTTATAAAAATAAATTCAAAAGAAAAAAATCCAAAAACATAGTGAATTTGGTGAGAGGTCAAACCTTTCATTCTTTCATTTGTGATATAGCAATTAACAACCTTTTTATATATTAAGCAACTTAAACAAGGATATTAATAGTAGTTTACAAAGAGCAAATATGTTACTCGACATGTAACATATATCTAAGCCCTAACTTAGATAACGAAAATTAAAACACTCACATGTTTACAAAGAAAAACACACAAAGAAGCAAACCATGCCTTTTTTTTTTCCCAGTACTTTGGCTACGACAAACCACACTTTGTTTATTCATCTATTATTCTTACTCAAGATTCTCCGTCAAAATTAAAATATTGCTTCATGCATCTATGCATCTGTGTATATAGGGGCGCTGTGTAAAACTATGGTCTCCAATGTGACGCCAGGACCAAAACCAAATAAAACACCCCACTTTAGTCCTTCGCCGGTAGTAGATTTGCCTTCCTGCAAAGACCTCTTCCTCATCTCATCCATTATAAATACGACAGATGCACTTGACATGTTCCCATACTCTCTCAGCACGTGCTTACTTGCTCTTAGTTTTTCATCATTCAACCCAAGTTTTGTTTCAATTCCCTTCAAGATTGCTGCGCCGCCAGGATGACTTATCCAAAACATTGAGTTCCAATCACTGACTCCAATTGGGTTGAAAGCCTCCTTCAGAATCTTCTCTATGTTTTCTGCAATAGACTTTGGCACAGTTTCCTTTAAATAAATATTCATTCCAAATTCACGTACAATTGCCCCAATTGCACCTTCAGAGTTGGGTAGAATTGTCTGTGATGCAGAAACAAGATGGAACAATGGTCGTTCGATGGAAATTATGGGATTGGCTCCAACGATCACTGCTGAAGCTCCATCACCAAAGAGTGCTTGGCCCACTAAGGAGTCCAAGTTTTTCTCAGAGGGTCCACGAAAGGCAACAACCATGACCTCAGAGCAAACCACGAGAACACGAGCACCGGCATTATTCTCTGCCAGATCTTTAGCCAAACGGAGTGCAGCGGCACCAGCAAAGCAGCCATAATGGGAAATCATGAAGCGTTTGATGGATGGATTGAGGCCTAAGAACTTGACAAGTTGATAATCAGCACCAGGTGCGTCTACATATGATGTAGTGCAAAATATGAGATGGGTGATCTCTGACTTGGGTTGGCCCCATTCCTTGATGGCTATTGATGCTGCTTTCTCTCCAAGCTTAGGGATCTCTGCATTCATTACATCTATGCGTGCATCAAGGGATGGTTCCATATAAGCACATATGTTGGGTCTTTCTTTCGCCATTTCGGCGTTGATAGCAAAATAACGTTTCTCTATCATCGACTTCTCACCTGAAGAGGACGTAAATACATAGAAGCTGGTAATACTATTTTTTTGTCAAGCTAAACTTTTAGTTGGGTTATAAAGTAACGAAGATTCGAACCCTCATACATCTGTTAAATATAAGAAGAGTAATGATATAGAAAATTATATTTGCACAAAAAGTGTAGGAGGTATAGAAAATTTAATCTGTATACAAAAATTTTAAGTTAATGTAATGTAAGTTCAGTTAAGTTCAAATATTATCGTATGGGAAAGTGTAAAAAAGAGGTGTATTTATAGGTGTGCAAATAACACACGCAAACTTCTTATTACAATATTTCTCAAATTGAACTATTTGATAAGATTTGAATTCAATTGAACTACTTAAACTTTTTCTTTGTCAAATTCAAAGTCTGTGGTATCACAATATTTTTATAGTAGAATTTGAGCAAAAATGTTTTTGATCTTATCATTAATCATATGAGAATGCTTTACTTACATATGCGCTTAAACTTGGCCTTGAGTTGAGTCATGTGGTCGCTGTTAGTTAATTGGAAGTAAGAATCAGGGAAGTCGGCTTGGGAGAGACAGTTGGGTGGATTTGCCGTGCCAATGGCTAGTACTGCGGCGGTGCCCCTAGCTCTTTGTGCCTCTCGCATGTTTTCCAAATATGCCATTTCCAACAATGGCTAGTACTGCGGCGGTGCCACTAGCTCTTTGTGCCTCTCGCATGTTTTCCAAAGATGCCATTTCCATTTGGTTGGGAGCTTAGAAAATCTTAGAATTAAAATGGAAATTGTTGTGCCTAATTGACAAAATAAACTTGGTTAATTAAAATAGCATCTAATACACTAAAATACATACACAGTTACTCACAAGCGAAGATGATATAGAATTTTACTAACAAATATAAACAGTAGTTTGATTATAAATTTATAGTCAAAACTGAAACTGAAACTCTAAATTAAATTAAAATGGCTAACAATATTTTTCTCCGACGTACGCACTCACTTCCCAATAAAAGCTCAAAGGATTTGGAGAAAAGCGTTAGGCGCTCTTCTTTCCAAAGCACTCTATTGCGCTGCACAATTGCTAGGAAAATGCTTGCTGCAAATGCCTTGAAGGAGGCTAGTATTTATGGGCTCTCAACGACCTTTTGCATTAATTAATGAGTAATGTCATATACTTGGCTTTGAACATTCTTGGTCCAATTCTAGATGACACAGCCTAAAATGGCAAGTAGCAAGCTTTCGGGCTTTGGTTGAATTTTTCAATGTCATTCCCAATCAATATTATAATTAGTAATTAATTCTATGGACCCAAAGGAATAACTGCACCATCAATTCAAATTATTTTATAAAATCAAAATAACCAATAGTTTGACCCATTAAATTTTAACAGTCTTGGTTTTTTTTTTAATTTTTTTAAAAAAAAAACAGAGATAGAATATTTCATTATAATGATGTAATAACATATATTTAAGTCATTAATAATATTATTATAATAACACCAATAATAACCAAAGTAAGTATATTAAGATTTGATCTCAGATCTTAAGAATCTCTCCAATCTTAAAAGCTGAATCTTTAATAATTTTGATTGAAGATTTCAAAACATATATTTAACCTAAACAACCTTATTATATATTTTTTTTCTCTAACAGTGCCCATCCTTATTTATTTGCATCTCAAAAAAAGTGATAAAATGATTATTAATGAATTTTATGACTTGAAGAAACGCCATGTTCAATTTCAATCAATATATGTATTTAATCTTTGAATCAAGAATTTTATTTTGTCTTTGACCCTCCCATTGAGTTCTTTCTGAATCCATCATTCACTATCACTTCACTTATTATTTGTTTTTTGTCAACATCAACTATCACTTCAATTATTATTATTATTATTATTTTATCTATTAGAAATTAGATAATAAGGTAGCTTATTTTTTCTCAAACTTTTTCTTCATGAGTCTCAATAAAACTCAAACACAAATCTTTTATAATAAAGTACTAAATACTCAATTATTATAGTGTTTTTTTAAAAACTATTTATTTTTTAATATTAAACCGGCTATACAAAATTGAATTGCATAAGAAGTATACAAACATTATATATACCACTATATAAATACAACTTCTTTACTTAGGTATCACAAAATAGGAATTTAAAAGTCAATGAGTTTAGTAACACTTTCTTTAGCCATAAAAATTAGAATGTTTAATATAATGATATCTACTTCTATCATATATTTCTCTATTTTTTTCTTAATACATTGCGCTCCAATGTAATTTATATATTAGGATCGTGAAACAAGGAAGAAATTATGATAAAAGTGAAAGGAGGAATGAAATAAAGGAAGATAATGAAAGGAAACTAATTTGATTCAAAGCAATCAAGAGAGAAATGGACAAAACAAGAACAAAATAAATGAGATAGAGACATTAGAAGATATAACAAAGTCAGGATATGACTAAAACTAAGTATGAACAGTAACATTAATTATGAACACTAATCGTGAACAGTAATGAACAGCATGTTCATTCATGGCAGCAGGGAAAGAACTGAAAAAGAATTTGAGACTCTGTAAACAATCTGGATTTTCAGGATTTCAGTTTGTTTGTCGTGATTTTTCTGCTTTGGGAGTGATGGAATTTTATAAATGAATTAGTCAAAAGTAATATAGAATTTGATGTTAGGATATGGTAGTCTTGAACTACTATTGCCTCATGGTCCAACAGCTAGTTCTCTACGTCAAAATCATAACCATCAATATTTGCTTATCAAAAATTCGTTCACAGAGATGATATACTGATTACTGGTAACTTTGTAGATCAGGTATGGTGAAATCTTCAAATATGCTATAACTTTATTTTCCTGCAAGTATACCCTTTAAGTTTTTTTTATACACGAAAACACATATAAAAGTATTCTTGAATTTTCAAGTTTAAGCTTTTGAGAAAATTAATTTCTTGACAAATACCCTTTAGTGTTTTTTTTTTTTTCTGATAAGTTTTGCCCTTAAATTTAGAACAATTGCAAATTTATCACCACTACAGTACATGACATGTGGAGCCAAAAAAAATAAAAAAGAAAACGATTTGTCGTCAGCCTTAATTACATTGGACTAATTGCCTACCCATAAATAATACTATCTGAGCTGTATTGGTTGTTGAATGTCGAGAAAACTACTAGTTGTTGGGCTTAATTACATTGAATTAATTGCCTACCCATAAATACTATTTAAGCTGTATAGGTGGTTGTTGAATGCCAATAAACACGGCTTGTTGTTGGGCTTAACTGCATTGATTCATTGCCTAATATATGACCCAGAAAAAAATTCTTAGGGCAAAAAAGGAAAAAGCACGCTATTCTCTGGATGCCTATGCTAAAATTCAATAAAAATTGCCTAAAGCTTTGAAGTAATTGCAACAAAGCACTGACAAACAAGGGGAAGGCCATCGTTGTTGACTTCATTATGCCAGAAACCATAGAGCCAACAGAGGAAGCGAAGTTCGTAACCAACCAGTCTTGACAATCTCATGTTCATTCATGGCAGGAGGGAAAGAACTGAGAAAGAATTTGAGACTTTGTGTAAACAATCTGGATTTTCAGGATTTAAGGTTGTTTTGTCGTGCTTTATCTGCTTTGGGGGTGATGGAATTTTATAAATGAATTAGTCAAAAGTAATATAGAATTTGATGTTAGGATATGGTAGACTTGGACTACTATTGCCTCGTGGTCAAAAAAATACTATTATTATTACATTATAATAAGTTATTACTCACCAAATAACTTGTAGCTGAGTGGTATTAAAGTCATTTTTAAGACTGGGTTCTGTATTTGAATCTAAACTTCTAGTCAAAAGTACCCAAAAAAAATTCTATTTTAAATAGTGTGTTCATGACTTATAAGTTATATGTTTGAATCTATTAGTCAAAAATATCAAAAAAATAATGTGTTCAATTCAAATTATATTTAGTGGATTGCTTAATGCTTGGTAACATTTTTTAAGAGTAGGTTTACCTACATATATGGTGGTATTTGAATTTAACTATATGAATACACTAAAATAATAATTGAACCCATTTGAAAGGGCTACTTATTAGGTGCCAACAGCTAGTCGCCTAGTCCTTTACGTCAAAATCATAACCTTCAATATTTGCTTACAAAAATTCATTCACTGAGATGATATACTGGTAACTTGTAGATCAGGTATATATGGGGAAATCTTGAACTACTCTATAATTTTATTTTCCTGCAACCTTAAGTTATTTTTTACACCAAAATACTGTTAAATAAAAAATTATTTTTGGATTTTCACTAAATAACTACAGCTTTTGAAAAAATTAGTAACTTAAAATACTCTTAAGTACCTTATTCTTTTTTCTGATAAGTTATGCCCTTAAATTTACGACGACTACAAATTTATCACCACTAAAATACTCTTAAAGTACATGTTGCATATCAGAAAAGGAAAAAGAAAAAGCAAACGACTTGTTCTTGGGCTTACATTGAAGTAATTGCCTACCCAGAAATAATATTTGGGCTGTATTGGTTGAAATTTTATGGTCCTATGTTAAGGTATTGGACCTAGAGTCCATATGACCAAGAAAAAGTTCTTAGGCCTTAAGAAAAACGCAATTCCATTAAAACAAAAAATACGCTATTCTCTAGATGCCTATGCTAAAAGTCAATATACATCTATCCTGTCCAAAACTCTTTTTTTTTTTTTTTTTTTTTAAAAAAAAAAAGACTAAACTGTTATTTTAGTCCTCAAAATATTTTAATTTTAACAAAATAATTTCTAGCAGATCTTTGTAATAAAATAATCTTCAAGAGATTAATATTTTCAACATAAACATCTTAAGTATCATGTTAACTGCTGAAGTGGCAAAAATAAATGTAAGCAAGACAATGATCCGCTGGGAAAAGCCCACCGATACAGTCCTCAAGCTCAACGTGGACGCGTCTCTTTCAGCAACTGGTATGGGTGGCATGGGAGGTGTGTTGCGTGATCAGGAAGGACGATTTGTGGCAGCTTGGTCATGCCCTGTCCCAGCTGCCCCTCCGAGAGAAGAGCTAGAGGCTATGGCATGTAGGAAGGACTGAAACTGGCACATTCATGGGACATTACTAGGATTTGTATTGAAAGTGATGCTCAATGGGTGGTGTGGGCTCTTAACCGAGGTGAACAACTGCTGTCTCCTTTGGGTCTGCTGCTAGACGATATCCAAGAGCTGGGTAGAGGCTTAGCATGTTGCTTATTCAACTGGTCCCAAGGCAAGCTAATCAAGTTACAGATAAACTTGCTATGTTTGGTGCTAATGCGTTTGGCTTAATAGTTTGGCATGATTTGCCACCTATTTTTGTTAGCTCCACAATAACAAATGACTTTAATTCTTCTAACATGTGTTTTGGCTTAGTATTTTTCTTAGAACTAATTAACAAGGAAAGTTGAAAACTGGTTTTGCCTTTGTATAAGAACTAGTTCTTAAACTAGCTAACTTATTCTTCTGAAGTCAATTAATCAATGATGCTAACATGAATCTAGTCGTGTGAAGTCTTTGGAATGTGTAAGCTTATTCTGAGCATGTCAGAAAATTACCTTAGCTTGTGAAGAAAGTTTTCTCATATTAGGAGCCGTTTTAGATTCACTTTTTAAGGGAAGTTAGTAAAACATTTTTTTTTTGTCACTATAAGACAAGAAATAGTTAGTGGAATTTTCTTTGAATTTTGGTGCGACACCTGTCCCTAAATCAATGGTTGTTGTTGCCCTTCACGTGATGGTGTTTTTCCTCTTAAGAGAGAGATCTCAAGTCTTCAAAAAGTATGAAGTAGAAAATAGTAAGAAGAGAGAGTTAGTCTTAGAGAGAGAGAATTGTTATTCTCTTTCAAGCGTATTTTTGGACTCTACTTCTTCTTCATCATGTACTCTTCTATGTAAAAAAATCATCTCTAAGAGAGAGAGAAAATGTTAATAGAGCTTAAATTCTTTCTGAGTGTTTTATACTTCAAATTTCGATAGGAAATTTGTGAGCTACTTCTAGCGGTTGTGTTAGAAGGAGAAAGTTTTTAGTTAGCTTTGAAGAGAAACCATGGTTGTAAAAGCTTGAAGAAGGTTGAAAAAATTTAATTGATTTAGTGGAACCCCAAGCATTGAGAAAAATGGATGTAGGCCTTAGTGCTGAACCACTATAAATTATTGGCTAAGATTTTCTTTACTCTCCTCTCTTATTTTTTATTTCATATGCTTATTTGAAGTTCAATTTTGCTTGTGATGAATTAGTGTAATTTTTTGAGTTACTCTGTTGGTGTTATTAATTGGTTAAGCTGGATTTGAATTTGTTGTGTTCATCTATTATGTTCTACAACTAGTTCTTGTATTGCTTAAATCTTTGAATAAGTTCTGTTTAAAATCAAATTAACTTAAAATTTTTAAAAACTTTTATTCATCCCCTCTATGAGTATTTATTGTAACTCTTAGTTTTCATTTTAGATGTACTCTCTTTTGATGATTAAAGGAATTTTCCATTCCCGATCAAAAAAAAAAATTAAAAAGAACCCTTATAAAAATAAATTCAAAAGAAAAAAATCCAAAAACATAGTGGATTTGGTGAGAGGTCAAACCCTTCATTCTTTCATTGTGATATAGCAATTAGCAACCTTTTTATACATTAAGCAACTTATACAAGGATATTAATAGTAGTTTACAAAGAGCAAATATGTTACTCGACATGTAACATTATTTAAGCCTTAACTTAGATAACGAAAATGAAAACACTCACATGTTTACAAAGAAAAACACACAAAGAAGCAAACCATGCTTTTATTTTTTTTCCCAGTACTTTGGCTACACACTTTGTTTCTTCATCTATTATTCTTACTCAAGATTCTCTGTCATAATTAAACTATTAATACCTGAGAAAATGTTTGCCAGAAAACCAGAAATAAGCCAAAATATCTGTTAATTTGACAAATATTTTAATATTAGTTTTAAATATCTGGACCGGACCGGGTCGGGTCGATTTGACCCGATTCGGATGGTAGTTAATTAAATTAACAGGTTCAGATGAATAAACTCGAATAGACAATTGTGTCTGTTTTGAACAGACTGTTGTGACTATTCCGAACAGACAATTGTGACTATTCCTAATAGACAATTATGTCTGTTAATTTCTGACCAATTATATTTGTTCATTCGTGTCTTTTCAACTCTATAAAAGGGAACACCCTAATGCATTAGAATTCACTTTTCCATTGAGAGTTTTTGAGGGCTTTGTTGTATCCTGGGGTAACTTGCTTTTATAGAGAAGCAATATTACACTCAAGACAGTGTAATTGTTCACGCCTCAAAGCCAACCTAATTAGTCTCCATTATCGTTTTTCTAACAGAACAATGGTCGTTCGATGGAAATTATGGGATTGGCTCCAACGATCACTGCTGAAGCTCCATCACCAAAGAGTGCTTGGCCCACTAAGGAGTCCAAGTTTTTCTCAGAGGGTCCACGAAAGGCAACAACCATGACCTCAGAGCAAACCACGAGAACACGAGCACCGGCATTATTCTCTGCCAGATCTTTAGCCAAACGTAGTGCAGCGGCACCAGCAAAGCAGCCATAATGGGAAATCATGAAGCGTTTGATGGATGGATTGAGACCTAAGAACTTGACAAGTTGATAATCAGCACCAGGTGCGTCTACATATGATGTAGTGCAAAATATGAGATGGGTGATCTCTGACTTGGGTTGGCCCCATTCCTTGATGGCTATTGATGCTGCTTTCTCTCCAAGCTTAGGGATCTCTTTATTCATTACATCTATGCGTGCATCAAGGGATGGTTCCATATAAGCGCATATGTTGGGTCTTTCTTTCACCATTTCGGCGTTGATAGCAAAATAACGTTTCTCTATCATCGACTTCTCACCTGAAGAGGACGTAAATACATAGAAGCTGGTAATACTATTTTTTTGTCAAGCTAAACTTTTAGTTGGGTTATAAAGTAACGAAGATTCGGACCCTCATACATCTGTTAAATATAAGAAGAGTAATGATATAGAAAATTATATTTGCACAAAAAGTGTAGGAGGTATAGAAAATTTAATCCGTATACAAAAATTCTAAGTTAATGTAATGTAAGTTCAGTTAAGTTCAAATATTATCGTATGGGAAAGTGTAAAAAAGAGGTGTATTTATAGGTGTGCAAATAACACACGCAAACTTCTTATTACAATATTTCTCAAATTGAACTATTTGATAAGATTTGAATTCAATTGAACTACTTAAACTTTTTCTTTGTCAAATTCAAAGTCTGTGGTATCACAATATTTTTATAGTAGAATTTGAGCAAAAATGTTTTTGATCTTATCATTAATCATATGAGAATTCTTTACTTACATATGCGCTTAAACTTGGCCTTGAGTTGAGTCATGTGGTCGCTGTTAGTT
>QAOA01006013.1:1388509-1412462 GCA_003255065.1 Cercis canadensis
ATGAAATTCGTGATTTTAAAGATCAAAAGGAAGGTGGTTTTGACCCTTAGATCAAATTCTTTTTAAAATGCACATAGCTCCGTAGAGGATTTAATTAAATCCTCGTCTTCTTTGATAATTTTGTTATTTTGGGAGAAGGGGATGTTTTATCTCTTAAGAAGAGTTCACCTTAATAATTCTTATGTCATTAATTTCTTTCTAGGCTGAATTTTAAGGATGCAATCGTCGACAGAGACACTTACCTATTTAAGAAAGTTCATGAAATACCCATGTATATATCAGTACACAGAGATAGATCCAACATTGAACAACATTTTTAACACAGCAATGGCCAATACTTGCATTATAGAGATGAACAAGGTACTTGAAATATATAGAGGATTTGAGGGAATATCAATCCTGGTTGACATTGGAGGTGGGACTGGACAAAATTTAAAAATGATAGTCTCCAAATATCCTTCAATAAAGGGTATCAATTTTGATTTGCCCCAAGTGATACAAAATGCACCAGCCTACCCATGTATCTCTCTTCCATATATCCCCTCCCCTTTTCTCTAGTCAGGATATTATTCTAAAGATCAAATCCCTTTTCTCTAGTTACCATATTATTTCTAAAGATTAAATTATCAAATTTGATGAAGGCATAGAACATGTTGGAGGAGATATGTATGCAAGTGTTCCGACAGGTGAAGCCATAATATTAAAGGTTAGTGTAAGTGCTTTGACCAATTTAGTTCAGGAAACTTTTCTAAAATATAAAAGGGAGAATTTAAAAGTTTTTCCCAAACTAGTTATACAATTTGCTGCAACTAAACAGGCCCTTATAATCCAACTTAGCTAATTAAGAGTGCAAATGAAATTTTTAAATAAATTGATCTTATCTAATATACATGTTTGTGGGTTAAAGCATGTGTCAGGATGTATGCCACAATTGGTCAGATGAAAATTGCCTAAAGCTTTGAAGTAATTGCAACAAAGCACTGACAAAGAAGGGGAAGGCCATCGTTGTTGACTTCATTATGCCAGAAACCATAGAGCCAACAGAGGAAGCGAAGTTCGTAACCAACCAGTCTTGACAATCTCATGTTCATTCATGGCAGGAGGGAAAGAACTGAGAAAGAATTTGAGACTTTGTGTAAACAATCTGGATTTTTAGGATTTAAGGTTGTTTGTCGTGCTTTATCTGCTTTGGGGGTGATGGAATTTTATAAATGAATTAGTCAAAAGTAATATAGAATTTGATGTTAGGATATGGTAGACTTGGACTACTATTGCCTCATGGTCAAAAAAATACTATTATTATTGCATTATAATAAGTTATTACTCACCAAATAACTTGTAGCTGAGTGATATTAAAGTCATTTTTAAGACTAGGTTCTGTATTTGAATCTAAACTTCTAGTCAAAAGTACCCAAAAAAAATTCTATTTTAAATAGTGTGTTCATGACTTATAAGTTATATGTTTGAATCTATTAGTCAAAAATATCAAAAAAATAATGTGTTCAATTCAAATTATATTTAGTGGATTGCTTAATGCTTGGTAACATTTTTTAAGAGTAGGTTTACCTACATATGTGGTGGTATTTGAATTTAACTATATGAATACACTAAAATAATAATTGAACCAATTTGAAAGGGCTACTTATTAGGTGCCAACAGCTAGTCCTTTACGTCAAAATCATAACCTTCAATATTTGCTTACAAAAATTCATTCACTGAGATGATATACTGGTAACTTGTAGATCAGGTATATATGGGGAAATCTTGAACTACTCTATAATTTTATTTTCCTGCAACCTTAAGTTATTTTTTACACCAAAATACTGTTAAATAAAAAATTATTTTTGGATTTTCACTAAATAACTACAGCTTTTGAAAAAATTAGTAACTTAAAATACTCTTAAGTACCTTATTCTTTTTTCTGATAAGTTATGCCCTTAAATTTACGACGACTACAAATTTATCACCACTAAAATACTCTTAAAGTACATGTTGCATATCAGAAAAGGAAAAAGAAAAAGCAAACGACTTGTTCTTGGGCTTACATTGAAGTAATTGCCTACCCAGAAATAATATTTGGGCTGTATTGGTTGAAATTTTATGGTCCTATGTTAAGGTATTGGACCTAGAGTCCATATGACCAAGAAAAAGTTCTTAGGCCTTAAGAAAAACGCAATTCCATTAAAACAAAAAATACGCTATTCTCTAGATGCCTATGCTAAAAGTCAATATACATCTATCCTGTCCAAAACTCTTTTTTTTTTTTTTTTTTTTTAAAAAAAAAAAGACTAAACTGTTATTTTAGTCCTCAAAATATTTTAATTTTAACAAAATAATTTCTAGCAGATCTTTGTAATAAAATAATCTTCAAGAGATTAATATTTTCAACATAAACATCTTAAGTATCATGTTAACTGCTGAAGTGGCAAAAATAAATGTAAGCAAGACAATGATCCGCTGGGAAAAGCCCACCGATACAGTCCTCAAGCTCAACGTGGACGCGTCTCTTTCAGCAACTGGTATGGGTGCCATGGGAGGTGTGTTGCGTGATCAGGAAGGACGATTTGTGGCAGCTTGGTCATGCCCTGTCCCAGCTGCCCCTCCGATAGAAGAGCTAGAGGCTATGGCATGTAGGAAGGACTGAAACTGGCACATTCATGGGGCATTACTAGGATTTGTATTGAAAGTGATGCTCAATGGGTGGTGTGGGCTCTTAACCGAGGTGAACAACTGCTGTCTCCTTTGGGTCTGCTGCTAGACGATATCCAAGAGCTGGGTAGAGGTTTAGCATGTTGCTTATTCAACTGGTCCCAAGGCAAGCTAATCAAGTTACAGATAAACTTGCTATGTTTGGTGCTAATGCGTTTGGCTTAATAGTTTGGCATGATTTGCCACCTATTTTTGTTAGCTCCACAATAACAAATGACTTCAATTCTTCTAACATGTGTTTTGGCTTAGTATTTTTCTTAGAACTAATTAACAAGGAAAGTTGAAAACTGGTTCTGCCTCTGTATAAGAACTAGTTCTTAAACTAGCTAACTTATTCTTCTGAAGTCAAATAATCAATGATGCTAACATGAATTTAGTCGTGTGAAGTCTTTGGAATGTGTAAGCTTATTCTAAGTATGTCAGAAATTACCTTAGCTTGTGAAGAAAGTTTTCTCATATTGGGAGCTGTTTTAGATTCACTTTTTAAGGGAAGTTAATAAAAAATATTTTTTTTGTCACTACAAGACAAGAAATAGTTAGCAGAATTTTCTTTGAATTTTGGTGTGACACCTGTCCCTAAATCAATGGTCGTTGTTGCCCTTCACGTGATGGTGGTTTTCCTCTTAAGAGAGAGATCTCAAGTCTTCAAAAAGTATGAAGCAGAAAATAGTAAGAAGAGAGAGTTAGTCTTAGAGAGAGAGAATTGTTATTCTCTTTCAAGCATATTTTTGGACTCTACTTCTTCATCATGTACTCTTCTATGTAAAAAAATCTTCTCTAAGAGAGAGAGAAAATGTTAATAGAGCTTAAATTCTTTCTGAGTGTTTTATACTTCAAATTTCAATAGGAAATTTGTGAGCTACTTCTAGCGGTTGTGTTAGAAGGAGAAAGTTCTTAGTTAGCTTTGGAGAGAAACCATGGTTGTAAAAGCTTGGAGAAGGTTGAAAAAGTTTAATTGATTTAGTGGAACCCCAAGCATTGGAAAAAATGGATGTAGGCCTTAGTGCTGAACCACTATAAATTATTGGCTAAGATTTTCTTTACTCTCCTCTCTTATTTTTTATTTCATATGCTTATTTGAAGTTCAATTTTGCTTGTGTTGAATTAGTGTACTTTTTTGAGTTACTCTGTTGGTGTTATTAATTGGTTAAGCTGGATTTGAATTTGTTGTGTTCATCTATTATGTTCTACAACTAGTTCATATATTCTAAAACTAGTTCTCGTATTGCTTAAATCTTTGAATAAGTTCTGTTTAAAATCAAATTAACTTAAAATTTTTGAAAACTTTTATTCATCCCCTCTATGAGTATTTATTGTAACTCTTAGTTTTCATTTTAGATGTACTCTCTTTTGATGATTAAAGGAATTTTCCATTCCCGATCAAAAAAAAAAATTAAAAAGAACCCTTATAAAAATAAATTCAAAAGAAAAAAATCCAAAAACATAGTGGATTTGGTGAGAGGTCAAACCCTTCATTCTTTCATTGTGATATAGCAATTAGCAACCTTTTTATACATTAAGCAACTTCTACAAGGATATTAATAGTAGTTTACAAAGAGCAAATATGTTACTCGACATGTAACATTTATTTAAGCCTTAACTTGGATAACGAAAATGAAAACACTCACATGTTTACAAAGAAAAACACACAAAGAAGCAAACCATGCTTTTATTTTTTTTTTCCCAGTACTTTGGCTACACACTTTGTTTTTTCATCTATTATTCTTACTCAAGATTCTCTGTCATAATTAAACTATTGCTTCATGCATCTGTGCATCTGTGTATATAGGGGCGCTGTGTAAAACTATGGTCTCCAATGTGACGCCAGGACCAAAACCAAATAAAACACCCCACTTTAGTCCTTCGCCGGTGGTAGATTTGCCTTCCTGCAAAGACCTCTTCCTCATCTCATCCATTATAAATACGACAGATGCACTTGACATGTTCCCATACTCTCTCAGCACGTGCTTACTTGCTCTTAGTTTTTCATCATTCAACCCAAGTTTTGTTTCAATTCCCTTCAAGATTGCTGCGCCGCCAGGATGACTTATCCAAAACATTGAGTTCCAATTACTGACTCCAATTGGGTTGAAAGCCTCCTTCAGAATCTTCTCTATGTTTTCTGCAATAGACTTTGGCACAGTTTCCTTTAAATAAATATTCATTCCAAATTCACGTACAATTGCCCCAATTGCACCTTCAGAGTTGGGTAGAATTGTCTGTGATGCAGAAACAAGATGGAACAATGGTCGTTCGATGGAAATTATGGGATTGGCTCCAACGATCACTGCTGAAGCTCCATCACCAAAGAGTGCTTGGCCCACTAAGGAGTCCAAGTTTTTCTCAGAGGGTCCACGAAAGGCAATAACCATGACCTCAGAGCAAACCACGAGAACACGAGCACCGGCATTATTCTCTGCCAGATCTTTAGCCAAACGGAGTGCAGCGGCACCAGCAAAGCAGCCATAATGGGAAATCATGAAGCGTTTGATGGATGGATTGAGGCCTAAGAACTTGACAAGTTGATAATCAGCACCAGGTGCGTCTACATATGATGTAGTGCAAAATATGAGATGGGTGATCTCTGACTTGGGTTGGCCCCATTCTTTGATGGCTATTGATGCTGCTTTCTCTCCAAGCTTAGGGATCTCTGCATTCATTACATCTATGCGTGCATCAAGGGATGGTTCCATATAAGCACATATGTTGGGTCTTTCTTTCACCATTTCGGCGTTGATAGCAAAATAACGTTTCTCTATCATCGACTTCTCACCTGAAGAGGACGTAAATACATAGAAGCTGGTAATACTATTTTTTTGTCAAGCTAAACTTTTAGTTGGGTTATAAAGTAACGAAGATTCGAACCCTCATACATCCGTTAAATATAAGAAGAGTAATGATATAGAAAATTATATTTGCACAAAAAGTGTAGGAGGTATAGAAAATTTAATCTGTATACAAAAATTTTAAGTTGATGTAATGTAAGTTCAGTTAAGTTCAAATATTATCATATGGGAAAGTGTAAAAAAGAGGTGTATTTATAGGTGTGCAAATAACACACGCAAACTTCTTATTATAATATTTCTCAAATTGTACTATTTGATAAGATTTGAATTCAATTGAACTACTTAAACTTTTTCTTTGTCAAATTCAAAGTCTGTGGTATCACAATATTTTTAAAGTAGAATTTGAGCAAAAATGTTTTTGAGATCTTATCATTAATCATATGAGAATGCTATACTTACATATGCGCTTAAACTTGGCCTTGAGTTGAGTCATGTGGTCGCTGTTGGTTAATTGAAAGTAAGAATCAGGGAAGTCGGCTTGGTAGAGACAGTTGGGTGGATTTGCCGTGCCAATGGCTAGTACTGCGGCGGTGCCACTAGCTCTTTGTGCCTCTCGGATGTTTTCCAAAGATGCCATTTCCATTTGGTTGGGAGCTTAGAAAATCTAAGAATTCAAATGGAAATTGTTGTGCCTAATTGACAAAATAAACTTGGTTAATTAAAATAGCATCTAATGAATACACTAAAATACATACACAGTTGAGCTTTTAGCCTACTCACAAGCGAAGACGATATAGAATTTTACTAACAAATATAAAGTAGTTTGATTATAAATTTATAGTCAAAACTGAAACTGAAACTCTAAATTAAATTAAAATGGCTAACAATATTTTTCTCCGACGTACGCACTCACTTCCCAATAAAAGCTCAAAGGATTTGGAGAAAAGCGTTACGCACTCTTCTTTCCAAAGCACTCTATTGCGCTGCACAATTGCTAGGGAAATGCTTGCTGCAAATGCCTTGAAGGAGGCTAGTATTTATGGGCTCTCAACGACCTTTTGCATTAATTAATGAGTAATGTCATATACTTGGCTTTGAACATTGGCTTTGAACATTCTTGGTCCAATTCTAGAAGACACAGCCTAAAATGCCAAGTAGCAAGCTTTCGGGCTTTGGTTGAATTTTTCAATGTCATTCCCAACCAATATTATAATTAGTAATTAATTCTATGGACCCAAAGGAATAACTGCACCATCAATTCAAATTATTTTATAAAATCAAAATAACCAATAGTTTGACCCATTAAATTTTAACAGTCTTGGTTTTTTTTAATTTAAAAAAAATTTTTTTAAAAAAAAAAACAGAGATAGAATATTTCATTATAATGATGTAATAACATATATTTAAGTCATTAATAATATTATTATAATAACACCAATAATAACCAAAGTAAGTATATTAAGATTTGATCTCAGATCTTAAGAATCTCTCCAATCTTAAAAGCTGAATCTTTAATAATTTTGATTGAAGATTTCAAAACATATATTTAACCTAAACAACCTTATTATATATTTTTTTTCTCTAACAGTGCCCATCCTTATTTATTTGCATCTCAAAAAAAGTGATAAAATGATTATTAATGAATTTTATGACTTGAAGAAACGCCATGTTCAATTTCAATCAATATATGTATTTAATCTTTGAATCAAGAATTTTATTTTGTCTTTGACCCTCCCATTGAGTTCTTTCTGAATCCATCATTCACTATCACTTCACTTATTATTTGTTTTTTGTCAACATCAACTATCACTTCAATTATTATTATTATTATTATTTTATCTATTAGAAATTAGATAATAAGGTAGCTTATTTTTTCTCAAACTTTTTCTTCATGAGTCTCAATAAAACTCAAACACAAAACTTTTATAATAAATTACTAAATACTCAATTATTATAGTGTTTTTTTTTAAAACTATTTATTTTTTAATATTAAACCGGCTATACAAAATTGAATTGCATAAGAAGTATACAAACATTATATATACCACTATATAAATACAACTTCTTTACTTAGGTATCACAAAATAGGAATTTAAAAGTCAATGAGTTTAGTAACACTTTCTTTAGCCATAAAAATTAGAATGTTTAATATAATGATATCTACATCTATCATATATTTCTCTATTTTTTTCTTAATACATTGCGCTCCAATGTAATTTATATATTAGGATCGTGAAACAAGGAAGAAATTATGATAAAAGTGAAAGGAGCAATGAAATAAAGGAAGATAATGAAAGGAAACTAATTTGATTCAAAGCAATCAAGAGAGAAATGGACAAAGCAAGAACAAAATAAATGAGATAGAGACATTAGAAAATATAACAAAGTCAGGATATGACTAAAACTAAGTATGAACAGTAATATTAATTATGAACACTCATCGTGAACAGTAATAACAGCATGTTCATTCATGGCGGCAGGGAAAGAACTGAAAAAGAATTTGAGACTCTGTAAACAATCTGGATTTTCAGGATTTCAGTTTGTTTGTCGTGATTTTTCTGCTTTGGGAGTGATGGAATTTTATAAATGAATTAGTCAAAAGTAATATAGAATTTGATGTTAGGATATGGTAGTCTTGAACTACTATTGCCTCATGGTCCAACAGCTAGTTCTCTACGTCAAAATCATAACCATCAATATTTGCTTATTAAAAATTCGTTCACAGAGATGATATACTGATTACTGGTAACTTTGTAGATCAGGTATGGTGAAATCTTCAAATATGCTAGAATTTTATTTTCCTGCAAGTATACCCTATAAGTTTTTTTTATACACGAAAACACATATAAAAGTATTCTTGAATTTTCAAGTTTAAGCTTTTGAGAAAATTAATTTCTTGACAAATACCCTTTAGTGTTTTTTTTTTTTTTTTTTTTTTTTTTTTTTTTTTTTTTTTTTGTTTTTTTTTATTTTTTTTTTNTACAGTACATGACATGTGGAGCCAAAAAAATAAAAAAGAAAACGATTTGTCGTCAGCCTTAATTACATTGGACTAATTGCCTACCCATAAATAATACCATTTGAGCTGTATTGGTTGTTGAATGTCAAGAAAACTACTAGTTGTTGGGCTTAATTACATTGAATTAATTGCCTAATTGCCTCTGTAAACAATCTGGATTTTCAGGATTTCAGTACATGACATGTGGAGCCAAAAAAATAAAAAAGAAAACGATTTGTCGTCAGCCTTAATTACATTGGACTAATTGCCTACCCATAAATACTATTTAAGCTGTATAGGTGGTTGTTGAATGCCAAGAAACACGTTTTATTGTTGGGCTTAACTGCATTGATTCATTGCCTAATATATGACCAAGAAAAAAATTCTTAGGGCAAAAAAGGAAAAAGCACGCTATTCTCTGGATGCCTATGCTAAAATTCAATATATATTCTACATAATAATTTTCTTTCCTTTTCACTTATTTAATACATGCATGTTTGGTAGAGGAATTTTTTTTTGTTCCTGGAAATTATGTTTTCTGAAAATAATAATTCCCGAAAATATTACAAATGTGTTTGTTGGCCTTAAACATTTTTGAGAATATTAGCAATGTTTTATTGAAGTTTTCTAACTTCACGTTTGGTTATAATACAACTTTTTTGAGAATCTTAGCATTTTCTCTAAAAATACTCCTATTTTAAGTCAAAGAAAAGAATTAAATTACTTCATATAATTAATGAATATTTATTTAAAATAATTCCTTATTTAAAATTAAGAATAAGTAAAAAGTAGCACTAAAAACTAACAAAAATAAAATATAAAATAAGGTATAAATAAAAATAAAATAATTTTAACATTATTATAATTATGTCATTGATAAATAGTATATTTATTAAATATGGAAATATTAGTTTTCTAAATTGAGATTCACAGGAAACTAAAACAAATCCGTCTACCAAACACCACCTAAAAGTAATATTTTCATAGAATAAAAATGTGTGAGACTTATACAAAAACATTGTCCACATGAGTCCCACATATTTTTGTGTTTATGATAATACTAATACTACTCTGGGAGAAGGGTGAAAACTAAATCTTCCCATTTATACTCTTGTCTCTATTTTTCACCTTATTTCTTTCTTTCTTTTCAACCAAATAGCAAGGAGTGAAAATCAAAATGTTTTCACTTTCACTTTCTCTTGTTTTCACCTTCCCTACCAAGCACACCTTTAATTACAAAGAAAGAAGGGGTTCTATATTTTTCTCTTAACACGATCTAATCTTACTAGCACTATAAGACTTCTCGATATAAGTAGCTTTACTACGTTATATTCTGATATTTTGTTATTCTGTCCCTTTTTTTTAATGAAGGGGCTAGTGATAGGGGCATGGGTTGTTACATTGCCTCATATATACAGCAACAGCTAATTAATCTCGCTTTGCTCTGATGTACTTTATATATATTCTAGGCTAAATTTCAAGGAATCAATTGTTGATGTTGACAATGACCTATTCAAGAAAGTTCATGGAATTCCTAAGTACCAGTACTTAGAGAAAGAACCAACAATGAATCACATTTTTAACAAAGCAATGGCTGATGTATGCACAATAGAGATGAAAAGGATACTAGAAGTATACAGCGGATTTGAGGGAATATCAACCTTGGTTGACGTTGGAGGTAGAAGTGGGGCAAATCTAAAAATGATAATCTCCAAGTACCCTTCAATAAAGGGAAGTAATTTTGATCTGCCCCAAGCTATTGACAATGCACCAGCCCATCCAACTCTTAACACGATCTAATCTTACTAGCACTATAAGACTTCTCGATAGAAGTAGCTTTACTACGTTATATTCTGATATTTTGTTATTCTGTCCCTCTTTTTTAATGAAGGGGCTAGTGATAGGGGCATGGGTTGTTACATTGCCTCATATACAGCAACAGCTAATTAATCTCGCTTTGCTCTGATGTACTTTATATATATTCTAGGCTAAATTTCAAGGAATCAATTGTTGATGTTGACAATGACCTATTCAAGAAAGTTCATGGAATTCCTAAGTACCAGTACTTAGAGAAAGAACCAACAATGAATCACATTTTTAACAAAGCAATGGCTGATGTATGCACAATAGAGATGAAAAGGATACTAGAAGTATACAGCAGATTTGAGGGAATATCAACCTTGGTTGACGTTGGAGGTAGAAGTGGGGCAAATCTAAAAATGATAATCTCCAAGTACCCTTCAATAAAGGGAATTAATTTTGATCTGCCCCAAGCTATTGACAATGCACCAGCCCATCCAGGTATCTCTCTTCCCCTACCCCTTTTGCATTTTTCCCCCTTTCTTGGGCTACCATATCTTGAACGATATAAGGAGCATTTCTATTTCCACTTCCCAAATTACTAATCAACGAACTAGCAAATTTCATGAAGGGATAAAGCATATTGGATAAAGCATGTTGGAGGAAACATGTATGAAAGTGTTCCAGAAGACGATGAGATAATACTAAAGGTTAGTATGACTCACTTTATCTAACTTATACCTAACAATTCAAAGAGTCAATTTTTTAACGCACAAACTTGCATGCACGTAACTATAGATATGCAAGACTCCAATTGAGTTCAAGTTCTCATACTGATTTTTTTTTTTTTTCAACTCAAATCAAGCCACCTATACAATTATGTAAATGTGTAAATCTTAGGGTTGTGACTACTCAATTTTAAATATGAATTATTGATAAATATGTTTATTAATTAAGGCGGTAACCACAATTTCTTGTATCCTTGATAACTTGTAGGCTGTGTGCCACAATTGGTCAGATGAAAAATGTCTAGAATTATTAAGGAACTGTCATAAAGCATTGTCACCAAATGGGAAGGTGATTGTTGTGGAGTTCATTCTGCCAGAAGCACCAGAATCAACGGATGCATCAAAGTTTGTTTCCATTCTCGACAATCTCATGTTTATTACAGTTGGTGGAACAGAGAGAACACAGAAACAATTCAAGAATGTGTGCAAGAAGTCTCATAGTATGTGACAAAATACATAGTCTCTTATAAAATGCAAGAACAACGTGATATAGGAATATGTGCCAAACAATAAATTTCACTTTTGCTAAAAAAAAATAAAGTTTGACATGTTTTCCTATATCATGATGCTCTTGTATTTTATAAAAAAATTATGTATTTTATCACACACTATCATATTCCGAATTCAATAGTTTCAATAAAATCCCCTATAATAATTCATCTTTGACCAGATCTAGAACTACCCTCATCGGTTTGTGTAGCTATAAAATCCTATTTTGTATTCATTGAGATATGTTGAATTTGTATACCATTCTGTTATAAATAAATGATCTTATCCTAGATTCATTGAGATATGTTGACTTTGTATACCATTCTGCTATAAATAAATGATCTTATCCTAAATCCAATGTGGTCATGAAATTATATAATAATGGAAACAGCAACCCAAGTTGCCATCTCTATATCTGGTTTACTTGTAAGGTTTATTGGGTGCACCTTATATACTGCTTTTGGGCAACCCTCTCAACAACTAGGAGATCCATTCGCAGAACATGGAGACCAGTTGAAGTAATGAGCCGCCCAATAGTAATTCAATTTTTTGAAAGTTTTTACAACTTCAAATTCATTACGTGGAATGAAAATAATGCTACCCATTTTTCGTGGTTGTAACTTAGCAAGAGCCATATAATCAATATGCTTTTTCAGAAATCAATTAGAAAAGTGAGCTTGAGAGAGGGGAAGGGTAAGGGATGAGGTAACATATTGAATTTTATAACTCGTGAATATAATGAAATATTTAGGTGATAAAATCAATGAGATAAGAATCACACAAGGCAGATTCCTAACAAGGGGATGAATGAGCTATCAAAATTTTCTACATTACAACAAACTCAATCCCAATTTAAGAATTTAAAATGGAAAATGAATGGGAACTGTAGTAGAAAATGCCCAGGAGGTCGTTTGACGCTTTGCTTATCTCCCAAGGCAGAATGATTGCCATGAAAATAGATACATGAGACATGTTCAAACATATCACAAATTTCTGATCCCCAAGATGACACAGCAGCCATGCGAATCATGCTCTGAGATGTCAAATTAGAAAGTGTTTGCTCTTTCTGGAAACACTCGTCTCTTTCTAATCCTCTCTGAATCATTAAGTCACTGCACTGTGGGGCAAAAAATTTCTGCAGCACGCAGCAGAGATCACTCCTTCAACAGAGATTGAAGAGACTGTCTAAGTACACCATATGATAAAAAAACCAATAATCACCCACTTTATTCTGTTGTCTTCTGACGATTCCGCTTCTCATCTGACCTGTGACGAAACAACTTGGCTATGTGTCTCCTCTCACAGTCCTGGGTGTAAGAAACAAGCCAAAAAAAATAGTGAGATTTACATCCATAGCCCTTTTCCTCCCCATCCCCCCAACCTGAATCTTGTAACATCAACTTTTATCACAGCAAGCAGTCATTTACATGAATTACTGTTAAGTAGGTTTCTTCACCTTGAACATATTAAGATGAAAAGGTTTGTCAGGATTCATCCTTCTCAACTTCTGATAAGTATAAGCAAAACTCAGCTGATCACGAGGAGTAAATCGGTCAACTTCATTGAACCAAAGACAGGAGAATAAATTTGACATTGCAGTGTGTGCCCTAATGATAAAAGAACCTTCAGGTACATCTGTCAAGAGAAGAAAAGGAATTATGTTTGAATTCGGTTAAAGGAGGTACAATTGAACGGCAGCTTTGGAGAATTGACAGAAAAGAACATACTGCTTGGGAGAAGCTTATTAGGATCTGATGCATTAAATCTCTGTAGTCCATCTGCCTGGTAAAATGCAAATTGTTCATCTATGACTGTATGATTGTACTTGTTCAATTTCTTGTTTTGGGCAACCTCTTCCCACACACAATGCCTGTCATAATGATTTGATATAGCAAATTCATAACCTTTTCTCCATAAGAAGTACTCCAAGATAAGTAGAGGATCAAGCTGGAGACGTAATTTGCTATCCAACCAAATTGAATACCTGAGAAAATGTTTGCCAGAAAACCAGAAATAAGCCAAAATCAATAATAATAACCTTCATGAAGATTTCAGATGCCTATCTGCGATATATTACTTGAAGGTTACAAGGATCTTACACAAAACATGACTATCATGAATTGACACAGAAAGTTAAGAAATTGATGAAGAAGGTAAATTAATTTAAATGCACACGCACCAATGACTGGTATTGGTTTCGCATTCATTATAAAATGTTCAAAAAAAAATAAAATTAAAACATAAAACTAAGCAGCATGATTCACCTAATACNAAAATCAATAATAATAACCTTCATGAAGATTTCAGATGCCTATCTGCGATATATTACTTGAAGGTTGCAAGGATCTTACACAAAACATGACTATCATGAATTGACACAGAAAGTTAAGAAATTGATGAAGAAGGTAAATTAATTTAAATGCACACGCACCAATGACTGGTATTGGTTTCGCATTCATTATAAAATGTTCAAAAAAAAATAAAATTAAAACATAAAACTAAGCAGCATGATTCACCTAATACATGTGAGAACTAATGAGGAAAGAATGATAATTATGATTTACCACATAATATTAGGTCACTGCATAAAACTATAATATCAATGGGTCTTATGCATAGACCAAAAGACTGGAGGTTGTGGTGTCCAAGCTTCACAACCTGTCCCATTAGGGCACACCCTGCCCAAAATTAAGCAACACTAGCATAAATGGATGGCAAGATGTGTATAAAAATGCTAGTTACTTTTAGCACTCATTATCACTTCGGACAGCTGGTTAAGGTGATGCAACCCAAATATATAATTGATTTATAGATTAGATGAAAAGAAAATAATGGGACAGAAGGGGTTATATATGGGAGCAGTCGACCTCCTCACACAAAAATCAAAAGGGTTCAGAAATCCAGCCCTGGACTTGAAGGAAAACACTATCAGTAAACCAGAAGATATTAGATGGTGCTGAAAAGTACATAGAAAATCCCTATTTATAGACCTAAGGTTATAGAACAGACTTGAATCTCGAGTGTCTTAATAACTTTTGGCCAATTTTTAGACTACTTTTACACAGACCCTAATTACAAGAATAACTTTTTCAACATTCATCAATAAGCCAATTGACTTATTTAATAAACGCAACCAGGACTCTGACTAACTAAGAATAAGTCTATGGACTTGCCTTTGTCAATTGCACAAAAACATATTAGGAACTAGGCTACCTGCATCATAAGGGCCGGATAAGAAACTGGACAATTACTCTGACTGTCTTCATAATCCTGCACAGTGCAGAAACTAAAACTCAGGCCCCATGGTATTCCAAGGCTTGTGACTAGGAATGAGAATCAACATAGTCCCAACTTTATGCTCCTTGGACTCCCAACAAATGAATAGGGTAAACTCTGGCATCTTAATTGTGGTTAAAATATTCTTAAGAATGAGATAATCATTTTAATGTTCTCATTCCAGCCAACTTTAAGAATCCTTAGATACTCCTGGGAGGCTACTCTGGTGATATCCTAAGCTAGGAAACCATATATAAGGAACTATAGTGACATGTTAACCGGAGCAAAAGTCTAGCTAGACAACCCCATCAGAGTGTTGTCAGGGTCCAGGCGCCTTTCACTATAGGCAGCAAGCCTCAAAGTCAAGATAATAAAAACGAGAGGCAGAATTGGCACACCTCTAAGTGTCTAAAAATTTGGATCAGAAAATTGGTTGAATATTGCGAACTGCTCAGTAGCTCATCAAAGACTCCAATAAGTGAAAGAGAAGTATTGAATAATAGCATCATTGGTTTGGACCATACCATGAAAACATTATCAAGGCACCATCAGATTACAAGTTAATGAATTTTTCTACAAACATCTGATATGCAGAGTACTTCAGTCCAAATATTATATGACTATTTAATGTTGATGGCTATATGACATGCAAACCTCTTACATTAAGAATTTAAGACAAATGTGATGATGTAAGAAAGGACTTTATCATTCTATTAAACAGCATGATGCTGTAATGAGCACATACCCATTGCAAAAATCAAAGGTTATTTTTTATAGATTTCATTTTTTTTAAAAAAAAAAAAAGGGTTTAGATTTGTGCTAAGAGTTTCATTTAATTTAGACAGGAAAGGCTGGTAACTTAAAAGACCAAAGATTGGATAAAACTAAAGGGATTATTGCAGTATTAAGGATGCTCCAAGAAGATAAAGTACTTGGATTGACAAACTTCCAACAACCAAAACACTTAGAATTAACACTACTGTTGCAAAGTATAATAAGAATATCTATATATATATATATATGTACAAAGGGTCTTTCTTCTACTAATAAGAAAACACAACAGCAAAAACCTTAATTACCAATATGCATTTAAATTCTATTAACTAAAAATTTATTAGAATACTCCACATTATTTCTCTTTCATCATTCAGACCTATCCAGGATACATTATTCAGCACCTGTGCAATCATAACCTTCATTATCAGTTGTATTTACTCATGTCAGTCTTAGATTTCTCTAACACTTTTGGGTTTCCCACTTACTTTCTTACTTTCAATCCTATTTCATTCAACTAATCTACATATTAATATATTCAAAACCATCTTAAACAATTTTTCCCCACTCATACTGTAGGTATGACAGGATATCTTCATTTTCTATCCTATTAGAACTCTGATATATGATCCTTGAAGATACTCAAAAAACATGTTAGACAAGACATAAATATGATCATTTCACTTCAAAAAATGTTACTCAATTATAATATGATAAATTTTACATTTCTTCTGTCATTCATGTTTGTCCATCCTTGAGAGTCTTACTCGAAATGAAATGCTGCTGAAAAACTAAGAGAAGTAGCAAGATCCTTATTTTAGACCCAAACTCTTGTCATTGTTCTGGAATCTGTACCTTCAGTTTGGACTTTTAAAGGGTACATATCTTTCCTGACAGTGCTCTCATACACAACTATATTCATGATTCAACAACAATCACAAGTTATCAATCTCAATCAACTGGAAAACACTGAGTAACATATTTATATCATACCCATAAAACACTTAAAACTATGACATAAATTTGGACAGACATTAGTCAACCAATAAAGTCAAAATTCAATGACTTAACAGATATTTATCATCAACACAGTTGTCTAGGTGTTTAATGCCACTTAACAAGTATCATTATAAACAATGCATTTAAATCAAATACTTCGAAAAGAAAAAGGACTACTCAAATGATCAACCAGATTGTCTACTCAGGCTCATTCTCACCTTGCAGAAGGAAAAAGCCGATGTGGCAATAACTTAGGTATTTTGCCCACTCTACGCATATCATTGTAGGGTAGATTTTTCACTACCACTATCTTCCAAAAACCAATGAAACCCATTCTGTCAGGCACATGACCCTCAGAAGAGAGTGTTTGCAGTGTAACTTCATCAATAAACATAACGAAGCAGACATTCTTCCTCGATAAACGAGTGACCTGAAATTAAGATGCCATATTAACACAACAAAACATGCATCACGACAACTGAATCAAAGGTTGACAATTAACCACACATAACAAGGTTTAACCAGTCATCAAGATTCCGAGTTTTAAAACTACTCATTTTCAAAAGTAGAACATTCAACACTTCAAGGAATGCAACTTTGAAAATGCTGAGAAATTATTAAGTCTGTTGGATATGCTTAAATATTACCCTTGGTTTAAGCCTGTTGGTTCTGCAATTTTTACCAGTCACATAATTTAAGCATCCTGTATTTCTGTTTGCTTTGCTTCTTACAGTTTAACTTATATGTATAAATCTAAGCAGGGTGTCAGAATCCTCAATCTAATCCTACCATTCAAGCTGAAAGTAACCCACCAATTGTAGGTAGATCCTCAAAGCTAATAAGTAATAACCTTGTCAAAGCACAATTAGTCACATACATACACAAACACACACATCATGTTCTCAGTCAAACTTGTTCACAATACTATTATCAAAATTCATGAGCAGGAAGAAGACAGTAGATCAAAATAATAGAGGTTGCAGCAAATAAAGTAAAAAGCACCAATGTTTCTTCTTTAATGGAACTCTTAGATAAAAAAAACTATTATTTGACTGAAAAAGAAATCAAAGAACTAGTTTCTTAACCTTCCAAACACAACTTCAAACCCCCCCCCCCCCCTTTATAAAAAAATAAATAAATAATAGAAGAAGTACGGCAAGTACCGTTTTACCACCCGGTGTCCTCAAGCGATCAGAATTTCCAAATATGCAAGAGATCACAGCAATGTGGCATCTACTGGTGTAACTTGCATCACCTTCTGACAAGTCAAATCCAGTGCTAGGGGCTCCTTCAGGACCTTTAACAAAGCCACAGTTTATTTTCTGATCATGTGCCAAAAATGACTTTTCCCTCTCCTCCAAGCTCTGATGCCCTCCAAATCTGGGCACCCATTGCTCTTCTTGAGGCAGCTTCTCTTCTCTTTCAGTATACTGCAAGTTAAATCTTGCAAATTTTCGACTTTCTAGAGGCTCTACAAGCTGTGAAGTTGAGTTTATGAACTTCGTCTCACAGGATCCTGGAGAATAGGTGCATGACATGTCAAGCAAGTAACAGAGCAAATCATGCAACAACATGAATGCAAAACACTGGCTATGTAATATTACAGCAGATGCGATCATTATAAGTTAAGATTCAAATTCTTATCAAACTGATTTATCTTAAACTACCATTTACTGCCAGGCAAGATGAGCATCTCCTGACTGACAGATCAGTAAGGAAAGAAGTTTCTACCTTTTGTCAGAAAATTCAGAGAATCCTGAAACCTACCACATTTCCTCAGATACTATACAATTATCTGCTTACAAAGATTTGATTCAAGTGCTGTGATGGAGTTATCATCTAACTGATCTGAACCACTACTTTCTTACACCATGAGTTGATTAATTTAATACATCACAAGCTAAAGGCCAAACAAATGGACAATGAACTCGGGTTCTCTGCAGGGTGAACAGAAGCATTTTCTGCCAAAATTCCCCCTCCTCCAAACAAAAGAGAAAACCGCAAAGGAAAAAGCAATGGAATGCAATTTCAGAAATTCATAGGAAAATAGAAGTTCAAACTCAATAACCCCATTTAAAGGGACAAGGATAATGAGAACCACGAGAGACAAAGCGAAAGCACAGAAGAAACTATTTTGGCTGTTTAAATGTAAAGGACATAGTTCAGTGGGAATGTGAAAATGCAAGGCTCATGAAGGTGGTACAATTGATATCAACAACTCAATGGAAGCTTCTGTCCCTTTTGGAAACAAAGCTGAACTAAATATTAGGAGTCCAACACCCTCCACTGGCTGTGTGTCCACATGCAGAGGCTAAACAATCAAGGTGGAAAAAACTCATTATCAATAGATGTTGATTTATAAAAAAGAAAAGAGTAAGTAGTAGATTAGCTATTAACATTTATAGCTGAAAGTTAAAAATGTAAAAATATATATATAAAAAAAAAAAAGAGGAACAATGCTTGACAATTAGTTGTTTCTTTCATGTCAAGGACATCTTTAATTTACTTAAATATTGGATCAAACCCAGGACACATTTGCCCCCCTCCCCACCTTCTTTCTCCTGACCTGCAGTTAACCCTCTTGTTTCCACAGTTCCACACATCAAGCCTACTGTCTGAAGGGGCAGGATTCTATCTTTGATTAAAAAAAGCAACAACAGAATGAAGCGTAAAAAACATTTGCTTCATGTAAACTATCAATGAAATGAACCGTCCAAATGTTGCAGCAATTCTAATCTTCATGAAGTTTGTAGAGGTGAGGCATCAAAATAATACAAACCTAAATACCAATGCAAATAGTTTTACAATAAAGGCTAATATCACAACAGATATTTGGGGAAATAATTAAAAAAAGAAGTTAGAAAACATAACTGTACCTGAAAATTTTCTGCGCCTGGGTTTCTTCTTTGTTTTTGTTGATTGTCCATCAATAGGACTTACATGTCGAGGATCTTTTTTTACAACATGAAATGTTTTTTTGCGCAAAGAAGATGCCTCAACATCCTCAGAAATAATATCATCCTTCTTTTCAGCGTCAAAAGAATCAAGGGATTCTTCGTGAACTTCATTCTGGGAGTTCAGTACATTAGAATTAAAATGTTTCCCTCTATTATTTCTACTATCATCATAGTCTTCCATTTGACCATCATGGGAATCGGAAAAGTCATCATACTCATCATCAATGTCAATTGCTGCATTCTTCTTTTCCAAACCAGCATCATAAGATACTTTACCATTATCTTCAATTAAATGTCCCCCATTCCTCAAAGAGGCCTCATATTCTGCTTCATACCTTTTTAATTCATGACGTCCAGCTTCATTATACAAGCCAACACCTCTTCGCTGTAAATCCTTGTGAGAATTATCATCAGAAGACCTAATATTGTGATTCATCTTCAAAAGTGCATCGTCTTTATCAATTTTTTCATCTCTACTATCCCTGTTGGTTTGCTCCATCACTTCCTCATTATAATCTTCATCCCTTCTCCTATCATCCCTATCCCAATACCTTGAATCTCGGCCATGTCCCACCGAACCCTGCCCAAACTCAAGGACTTTATTTTTCTCTATCCGTGGCACATTTATAAGAAAATCAGAATCACTCTTCAAATCATCATTCTCATCATTATGATTATTAATTTCTGCAACAACAACAATTAAAACATCACAAGACAGTTACATGATCATAGAATCAAACCTGTAGAAGTTAGAACCATAATACTATCTTAAGAGAAAAAGTTAACCCTGAGATAAACAAATTCCTTCCCTTCGAGGCTTGAACACTTCATGGGGAAAAAAAGGAACGTTGATGATCAGGTAACCATTGGTTAGCATATATCATTTTGGTCAACGACATAATGAATGAATCAGAAGAATTAAAAATCTCTTAGCTTCCCAAATGACATAATATCACTAAACTAAACCCAATTCAACTACTTAACCAAGTCAAACCAAGAAATAAAACAAAAAGAATCTCAGATTTGAGCACCCTTTTGGTTTGCACTCCCTAACTTCCCCCTCCCCAACAATTAAACAAGAAAGCATATTAGAAAGAACATGCAAAATCCCAGAATGCAGACACTACTCCAAATGGGTACTCAAAGTTCAAATCAACAAATCATTCCAAGCACAAAAAAGGGGAAGCATTCTAATCGAAACAAATAATAGTCATTTAAAGCTGACCTTTACTGTCTGTGGAAATGTAATAATAGGCTAATACAGTGACAACAAGTACGAGGAAGAGGAAAACTACGATAGCCACCACCGAGAGCTGACGACTCTTGTCGGATCGCGCCGATCGCCGGAGCCGGTGCTGCTTGTGGGTCGACCCACGAATCCCAATGGCCACGTGATCCGAAGTCCCATTTGACTGGTGCAGATCGTGACTGTCCCGAACCCCAAACCTCTCCATCCCAGATTGCCTCTGCTGAGCCATACTATCATTGTAAGACACACACTCTCTCTCACTCTGTCTCTCTGTGAATCTTCTATCTCTTTCACGCAAAACCCACAAGCTTAATAGCCAAAAAGCTTCAATTTTTCACTGGCTGGGGCTATGAAGGTGATGATGGAGATTGATCGGGGAGAGGGAAAAGTGTGAAGCAAGTGATATGAGTTTGATGTCTATGTCTGTGGGAATGTGAATGAGTTTGGAAGTTTTCAATTAAATATGCATTTAATATATGAATCAATTAATTGATTAAATAGAAAGATCTGAAGAGATAGGTGAGAGATGTTGCCGACGATGAAATGCCGGGGAGCCACCGGCGATGATTGTGTTACAACTTAACGGGGATATAGGACATGGGATTTCATCCGGAACAAAAGGTTCATGAGGCCCTTGTGCTTGGTGATGAAGGATTGGATGAAGATTCCCTTCAACTTCTATTTTCCATGAATATAAACTATGTAAGAGAGAAATATTTCTAAAATTGAGGTGTAATGTAATATTTATTTACAAATTTATTAAATAAATAATATCTTTTTTATTGGATCTAATATAACATTTTTTTTTTTGGGAGTACAAGTTCATGTAAGCCACATTGAATCTCTTTCAACGTCTATTTGACCTAATTTTAACTCCGTTAATTCAAACTCAAACACATATCTGCTCATATTTAAAAGTGCAAGTTCCAAAATAAAAAATTCAATTGATTAACTATGTCTTTTTTTTATTAGATAAAAGAAACCAAATTTTTTAATTGTGAGTATTAAAAAACAAATATTTAAAGGAAAAAATCTAAAAAAGCCCCTTAAACTATACATTTTGTGCGCTTTAGCCCTCACCCTTTAAAAACGTAGGGAAGACCTCCTTCAACTACGAAAATGTACATTTTACCACCCGACCCTGACGTCCGTCCATTAATATGCACATGATGTGATTAATCTAGGTCATAGTATAATTTTATAAGAGTATAAATGAAAACAAATTCATAAAAATTGGGGTCAAAAAGTAATATTCAAATAGTTTTTGGATCAAATTATAATATTCAAATCTCTTCTTCCATCTATTAATGGACGGACGTCAGAATCGTGGGGGTAAAGTGCACATTTTCGTAGTTGAAGGAGGTCTTCTCTACGTTTTTGAAAAATGAGGGCTAAAGCGCACAAAGTGTATAATTCATTTGATTTTTTTAGACTTTCCCATATTTAAATTTAGAAACCTCAAACTTATGAAAATCACCTCCACTAATGTATTGTGTGTTGAGTTTTATAATTGATTAAATATGTACTACTTATATTTAGCAAATAATAAGAACATTTTTAGATAAACATACATACTACAACTAATTCAAGGATCTTTTATAAAGGTTGAGGTCTGAAATTTAAATATTTATTCACTCATATTTTCAATTAAAAAGTCTAGCTACTATCTATCTAATAAAAAAAAAAAGTTATAGCAACTAAAATAGTGTCAATGGTCTTGTTTTCCTAATATGTTTCCCTCCCTTTTCTTAAGCTTATTGCACTCATGTGTTTTTTTTTTTAAAAAAAAAAAAACACTATTTGAGCACTTGGAATTTGTAATTTTGTAATAATATCATTTCGCTCAATTCATAAGTTCTTCTGTCACTTTTTTTTTCTGCCAATTTTATATATGTAAGATCTTTGATACTTTCACCATTCTCTTTCTATTATCTAACATCTAAATTTATTTCTTATTTTTTATAAAAAAATATTTTCATTCTAATTATTATCTCTTTTTTTTCATTATTTGAACCTTTTTTTCAGGATAATTATTCTCAAGTTCTAATACTTAAGAAAAAAGATTAAAAAATTATTAAGTCACCTCATGTGAAATAATCAAAATATTCATTGACATTTTGTAATCATTTTATTTATATTTAAATATGATAACTACATACTAAATAAAATAATTATATATTTTATATATAATAACTACATATATAAATAATAATCACACAGCATCGAAGAGTATTTTTTGTCATTTTACTCTACATGACAGATACTTTCTTAAAAAGTACTTGCCTTCAGATTTTTTTTTTTTTTTCTCTCAAGTATTGAAGNTATTTAAATATGATAACTACATACTAAATAAAATAATTATATATTTTATACATAATAACTATATATATAAATAATAATCACACAGCATGAAGAGTATTTTTTGTCATTTTACTCTACATGACAGATACTTTCTTAAAAAGTACTTGCCTTCAGATTTTTTTGTTTTTTTCTCTCAAGTATTGAAGGCTTTGAACCCCGAAAATATATATTTTTTGGGTCTCTTTTTGTCCTAATATATGTTAGCTAAGTCCTTTCCATACTTCTTGTTTCGTATAACTTACAAATTTAATCATACTCTTTTTTTTTTTTTTTGTGCTAAAATTCAGTTATACTTTGTTTTGCTATTACTTGTAGTCGTAACAGTAAGTATTCATTGCAATTTATGTTTCTATTTTTGGATAATTTATACAAAAATGTTAAGTACTGTTATGTGATTCCTTTTAATCAAACTTTGCTTTTTCAAATGCTTGTATAATTTTGAAGATTACGAACTTTCTGAATAAACTGGTGGTGTTTATGACATATATTAATTTATGGTAAGTTTAGATATATACATAAAAGCCCCTAAAAAAAAATAGTCTATAAAAGATGTTTAGTAATTGACCACTTGGTACTTTCTCATCAAGAGTGGGTAGGGTGAGATTTTAGAAGAGAATAAATTATGAGTAAAACCCTTTTTTAGTCCTTGGAAAATGCAGTTACTGACAAATTCGTCATCTAAAAATTTTCAGTGACAAATTGGTCCTTGTATAGCTTTTAGTGGATAAAAAAAAGAAAAAGATAAATATATATACATAAAAGATAAA
>QAOA01006013.1:1412591-1438670 GCA_003255065.1 Cercis canadensis
CGCCTTTTACTTGTTTTGGGAACAAAAACAGTCATATCTTGTTTTTAGAAAAATGTTTTGAGAATAAGTTTTTTAAACATGTAAACAAAAACAGCCCTATCAAACAAGTTTTTTTATTCTATTTTTTAAAAAAACAAAAAATAATTTTTAAAAATTAAAATCAAACAGACCCTTTCTTTTCATTTGTCTGTTTAACAAATAAAGGGAGAATAATCCTCTTTTTATTTGTTTAAGAGTTGAAAGGAATAAAAGAAGCAAGAAAGAGTGAGGCATTGATTTGAGATCCACTCTGCCTAATCTAGCCATCTGAGCATCAAGCAATGCCCAAGTCCTTTCTTCTTTCACAAGTTTCTTCTCTATATAGCTATGGTTGCAATTGAGTACTTGAGTTGAGCTAATCTCAAGTTCAATGTAAGCTGATTTTGTTCCTTTTGGTTACCCGTTACTAGGGGTGTTCATCAGTCGGATTCGGTCGGTTTTGGCCACCTTCCTCACCCGACCAAAGGTCTTCGGGTTGAAAAAACTTTCACCTGTCACCGACCAAAGCTATGCAGAAACCGAAAGATCTCGGGTTGGTCGATTTCGATCATAGGTGGGTGGGTTAAATCGGGTTTGGTATATTAGTTTTCTTTTTTTCAGAAAAGAAAAGAACAAAGAATAGAAGCAGATGTAGAAGAAGAAAAGTGTAGATGAAAAAAATCTGTGATGCTGAATCTTGAACTATTTTACAATACTTAGCAAATTTGTATAAATTGAATGCAAAATAAAAAAAATATTAACATAATAAATGAGAGGAGCTTAACGCTGATCTTCTTCAAGTGATGAAGGTTGATTCCACCAGTAAGATATGTAGGGGCAGTAGACAACACACCTCCTCCTTCTATTATTGAAAACCCGAAGCATCAAATTGCTTTGCTTACTGGTATTACTCGTATGCATAAGAGAAGTGAAAGCGTTTGTGTTTGTGGAGGAATAATCACAAAAGAGAAGACATCACAATGGTTGTGAAAGCAAAAGGACGAACGGTCGTCGACGTTGGAGCTGATGGGATTGCTATTAAAGATGAAATTTAAAAGTGGAGAGAGAGAGAATTGAAAACCAAGAGTCAGAATAAATATTACAAATCTCAATGGCATCATCTCTGTAGATGAATTACCCCCTGCATTGATCCAAGGGCTGAAAATGACCCTAGGATTTCACACCCTCTTAATATCTAGATGTATCGGTTTAATTCGGTTTTTCTTACTTGAAACCGAACCAACCAGATAAAATTGTTTCAATGTATCTCAGCCATCCGATCTCGACCGACTTCATCTGGAACCGTCGGATTTGTCATATTTCGGTCGGTTTATTTCGGGTAGACCGGGTTGTGTACACCCCTACCCGTTACACCATGCAAATTGCGTAATCTCAACTTGACTTCATGTGAACCAGGGCTGAATCCACATCATTTGGAGCATCCCTCTAAGAAAAGAATTTAAAATATCAACATGAAAAAGGATCACTGTCAATTATTTTTAAGAAATTAACTTCATTTATTCGTTTGTTTAAAAATCGGGTTAGGGCTAAGTTACAAGTTGAAAATGACAGGGAGAATCCGTCGTGTGGACAAGCACAACCTAATTAAAAGGCTGGTCCCTGTATAAAACAGCGTCGTACCATTGAAATCTTATACATATAATTATTATACTCATCCAATCAATTAGGGTAAAGGTTACAATTTTTCTTAACTTAGAGGACATTAATTACATGTACAATTGAACCCAAATATTAGGTTGAATTTGAACAATTTTCCCTTACAACTAAAATTATACTAGACCTCTTTTATTTTATTATCAAGAGAATCAAACTTTGTTATCATACTCATCGTCAATGTAAAAATACTTTCCCATTATCTTCAGTTAATCGTCGCCCATTCCTTAAAGAGGCCTCACTCTGTTTCATAAATCTTCAATTCTTGATGTCGAGCTTCATTGTATAATCCAAAACTTCCTGCTTCCAAACCCTTGTGAGAATCATGATCTTTATCTATTTTGGCATTCCTTTTGGTCTGCTCCTTCAAATCTTCACTGTAATTTTTTTTCCCTTTTCCTATCATCCATGTCCCAATACCATGAGTCGTGGCCATCTTCCTGAGAACCCCAGCCAATTTCAATTTTGCTCCTCTCTATCCACGGCATGTTTATAAGAATATTAGAACCCTTCTTCAAATCATCATTATTCTCTTCATTATGATTCTTTATTTCTGCAACAACGATCGCATAAAAAAAAATGTCAGATACACAATTAAAACGATCAAATCTATAAGAAATCAAAACTATAGCCTGAGGTGAAGAGTTTGAGTAGTTTGCAAAAAGTGGTGAGGAGTTAAAATCTCCATGTCATCATGTAATCAAAAAAAAAAAATCATATTGTACGAGTAATGCAATTTAGTCAAACAAAATTTATTATAATTTTGACAAATTTTAAATGTGATTGTTAGATGAAATAAAGTTATAAAAAACATATATTCACCAAACTGTGATTACAAGTTTATCTCAATTTGACAATAAGTTTATTAAAAAAAATCTAACTACTTAGCATTTTCCTATTGTTATCTTCATAGAAAAAGTTCAGTCAATGATAAATAACCTGACATACCCAAAAAACAAAAATTCTCAGATTTGAGTACCCTTTTCCTCTCCACAAATTTCTCAGCCATAAAAAAACAAATAAATAAATAAAAATAAAAAAAAACCATGCAAAACCCAACATGCAGACATCAGTTTAAATCAATCACCGAAAANAAACCCAACATGCAGACACCAGTTTAAATCAATCACCGAAAAGCTCACCTTTACTGTCTCTAGGAACATAAGACCAGGCAACGGCAGCAACAACGAGTACGAGAATGAGGAACATTATGATAGCCCCAAAGGAGAAGTTGTCGGATGGCGCCGGCCGGAGCTGAGGCTGCTTGTGGATGGTGCCACGAATCTCAACGGCTACATGATCCATAGTGCCCCGAAAGCAAAACCTCTCCATCCTTGATTGCATGTATCCTTGAAAGAGTCTCTCTCTGTGAATCTCCTGTATCTCTTTCACACACAACCCAGAAGCTTAATAGCAAAAAGCTTCAATTTTGCATTTGCTGGTGCTGTGAAGAGAGGTGGTGTAGAATATATATTGGTTGGGGGAGGCAAGATTTTGAAGCAAGTGATAGATAGAGGTTTAAGTTTGATATTTATATATTTTTGGAATATTTCTATTAGACACGCATTTAATAGAGTAATTAATTGATAAATAGAAGATCAAGAGCAAGGGATAGCACATAGATTTTATCCCGAGAAGGAAGTTTCATAAGGTCATTGTGCTTGTTGGGATGAAGCATTGGGATTCTTTTATTATTTCCAAAATTTCTCTTGTAATTGAATCAAATTTCAAGGATATCTTATATAACAATTATTTTATGGATCATTAAGTAGTGAAATGTCATTCTAACTAATAGAATCATATATTGGTTATATAAGTCTAATGAATATATAAGTGCGTTTGAGTCAGGTCCAAGCTTCACTTGAATTATGTTTTGATGTTGAAGTTGAAATTACTTTTTTTTTTGTTGGTAATTAAAAGTTTTATGAATTACTTTGGTTATTTTCTCCTTTTCTTTTTTCTGATTCTCTTTTCTTTATACTTTTTCAGACTTTTTGTTTCTTGTTAGGTAGATATTGATTGCAATATATTTTTCACTTTTGGCCATTTGATGCAAAATTTAATGAAGAATTATTGTTTTTAAGTAATTAATTAATGTTTAAGATTTTCTGAGATTTCACAAAATGATCAAAATGATTTAATACATTATGAAGTTGCTAAATAAATTGGTGGTGTTTAATTTATAGTAAGTTTAGATATATAAACAAAAAATAGATAAGAAAAAAAAACACCATCCAATACTTTTTATTGTGGTAAAAGAAAAGGAAAATATTTTCTTCTATAAAAAGAAAAAATTGAAAAATGTGAAGCTCGGCTTAGATTATCAAATATCTTGCCTTTGAGTATAATAGAGATCAATGAATATGATACATAAAAAGAAGAGTAAAACCCTTTTTTAATCATTGAAAAATGTAGTCATTGATAAATTCGTCCTCCAAAATTTTTTGGTGACAAATTGGTCCTGGAATTATTATTTCACTGACAAATTAGTCTTTCGGTAGGCAATATCAGTGAAAAAAAAATGAGGACTTGAATGAGAAAATGAAGGCTTAAACATAGCTAGGCAAGATCAATGAAAAAAATTTAAGAAATGAGTCTGCAAGGGTTCATAATTTTTCTCATTAAAGTATCAGATGACTAATTTGTCAGACAAAATAATAATTCAATAACCATTTTATCACTAAAAATTTTTAGAGGATGAATTTATCAGTAGTTACATTTTTCAATGACTAAAAGAGGGTTTTACTCTAAAAAAAATTCAATGTCACTATGCTTGTTTGACAAATTGAAAAATATCCAAACTTTTAAAAACATATTAATTATGATTATATTTGTTGCAAATAAAATTACTAAAAATATAACGGAATTATTGATTTCTTTTTTTAATTAAATTATATAGGAGCACAATATATTAGAATAAAATAAAAGTATACGACAAGAATAAAACTTATGTCATCAAACATTCTAATTTCTATGACAAGGATGTGCTGCTAGAGTCTAAACTCACCAATTATTAGTTAATTAATTAATCTTAATATAATAAGAATAAAGTTTGAACAATCTCTTTTCCCTTAAATAAAGAATGAAAATGGACCATCATAAAAAGATCAACAATAGGAGGAGTCATTTTCAAAGAAAGGAACAGCATAACTTCNCCCTAAAAAAATATGCTTTGGATTAAAATTAGAAAATATTTTTAAAAATGCAATAGTCATTTTATTCTGAATTGATCAAATAAATATTTCTTTCTTTCTTTTAGTACTATTGGCATGATACCATGAAAATCTGTGCTGATATCCAATAAAGAATGAAAATGGACCATCATAAAAAGATCAACAATAGGAGGAGTCATTTTCAAAGAAAGGAACAGCATAACTTCTTCAGCAAATGAGCAACTTACTAAAATCATAAAAAAATTTATAGAATTATTTTACAATTTTCAATGCTAAATAATGAATGCGAAGTATTTGCAATACTATACAATCAATCAAGCATAGCCCATTTTCAACATTTTCCTTTAAAAAACTTGACACCCAAATGAATAATTACTTTAAATATTTTAATAATTTTTTCAATAATCTCTCTAGTTCCTTTTTCTTAAAAGAAAAAAGACAAAAAGAAAATAACTTTTCATCGTAGAAACCCAAAGGGGACCAAACACCAAACAGTTCATAAAGCATATTCCAATCTAGAAAAACTAATAAATAAAAATTTCCCCTTGACGTTGTAATTTTCTCGACCACCAAAATGTAGAAGCTACAAAAATCTGTCATCTTTTTGGTATTTGGAACAGACAGAGGAAGCGAGAGCGTAAAGCGTAGATGGAGTCTCAAATTCGGATCTTTAGCACTGTCTCCGCCTTCTCCACTCTCTGGTAACTTCAGCTCGAGGCTCAGCTACTCTGGTTAGTTGCCAGATCTTCTTCTCCTTCTTTTCTCCTTCTTCACTCTCTATTTTCTCTCTCTGTCCCTCCCTCCCCTCTGGTAATGATTCAATTTGCAAAACACGGAGCTTCTATCTGAAAGTGGCCATTTCGGGCCCAAAGATGTCAAATTTGGACACCCTTTTAGCAACTGTAATTGGTGCCAGAACCTTGACTACGATTAAATTAAAACATTTAATTTTTTTATTCTTTTTCTTAAATTAAATAAAAAATTTGCTAAAGTTTGTTTTAAGTTCAATACTCCAGTTAGATATTTATGCGTTATTCTGACAGTGCAGGGATGCTGGGGAAACCGTTGACTTCTCCTCTGCTAACTTTTGATTCTACAGCACAGTTTTGCTATTGCAAGGTGATGCCTTTAATATCTCATTTGTAGTTGGTTGTAGTGACTATGTATGCAAAAGGGTAGTTTGGAATGAAGATTGAAGAATAACGAATAGAGCTACTTTGATTTAATATTAGGGAATAATATAACAGACTTACCAATTCCCCCTTCCCCTCTTCCAGACAGGCCAAGCCTAAAAAGGAAATGTACAGTATAAGTTTGAAACTTTTGAAGTGTGCTATATCTAGATTTTTCTCCATAGGTTTGTTCAGGGGAAGACTGAAAAGCAGTTTGGCAAAAATCAAAGTTTGATGAAGCTTTGGGTATTAATGAGTGAGAACTGGGTTTTATTTAGTGTTTATGAGGAGAAAAAGAACAGAATGTTTTATGGGCTTCTCTTGTGCTGGCAGCAAGAAAAATGTGCATGATAATGATGCCTTTTTTCTTGGGGGTAGATGTTGAAGCATCATAGGTGGCTTTCTTGGGTTTTGGCAATTCTTTATTTGCTTGGAAAGTGGAGAGAAGCCAGTGGATGGCTAATGTTTTTCTCTTGCAAGTTAAAGTGAAAAGTGTAACCGATTCCATTTCTGCTGTGGGTTGGATTGTGTCAGCCTTTTCATTGTTGTATCAGGCTGAAAGGTGGTTATGACAATGGTTATAAGTTATAACTTATTGGACGTTAAACTCTTAAAAGGATGACTACTGATTTATGTTGCTTGGATCCGCTCTGTTCTTATTCCTTCTTTGGTGACTCTGGATTGAAGAATAGATGCTCTTCTTGTTTTGGATTTTGTTAGCTTCAACAACTCCTAGTAGTGCAGCTTTGTTAAAATAATCATTCTTTCAATCCTCATTAGATCTTGTACTTAGAAGTACCACTGAGCTGAGCATTGACACCTGTGCCTTTGGCTGATCATGCCCATATGGTGAGCTTTAAAATCTCGAAGTCATTTTTCAAAGATCTGAGTCAGAATTTTGATCTTGTCTCTTACAGCATATCTCTGTTGAAGGTGTTACAACAGTAGTTCAAGTTGTCATGGAACTTTAACTCTTTAGAGTTTAAAGTTAGAAACTGGGTCATTATTTTAGGAACTTATAAAAACTTTCCATGTGGTAGTTAACCGCTGATATGTTTCCAATTTTTACAATTTACATAGTTTCTCTTTAAACTGCACTGAAGTCATGATTTCAGATTTTGGTTTGAATTACAACCATGTTGAGAGTCGAATTTAATCCCTGAGGCCATGCATGATTACTTGAAGATTTACTCAATGTTTCACAAACAATATGATACAAAAGTAAATGACCTCCTACTTATAGTTCACTTAATTCATTTATGCTTCATATACATCAGTGTTAAGCCTATAGATTAAGATCTGGGATGGTAATAGCTAGAATTTGTGATTAGAGTGTAGAATTATCTCATACTGGAAGACAATAATGGCCATATGAACCTAAAAATTCATAATCACGCAGGTTGATCTTACTGCTCCAGCATCAATTTTTTTACCGTCAAATGTCAGCTTTAGACTTCCATCAAGTGTCACCAAAGCTGCATGGGCCTCAAATGTTTCTGCCAAGAAATGGATAATAAATTCAACTGCACAGATAGAAGATATAATCACGAGTGATGAAGACGAGAGTATGTGGGAGGCATGTAGAGAATCTCTCTCTGCATATAATTTTAGTGTTGAGGAAAAGAACAAGATACTTGGAAAAGCGTTTGGCTTTGTTAATTCCCCTTACTGGGGAGAAGAACGTAAGAAGGAAGTTCCTAAACTTGAAACAGTAAATGGAATATTAGAGTATCTCAGGAGTTTAAGTCTATCTGATGATGATCTGTGCAAGCTGCTGAAAAAGTTTCCAGAAGTTCTTGGATGTAATCTGGAGGAAGAGTTGAAAACCAATGTGCAGATCCTGGAAAAGGACTGGGGCATAAAAGGAAAAACACTTAGGAACCTCCTCCTTCGAAATCCAAAAGTTTTGGGTTATAACATTGATTGTAAGGGAGATTGTAAGGCACAATGCACTCGATGCTGGGTTCGTTTTTAGTCACTTCTTTTCTTTCTGTTTTAATATTGGATATGGGGAAGGGGAAGTATCAGTACATAATCATATGTAGGCACTTGTTTAGTTGAGTTCTACAAAAAATTCATATTGTTGATATATGAATTCCTCTGTTTGGTTTTATTATGATTTGCAACATCTGCACTACAGTCATCATCCACTTGAGTTTGATTTGATGATTCAAGAATGAACTGCCTATAGAAAGATAAAACTGAGCAATAGTGATGTATTGGTTTCATGCCTTGTATTCTTTGAGCATTATTGAAAGTGCAAGACCATTTGTCCCGTGCAATTGCTACAATTTTCTTCTCTATTTAGCTATCGTTGCAATTGAGTACTTGAGTTGAGCTGGGATCAACGAAATTTTGCTCTACTTACAGCTACTCTCTAAGCTGATTTTGTTGGTTTTGATTACCATTACCATGCAAATTGCACGTAATTTGTGCGGGTGCCCATGCTTAAGTGGCAAAACATGAGTCACATACATGTAGCCCTACGTCCTAGAGCAATACACAATTGTATATAGTTAATAAAATCTAAGACCACAAAAAAAAAAAGTTCAATAATCTGCATACAGTTATATATAATACGAGAACAGCGTGTAAAAAACATGTGACAGAGACATTTGGCTGGCCATTGGTGCCCATTACATGGCCTTAGATTCATCTTCAGAAGGGCATCTTTATCTATTTTTTTCTTCCCCGGTGGCATCCCTTTTGGTCTGCTCCATCAAATCTTCACTGTAATCTTTTTCCCTTGTATCATCCATGATGTCCCAATACGATGAGTCTTGGCCATCTGCCGGAGAACCCCAGCCAATTTCAATTTTGCACCTCTCTATCCGCGGCACATTCATAAGAAAATCAGAACGCTTCTTCAAATCATCATTCTCCTCATTATGATGCTTTATTTCTGCAACAACAACAACAATTAAACCATAAAAAAAGTTAGATACACAATTAAAACAATCAAATCATAAGGAATCAAAATTGTAATTTAATGGTGAGGGGTTTTGATAGTTTGCAGAGGTTTGAAGTTAAAACTTTGTCGTCATGTAACAAAGAAAAAAAATCATAATATTATCTTAGAAGTTCACTTGGTAATGCTCAATACGACATAAAAAAAATAAAAATAAAAAAACTCAGGTTTGAGTACCCTTTTCCTCTCCACAACTTTCTCAGCCACAAGAAGAAAACAAAGTAACAAAACCATGCAAAAACCCAACATGCAGACACCAGTTTAAATCAATTACCGAAAAGCTCACCTTAATTTACTGTCTCTAGGAACTCAAAACCAGAGTATGCCAGCGACAAGGAGTAGGAGGATGAGGGAAATTATGATAGCCCCAACTGAGAACTTGTCGGATGGCGGCAGTGGCCGGAGTTTTGGCTGCTTGCGGAACGTGCCATGAATCTCAACAGCCACATCATCCATAGTGCCCCGAACCCAAAACCTCTCCATCCCTGATTGCTTCTGTGAATCTCCCATCTCCTTCGAAACACAACCCACAAGCTTAATAGCAAAATGCTTCAATTTTGCACTTGCTAGTGCTGCGAAGATAGGTGGTGTAGAATATTGGTTGTGGGAGTTAAGAGTTTGAAGCAAGAGATATAAAGAGGTTTAATCTTGATGTTTATATGTGAAAGTAAAGGGGTTTTGGGAAGATTTCCATTTGACACGCATTTAATATATTACTCAATTGATAAATAGAAGAGCAAGAGCAAACATTTTTTTATGCATTGGGATTCTTTTCCTATTTTATGGTCCATGACCATATCAGAAAATTATATCCGAAGTTGAATCAAATTTCAAGGAGATCTTATACGACAATTATTTTATGGGTCTTTAAGGAGTGAAATGTTATGCTAACTAATAGAATTCATATATTAGGTTATATAAGTCTAATGAATAAGTTCGTGGGAGCCACGTCGAAGATTCACTTGTGTTTTGCGTGTGAGCCACGTCGATGCTCTTCTTATTTTTTATTTTGTTAGTTTCAGCACCTCTTAATAGGGCAGCTTCTGGGTTTTCTAAGTTGGAATGAAGGTTTTCTAGAGAGGAAAGCGTGGGGAAGAATGCTTAAGGCAATGAGAGAGTGGAAATGGAATTGGCTTCATTGTAGTGTATTTTCCTGGCAGTTTTCATCAAACCGACGATTCAAAGTCATTTACCTTTGGATGAAACTAAAATTTTTTGGACAGCTTCCAAAGGCATAGATTTAGACTTTGAACAGTGAGATTTTGATTTTTAGACCTTTAAGCATTGGATATGGACCTATAAATTGAGAAAATAAGAGTTTTTTTTTCTAAGGTTAAATTTTATATTTTTAGCTAAATTATATTAAAATAATTTTTTATTGCGACATAAGCTTTTTCTTTCTTTTTTAAGGTTTGAGAAATAGAGGAACTAGAATTATAACTTTTGTCAAAATAAATAGGTTAAATCCTTTATTTTTAAAGAAAGAGACCAAATCGTTCAATTTGTTAAAATATAAGATTAAAATTATAATTAAGCCAATAAATTTATACCATTTTTTTACACGCATGCACATTTCACACTATTTAGACTCCCTGAAACTTTATGTTTACTTTTTTTATTTTTGGTAATATTGTGTATAGGATTCTACTAAAACTAAAAGTTAGCTTAAATGATCTTTTGTACTTTTTCCAAAATTGCGCAATAATAATTTATCTTCTGTATGATACGGGCGGATCCAGTCATGTTTCATGTTAAAGAAATCTCAACCCTCCATTTTAATTTAACATCATCTCATGGCTATTATTGTCCCACCTCACCGTTTTATTAAAAAAAAAAATTCTCTCTCCTTTTCANAAAAAAAAAAAATTCTCCCTCCTTTTCACTTTCTCTCCCCCGCGCATGTTTCCTCCCAGATTTTTTCTGCTTCCTTTCCTCTTTCTCTCCCCCAGGTATCTTTGTCTAAGTTTGAAAGACCTATGGAGGGAGTCAAAGACTGGTTGGAAGCAGTACATACAGCACGCATCCCTTGTGCTGTTGTTTCAAGTCTTGACAGAAGAAACATGGTTGAAGCCTTGGAACGAATGGGACCTCAATAAGTATTTTCAGATTGGTAATAATTGAGAACTGAAAATGGGACCTATTCTTGTAATAGTGAGTCCACTTGCTTAATAAACATGAAACTTTCAGAATGAGTAATTTTGGTTCAGATAACAAACTCTGCTTGAACCTTGGATTTTCAATTTGTTCTACAGTTATAATATACTTAAATGAGATGGTTAGTTGATTTGGGATGGAGCCACTTTTTGTTATGAAAAACTTGTTGTTCGATCGGTTTAACTTCTGGTCGATATAGAGAATGTGGGAGAGAAAGAGGAAAGGAAGGGAAGCAGAAAAATCTAGGAGGAAGCATGCACGGGGGAGAGAAAGTGAAAAGGAGGGAATTTTTTTTTTTTTTTTATAAAACGGTGAGGTGGCACAATAATAGCCATTAGATGATGTTAAATTAAAATGGAGGGTTGAGATTTCTTTAACATAAGCAACATGACCGGATCCGCTCCCGTATGATACATAGAAAGAGCATCAGTGAAAACAAAGGCCACAACAAAAACATATTGTGGGCTCTGTTGCACCGAGACGTGAAAAATGGTGGCGTCCCCGTTTCGAAAACGGGGATGAAACGCGAAACGCGTCCCAGACGCAGGAAACGCCGAAAAAATTCTTTTTCTGGGTTTTTTGAATTTTAACGTTTCAAAACAGGGAGTTTGACACAAAAAAAAAAACTCCAAAAAAAACAAAAAAGAAACCTCAACGAAACAACCGGTTATTGAATACGACGTCGTTTTGCATGGCCGATTTTTTCATTTAGTGGAACGACCCCATATCATGCAAGGAAGGCAGCCTAAACGTCCCAAAACAACGATGTATGAAGCTGTGCCCCAATTTTCACCCTCAACCCGAGTTCAATTCATTTTTTAGGGCATTTGGACATCATTTTCAATCATTTTTTCCCTGAAGCTCCTAGCTGTAATTATTGGTGATGGTGGTGATGGAAATGAAAAAATTAATAGTGTTATGATTTGAATTTTGATTGTTCATTTGTATTTTGGGATAATACTTAATATTTATTAGTTGTTATTTATTGGCTAAGGATTTATGTTGATATTTTTTAATGCTTGAGAATTTTAAAATTGTTCATTATAAGGATTTTTAGTTGATATTTGTTAAGGATTTGATATATATATATATATATATGATATGACGTCCCTGTACCCACGTTTTTGAAAAATTGCCGTCCCCGCGTTTTGTCCCCGTCCCTGTTCCCGTCCCCGTGCAACATAAATTGTGGGCATATGATCTCTGAAGCACGTAAGGAATGGGCTACGCAAGCATGATACAAGTGCTAAGAAAGTGGAATACATTGCCAATGGCCTACACCAAATTAACACAATGAGTGGTTCATGTTTATCACTTATTCATGAACATGTACTTATGCCATATCTTCTGCACATCCAAGTCCTACCATTATAAGCTGAATTTCAGATATGGAAAGTTTAAGTTTTTTATTTATTTTTTGTAGTTTTTATCTATATATATATATATATATATATATATTGAGATATGTGGTTAATACGAGTATCAAATTTTCATTCCTCCATATATCTGTATTTGATTATAGAAATTGTATAAGAAGCATTATTCTCAAATATGTAAGAAAAAAAACTAAACAAATGACGTATTATGGTGAACTTAACATGCATTTTTCATTGAATCATATTTTGAGCTTGTTTTTCGTAATCAAAACAACTATCCACTAATAGCAGCCTAGACGGAATATATTCCAACAACCACTCACCAATCTGATACCTATCATATGAATTATTTTTTGTTATTTTAAGTTACATTGACGCAAATCTTTCTAATCCTATCCAACCTATCAATGTCATTGAGCGTGACTACAAGACCTTTTTTACCTTCAAGAATCTTCACCTCAGAAATCTGCATTATTTCTCAAGAAACTTAATTCCCATTTTTTTTTTTTCCAAAAGCTACTTTTGCCATGGTGACTCTAGGATTGGGCATATAATAGCAAGTTAAACACACTGGTGAGTTTGGTTTTTGAAGGTTGGGACAGCTGTCTTTGATCATTGAATTTCTTTTTGTAGATGTATTTGTGAACAATGAACTAACATCATATGATAGAGAAATGAAAAAATGGGTGCAATCATGTTTCATTCCCTATTTGTAATTATTGTAAGAGAACCCATTTTTCCAATTCCCCATCATCAAGATATTATTTCATTGCTATATGCAATTGGTGAACTAATTGGTGTTTTATTACAGTAATATTAATTACACTTTTGGGGCCAAAAAGTAAAATGATGCATATAACATATATGGCATAAATAACCAAAATTAATAACTTATTCCCATGGCATTTTATAAGAAAATTAATATTTATTATTAAGTGTTCGTGTATACCTATGTATAATTTGCTTAACTACAGCATATTAATGTAAATGTTTCAACAAGCTTAGATGCTTGGTGACTCGGCCTTTTCTTAACTAAGTCATAGATCAAAAATGATCTCACATTAGTCTGCTTTAACTATAAGCTACGTTTGTCTTGAAAGGGATTGGATCAAAACAAGTTGCAAATATCCCTCTAGCTAGGTGAAATATATTTCATTTGAATATAGAGATTTCAAATCCATATCCTTTTACTTTAGGTCAAATTTAATTATCTAAATAGTAGCCTAGCTATCTGATTCTACATGACAGCTTTCTGTGGGTGTTTAGTGTTTTTTTTCATGTCTAGCACATAACAATTAATGCAGTGAATCTCTCTATACCCTGGATAATTCAATGAATTGCTGTTATTCTTTGTCCGTTCTTTAATCAACTGATTATTAGAATCATAACCTGTCACGTAAGTTAAGCTCCAACAAGTAACGAAAGGGTAATTAATTAATTATGAGTAGTTTTTTAACTACTACAACATAAACTTCTGACCTTTATAATCACAACTTAGCCAATATAATTTATTAATGACACATATTTAAGCAATTTTATTAAACTACTAATTTAGGATAAAATACCACTAGGTATGATTTAGTGGTGAGGAGTTTGGATACGTAGATTGCTAGAGATTAAAAGTTTAAATTTCCGTGCTATCATATACTAAAAAGAAGAAAGATTACTAAACTGATTACAATGTCAAACCGTGACTGTACATAGCACTGCTTAAAAAGCATAAAAATATAGGTTTTGATTTGGGGCTCTGATGAAATGCATAATCACAAAAATCATTTGAAAATAAAGGAAGAAAGGTTCTTAAGTGCATTGTATAGTGTCTTTCAATGAAGGTAAAACAAAATATTAGGACAGCATTTACTTAGTCAATTCATACACGGCTATAAAATTTTCAAAGTGCATAGGAATAGGGAAGTTTGTTGAAGATCACTTTATGCATGTCGATCCGTTCTTTTCCTTTATATAAGGGGTCTCTGGGCTTCAAGCTTCTAACCGGCCGCAATTATCTCTATTCCTTTGTCTAAAGTCTTGGTTTTCTTGTAACCTAAGAAAGCAGGAAACAATGGTCTTCACCAAAAGCACACTAATCTTGGCAATTCTCTGCTTCCTTTTAATACAAGAGGTAAAGTGCTTTTAGGGTTCTTTCAAGATGCATCGAGGTGTTAATTTCCTCTATTGTATTTGCTCGGATTTGTTATTCCTTAATTTTTATCTAAAAAAAAAATCTATTTTCTGGATCTGGTTTATTTTTCTACAACCAAATTACGTAGAATCTAAAATATAATATACTTGCTTGATTTCCAGGACAGTTTCTTTTTCTTAAAAAATAACTCACATGATATTTACTATGCTGGTTCAGTTTCCATTCCTCCTCCTTTTTCTCCACTTTTCAATGAGACTTTTATCTATAGTACTTTATTTTTATCTTCAGTGTGCCTTTCTCTGTTGGTCATATTTTGACAGAGCTTCATGTTTGGCAAGAAACTTTGCTGTAGTAATCATATTGTTACTTTTCTCTTTCCCCTTTTTTCATGGGAAAAAACTTCAGTTGGAGATCAATGGTGGAAATCAGTACATGGTTGTGGCCCAAAAAATAGGTAAGAGAGTACAATTCTGCGTTGTTAAGGTTTATCATACTTTTGTTGGTAATGAACTAACAACATAAAAATGGCCAAAAGAAAAAACTAACATAAATTAAGTTATTTGATGATAAATTATGTTGAGATAGATAAATTATTTATTTTCAATGTGATTAGACAATAAACTTGTAAAAGGATGAGGGGATTTGAAATTTCAAGTAACAGATTTGACAGGAAGAAATTGATTAAAAGACTAATTAAGGCAACAGAAGACACTACAAAAGATATTTGAATAATCACTTTTTTAGAATAATGTGTCTTCTAGTGTTAACACCACATATAACAACACCACCATACCCATTTTTCCTTAAAAACAAATCACAAGTGATTAATTTAATTTACTTGGTGCCATGTGGATCTTATACACTATTAGTGATGCAAAAAAAAACAAAAAATTCTATAAAACTTTCCTATATGTTTGAGATTATTCTCTTCTTTTCTCTCACACAAAAGAGCAACATTAAATTTCATATTTTGAATAATTTTTCCTCTATCTTCCAACTTTGGTTGTTAAATATTCTTTATATATTACAAAGGGTATGGAAAGGTGAAAGAGATTAATTGTGCACCGTGAATGAATTATATATACAGACTGTGCTGGGAAGTGCGACTACAGGTGCAGCAAGGCGTCAAGGCACAAGATGTGCATAAGAGCATGTAACACTTGCTGTGAGAGGTGCAACTGCGTGCCACCAGGCACTTCTGGGAACAGAGATGTGTGCCCTTGCTATGCCAACATGACCACTCATGGAGGAAAGCTCAAGTGCCCATAGATTATATTTATATGGGATCAATTCATTTATATATGTAACGAGAAACTATATGTAGTCATCATAATATAAAATAAAACCAGTGATCAGTGAATGGCATCAGAATTGAAGCACAAGCTGCAGGGCTTGTCTGCTGCAAGGAAAGATATATGCTAGATATGTCTGCTATATATTGATGTTTTAATGGTCTCTAATTGAAGTGTTAGCTCTCTTCACATCACTAAATCCTACTTAATTAATTAATCACAGGTTGCTTTCACTATAGAAGAGCTACTTTTGGTTACAATGAGGCATTCTTTAGTATGAAAATTAACACAAGTGCCTTAGGTTGTGTTTGGATGGGGTATTTGACAAATTATTGTGTATTTCAAATACATGTAATTGAAATGCAACATTTTAAATACATGTATTTATAAAAGACCTTGTTTGGATACACTCTTTTGATGCCAAAAGGATTTTTGTACGCAACCACAAAGGCCCACCCGAAGCTCATCGATGAAGTAGTTTAGAGCTTTCTCAACTCAACAATGCTACAAATATTCATCAATCAGTATAACCCATAGTTTATGAATTCTCATTTAAATTTCCAAAGTTGTAAACAATAGATAACTTTAGGTACAAATTAACCATACCATGGACTGTGGAAGCAAAATTGGAAAAAAGAGAAAAGGGAAAAAAAATTAGAGAAAAACATAGAAAAAATAACATACTCGCTACAGATGGAAACTGTAAAAGAATCAAAAAAAAAAAAATAGAAAAAACCCAATAATACTCTACTCTCATCTCTATTCTTCCTCTGCATCTTTACTTTTCTTCTTCTTATGCATCTTCTTCCCACTTCGATAGATAACTCGGTAGCATTGTCTTCCGCCTTTTTGTCCTCCTCCTTCTTCTTTTTCTTCTTCTCAGACTTTCCCATGTCTGGTGAACTGGCATCTACCTTTTCCTTGTGCTTCTTTTTCTTCTCTTTTTCCGTTTTGTCCTCATCTGAAGATGCTACTTCATCATTCTCTTTACCCTTCTTCTTTTTCTTCTTCTCCTTCTTCTCAACTTCAAACTCCACAATCTCTTCTTTTACCTTCTTAACTTTAACCTTTTCTTCCCTTTCAGCATTTTTTCTTTTACGCCTCTCCCCATCTTCCTCATTCCTAGTCTTTTCCTTCTATTCTACAACAATCTTCTTCTTCACTACATCTGGCTCAAGTGCAGCAGCAATGCCAGCAATCATTTTATCTGGTTCGGAGTGATGCTCTGTGGCTTGATCATGAAGTCGGTACCTTTCTGGTTCAATTCGGAATTGCCATTGTCAAGAGCTTTGGGTGTGTCCAGTGCATCGTCTCTATTGTTGTGCTTCTTCTTTTTCTTCTCTGAGCGATAAACTTCAAGTTCACTCATTGTTGAACTTCAATGGCTTTCGCAGTAAGAGAAACTGGGTGCCCTGTTTTTGGGGTTTTAGTGGAGGTGAATGTGAAGGTGAAGGATTTTGGCGCAAAAGAGGAGGCTCGAGGGAGGCGTTGGTGGCGGCGGTGCTGGCAAGTGGTGGTGGTATTGGTGGCAGTGACGCTTGTTGATGGTTGCGCACAAGCACAGGTGCCGAGAGCAAGGAGTTTCGGAGGCTCAAGGGAGGGGGAGGGGTATCGGGGCTCAGTGAGAAAAAAACAAAAAAGAATTTAAAATATACACACTATATTTGAAATACACTATATTAAAATTCTGAAAGTCACTATAAAAATATATTAAAATTTTAAAAATATTTTAAAAAATTACACAAACAAAATAATTTAAAATTAGCATTTTAAATATACTCTACAAATTCATTATACTCTACAAATACTTCATCTAAACACACCCTTAGTGAAAATTTAAAAAGGTAAAATGAAAAGAATACCTAGCATTATGCTAAAATAACTCTTCTTAAAATAAGATATAGTCTATCTTCTCTTATAATTTTATTTTTGCGCTATTTATTAGTTATTACTACGACCAAACTCAATACTTGAAAAAAATGATTATGTGTGAAAATAAATTATAGGAATAAAAAATCATATGGGGTATTGTAGTAGAATAGTATTGAAGTTGTCATCTGATAATTTTTTATGTTTAAACTTGAAATGTAGTATAAAAAAAATTAAAAATAATGAAAAATCTATGACAACGTATTTATCCTCCTAAATCTTTTGTGAATCTTTCAATGAATTGTTGCACTTTATTACACTTTCGTCCTCTTAATCAGAAAATTTCACAATGCTAAGAATAGCACACGAGGCTTGGATAAATGGTATAACTGAAAAGAGTTAACACTTAAAATGGCCAGAGAAAACCATTAATACAACTGAAGAAAAAAAAAAGAAAAAAGGATTGAGTCCTTCTTGTTTCGTCTTTCTCATGCGTACTATTTATACCCACTAGTTTGAAATACACGTATGTTACACGTTATTCTAAAAAGTTAATTATATTTGTAAATTTAATTTTAATTTAATTATAAAAATCAAACATGCAAAATGCATAAAAATAACATAAAAAAGAAGATAAGAGAAAGAAGTTCAAATTAAAAGGAGTGACAGGTTAAAAGAGAAGAAAATTGGGGAGGATAAGAATTGTGGGAAACAACGTATCAAAGATAGAAGTATTTTGTTTAGGGAAGAGTTTTCGCAAGAAAAGGTAATTTTGTATTTATAAAAAAAAATAAAGAGATAATTTTGTAATTTTATCTTAATTAATAAGGGTATTTTATTTTAAAAATAAATAAGGATATTTTTTGTAAATGATTGTGCCACATTCATGCATTTATTTATAGTAGATAGATAGATTAATTAATATATGTTAAGTTCAAATGTTAATTAAGTAAATTTCACTCCCACCTACACATTTCTTTTGGTGTGCCAATAGGGAAGAAGCCATGTACGGAATACTGCAGGAGATAGATAAAATAAAGAAATGAAAAAGGATAAGTAAATTATATAAACAAAATTAAGCCAAAAAAGAATATAAATAAAATAAAAGAATAATCCATAAAGCATCAAATATAAAATGAGAACTCACTAAAATCTAATTACATTGATGATTGATAAGCAATTTGTAACTAAAATACATCAAATAACCGGATTTATTTCTTCTTACCATTAGTACCATGTTTGAGTGTGTCTCTTTCTGTTCAAAGTAGATTCACCATGCATGCATATACACTTTCAAGGGCACTTAGACTTATTCCCACGGGTCTTGAGGTTTGCATAACATGGACAAACCTCTTTATTGCCATAGGTACCTGGTGGTACACACTGGCATGTGTGGCAACATGACAAACATGCTATCGTGCACCTCTTCTGTTTATATATATGCTTGGCTGCATCTTCTCGAGCATTCCTGATCGCAGTCTGCAATTCACAAGTAAACATGTTATTAATCATAATAATAATAACATCAAAACCTCTATATGAAATAAATAAATAGTAAAATACATTTTTCATACTTGAATTATTTTTTAAATGTCATTTTTGTTCCTAATTTATTTTTTGTGTCACTTTAATACTCGAATAATCACATTATCTGCTAAATCAGTATTCCGTAGCACAAAAAATAATTACACTAATTTAGTATGTAGAATGATTATTTGAGGATTAAAATGACAACAAAAATAAATCAAGAATAAAAGTGATATTTGAGAAATAATTCAAAGACAAAAAAATGTATTTAACTCATAAATATAGGGCCAATATTTTCACAATCTTTCTACCACAACAATCTACAATTACGGTATGTGGCAATTAAATTTAAATTTTGCCACATAATACAATTATTAGTGAATGTCACGGTAGAAAATTTGTATATTTGTCAACAAAAATTAATTTGGCTAATAAGAATCAAATTATTTTGTTTGTAAGGATTATGTTTGATTCCCGCTAACACTCTTGTCCTTAGTAGGTGATCTATTGGTACTATCATAAATCCTCAGATAGCATACCTTAGCTTTAAAATGAGGTAGTTTCGCCAAAATTTGTATATATAACCTCTATATCATTACTCTTTACTGCTTTATGAGAAATTACAACTTAGTGATTGTATCTGACTCGGTATGTTTGATCATGGCTGCCGTCTGGCTTCCTTCATATGCCTGCACTCAACATGTGAAACTCCCGAATTAAGAAACACATGCTTAGTTTCAAAGCTCAAAAATAAATTCCATTATCCATCTAAAGCAAGCTGAAAATTCAAATTAATTAGCACAGAAAGAGAAAAGAAATTGTCTGGAAAAAGAGTAAATTAATTTGGATGAACTCACATTTTCAAGAGAGTTGGTTGCTGCACTTATGGATGAAGCCTCTGCAAAAGCCTACATGGAAAGTACAAATTAGTTTATAACTTAGTTTTTGAAGATGGTTTAGACAGTTTGAGACTGTCTAATAGTGTATTCTACCTGCATAAGGAGGAAGGCTACAACAAAGATTGTGATGAACTTCATCTTGTGATTTGTTCTTGGCAATGAGTGGAACAAACAAGAGGTGAGACCTTTGCTTGTAACTTTTACCCTTTATCTCTTAAAGAATCACAGGCAAATATGGAAGAAAATTCACAGACTTTGAGTCGAGTAATCTGTGAATAACTGAACAAAACTCTATAACTTTTATTTTTGGAAGCTTCCCCTCACTTTGCTTGCATTTGCTTTCTACTCTACTCTAGTGAATGCATTTGCTTTCTACTCTACTCTAGGGAAAAGCATAGAGAATGGTCCCCTGTCCAGTTGTTCAATTAAAACTACCTATGCTTGATTTGTGATTGTCAATGGTAGCCAACAAAGATATGACATGGCACCAACCCACAAGTTATATCTGACACACGTATTAAAATCAAGTGTTTTGTTGTTGTATGAATGTTAATGGAGAGCTGTCAAACGGGCCAGCCCGCCCCGACCCGCCTCAACCTGCCACCCAAACGGGGTGGGGCGGGCTGAGAAAACCTCAACCCAACTAACCCACTGTGGGTTGTGGGTTAGGCGGGCCAGCCCGCCAAAAAAAGAAAAAACAGTAAATTAGTGATTAATAACAATTTAAATCAATGTCAAACACCAAATCAATGATAAATAATTTTTTATCACGTAATTCAAATTATTTAAGAGGACCAAAATTAATTAAATAGTCTAACAAAGTAATAAACAATCATTAAAAAATAAGTCAAAGAAGATTAATACCAACATGACAACATAATTTTTATAATAAAGATTAGAAATTTTAAAAAAAAAAAAAAATTGACTGGCGGGCCAGCCCGCTCTGCACCGCCACCAACCCGCAACCCAAACGGGGCGGGCTCAGAAACCCGTTTCCAAACGGGCCAGCAAAACCTTAACCCAACCCAACCCTTTTGCATGACGGGACGGGCCAACCCAACGGGCCCAACCCATTTTGACACCTCTAGTTAATGCAGCTACACCTGTAGTTGTTGCCAGGTTGGCAATCATTCCTTGAATCCTTGGTTTCTCTCTCCTTCTTTTGGGACCAACTTATCTTCTACATGTTTCATGTCTTATGGATATTTTTTTTTTGGTTCATTTAACCTATAACAGTATGAAACTTGAGTTATGAGGTCTGGTTTAGTGATAATGAGTTTAAATAGCTTGCAGAAGATTAAAGGTTCAAGTTTCTAGACTATAGTATAAATAAGACAAAAATAACTTGAAACTTAATTCAGTTAATTTAATAAAGTTTGATTTAGCTCGATTCAATAAAAGGTTTTGTTAGATTTGATTCAAAGTTTGATTATAACGAATTCAACTATAATTTAGAGCTTGATGAATAATCAAGCTGAATTCAAATATACCAGTACTTACTCAATGCAATTATTTAGTGATTTGAAAATAATTTAGAGCTCAATTAATAATCTAGCCTCGAAGTGTAGGTTGCACAAACTCTAATTTTACTTTAGCATGCTAACCAAGAGTTTCTCATTCTTTCTTACTTTACTGCCTTTTCCATTTAGAAAGTTGAATTTGCAGAGTTACAGTTTAGATGTTAATCTCATGTCATGATGAACCTTGTTGTTAGGCTTCATTGAGGGATCTGGTGGAAACTATTATGACTCTCTCAGTGGACACTGGAATTATCACACTAATAAGCTCCGAGCATATTATTGAAAATCCTTGGCAGCTTCTGCAGAGCTTGAGATTTTAACCAAATGGGACAAAGAAATGTTACACCTTAAAACTTGTACAAGGTAAAAACAATAATTACTGCTAACTCTACCTAGGCCACTTCTATTTTTTCTTTGGGCCATATACCAAGGCAACTTCAAGCCCACCATAGTTTCACGAAAAAAATATAAATTTATCATGTGATATTTTAATTAATGTTTCTTTTGTGTATACGGCAACTATTTTTATATTTTATATAAAACAAATAGGTTGTTGATATATTTTTGGTGGATTATTTTGTCATAACGTACACACATAACACAATATGTTTAAGAATCTTTTAAAAAGGCTGACATCTTAAGTTGGAATCGTTGTTCTTTCATATCCCTAATTAAAAAATTCAACTCTATTTATCTAATAAAAAAAAAACGAGAAAAGACAAATAAAACTAAATTTTGTAACAAGTCTTGAAAAAATTGAAAATAAAATCTCAGACCGAAAGATCACCCTAAACCCATTATATTTTGGGTAGCGTGTATTATATTAAACAATCTGTAATACTTGTTATTTGTTAGGTTGACTCTTGGAAAACATACCCCTCTAATCCAATTGGAGGGATGAATACCTATTTGCTAGGTATTTATTTTTCATTCAGAATCTCATATGGATAATTTGATTAAAATGTATTGCATATTCCTATAGTTTGGACAAATTTTGAATCAAGTTCCTATAATTTTTTTTTTCTCTTTTAGGATCTTTATAGTTTGAAATTTTTTTAATTTAGTCATTGTCGTCACCCCCAGTTATGACTTCGTCAATTTAGTACTAATATGACAAATGTTTGTCTATGTGGCAATAAAAAAATTGATGTGATGCCAAAGTGGCACAAAAATTGTCACCTCATCATCTTTCATCTTCTTCTTTTCTCTCTCTACCTTATTATTTCCTTCTCTCTCGAGGGTTCATAACAACCTTGAAGGTAGGATATTCAAATGTAAAAGCATAAGACCTTGAAAGGGCTTAATTTGTATAGCTTGCTGGCTTTGGCTGTCTTCTTCCATGACTAGAGGTGGGAATTGAGCTAGCCCAGCCCGATCAGGCCATAGAGAATATATGGGTCGATCTAGGCCGAATTTATTCGAGCTGGCATTTGGCTGGCTCAACCCAGCCCTAACGTGAAATTTTATTTTTAATTTTTTTTTTGTTAAAATGAAAGTGTATATATATGAATGTAATCCTTAAACTATTCACAACATAATATGAATGTAAGCCTACCAATAATATAACTATTTAATAAATACTATGCCTCAATTTATACAATACAAAATAGTAAAAGTACCAATTTAATTTCTTACAAAACACTTAATCTTTTTTTCATTTTTTAGTGACTCCACTAAATTAAAGAGTATGATTCATTTGCAATAAACAAAAACAATAAGCAAATGAAAGAATTTTTACATATGAATGTTCACAGGAAACTAACAAAATAATAATACTAATCGGCCCATTGGACCAGTCTGGTTTGAGCTCATCGAGCCGGGCCCATTTTGCCACATCTACCCATGACCATCAAGATTTTAGAACATTACACCACTGGTGCTGCCTCTTTCATCTGCTTTGTCCATATTGCATGTGTATTTGTTATCCCAGTGGCACTCTTTCTGGTTCAGTAGCTTAAGAAAGAACAGAACAAAACATAAATAAATAAAGAATGAGCTATGANAAAGAATTTCTACATATGAATGTCCACAAGAAACTAACAAAATAATAATAATAATAATACTAATCGGCCCATTGGACCAGTCCAGTTTGAGATCATCGGGCCGGGCCCATTTTGCCACATCTACCCATGACCATCAAGATTTTAGAACATTACACCACTGGTGCTGCCTCTTTCATCTGCTTTGTCCATATTGCATGTGTATTTGTTATCCCAGTGGCACTCTTTCTGGTTCAGTAGCTTAAGAAAGAACAGAACAAAACATAAATAAATAAAGAATGAGCTATGAGATTATTTCAATGATGGCATACTTAGTAACTACCTGCACTCAACAAAATCAGAAAAAGAAAAAGGATAAAACCTTGTGACTGGGGACCATTTCTTTCTTCTCGGATACGGAAAATGACAACTTCAAATGAGATAGCAAGGCTCTTAATCAGCTCAAAAGCACAAACATCACCAACTTCTAATTTATTATCCTCTACAAATGATTTCCAGCCACCAGTGAAAACCAATTGCCTAGTACTGTCACTGAACTAGCACTTGACCAGCCAAGTTGTTAATTTCTTAGGAACCCTAAGCGTCACAATTTGTTCCTCACTTCCCACATATGTTGAGAATTTGGAGGGTAAGTTCTTTTTTTTTTTTTTTTTTTTCCAACCAAACAAAGAACACATTGAAACAAATGTTCAGTACGAGCATTATAAATATATAAATACATAGTTTCTTCAAAAAACTTTAGGGTATAACTCATAAAAAATGTGATCAACAGAGCTAAACAAGCGATTTTCTTGAATATATGATGGTTTCATTTCAATGAAGAAAAAGGGATTTGCGCAGCAGAACCCACTGGCTCTCTGCTAAGCACCACTCTTCTCAGGATTTGTAATTGAAGAAGGTTGTCTTGAACTCGTCTCAAAACTAGTGGTCCAAGGATTAGTCAAGCCATTATTACTTCAATTCTTATTATAGGTAGAGAGNATTAGTCAAGCCATTGTTACTTCAATTCTTATTATAGGTAGAGAGAGAGAAGGGAAGAAGAATATAGAGAGAGAAGGAAAGAAGAGAAAAGATGATGAAGTGACAATTTTTGTATCATTTTGGTGTCATATCAATTTCTTTTATTGTCATATAGATAAGTCATTTGTTATGTCAGCACTAAATTAACGGAGTTATAACTAGAGATAACGGCAATGACCTAATTAAAAAAAATTCAAACTATAAGGACCCCAAAAGAAAAAAAAAAATTATAAGAACTAGATTCAAAATTCGTCAAAACTATAGGACCTACAATACATTTTATCCGAATAATTTCTAGTAATTGTTAAGTGACGCTTGGAATTTTATAACAAACCAATCTGGATTTTCTTTTTATTTTTTGGTACTTACTTGGCATTGATATTTTGTCAAAGATTAAATGTTGATAAAAGTAATTAGTGAAGATAATAGTCCCCACCACTTCTTTTTACCCCAATAGTTATTGGATTGAGATAAATATAAAAATTGTTGAAGATAATAGTTCCACTACTCTGTCCTATCCCATGGTTGTTAATAGTAATCTCGCAACTAAATATCTAAATATAAACTAAACTCATAACTAAATATCTAATCAAGTCATAGAGTCATTTTATTACCCAAGTCTCTAAAATGGTCTAGTATAGGCACAGAAAATTATGTGAATTAAGTATTTCTTTTAAGTAAAAGGTTATTTTATTCTTCAAAAGATTAAAAGAAAATTTTCTATTACTTGAGTCATTCAACTTTAGTGAAAGTTCAGGAAGTTAATTAAAATAATCCTTTTTTACTATCACTTGTCCTTGAAAATGATTATTTTGATTAAATTTTTGTACTTTTATAGACTCAAGTGATACAAAAAATCTTTTAGAGACTACATAATTTTTGCTGCATTTTTAGAGAACCAAAATGACATTTTACTTTTTTTTTTTTACCATTAGATAAATAGAACTAGATTATCTAGTTAAATGAGTAGCCATCATTGTGTGTGTGTGTTCTTTTTTTTCTTGTTGGGTATACAAAGAGAAACTAGAATCAAAACTAGCTTCGGAAAAATAAAACAGAGAAAAACTAGCTTCGGAAAATAAACAGCAGAAAAAATCAGCATAAAGTAAAGAACTCATATCTAGAAGAGTTTCCGACCAAAGCCTCCAGCTATTCTCATGCTTGCCTCCATGTTGTACCAATCATTGTTTATGTCAATAATCATTAGCAGAAAGAGAGAAAAGGTCATTCGTGCATTTGACAATGCAGCGGTCTGCTTTTTTTTTTTTTTTTTT